>OX387426.1:24769484-25369484 GCA_947563755.1 Lochmaea crataegi
GGAAGAAGTACACAAGACAAGACATGTATGCACATAAAATAAATAATGGAACATTTTTGATCTATTTTTGCACCTCAAGAAAGCTTTCGACGCAGTCCCAAAACAAAAACTATGGAAAGTTCTCAGATACATAGGACGGACTCACGTTAAATCGACATGGCATCGAATTAATATGATAATATGATTATCAAAGATATGATGAGGATTGCAGGTCAGAGACTAATGCGTATGTACAGTTTATCCAAGAAATGCTTAATAGGATTGAAATCAGATTTGCAAGCTGGCCAAATCATTCAATAAGAACTTTTGCAAGCGACAACTGCGTTTCAAAAATATTCTTTGAAAGCGTGTAACTTCTTTGATGACAGAGATGATAACGTGTAGAAAAAACCAATATGTTCATGAAGCATGGTGCTACATTTTGGCTACCTTTTATTGTAGTCGCTGCATCCTATTGGGTGTTTTGAATTTTTATGTAAGAAATATCTTCACATTTATAAACCTTAAATATATTTAAAATTTGGGTCTACTTCAAAATTTCAAGCACGGTATTGCTACAGAAACAATTACCTACAGTTCACGAGGAAAATCATGGAAATTATTTGAGTGGTTCAAGAAATAATCACTTTTAAAATGTGTGAAGTTGTCGGTGGCCGGGTTATTTTGACGGTCAGTGTATATGGACCAATACTAACATTTGGCTAAGCATCTCTGGAAAAATGCTGCAGAATAGTAACTAAGGGAGAATGAATATAGATATATGGACTGGAGAGCGCCAGCTAGTTTAGTGGTCACATTTGCAACGAGGGAATGAAAGAAGGACAGTGTAAAAAGTTTGGATAGCAAAAATACGAAAAACAAAAAAATAGACAAACCACCAAGGGCGCGAAAAGATGTAAGTGAGAGAAGTACTTGATAAAAAAGACATGAACTGGAGAGAAACAGCAGAATTGGCACAAAATAGAGTACACCGAACCTCACACCATCAGATGCTAGAAGAGATCAATATATAAGTATTAGATTCGAAGTTAAGAAGTTGGAGAAAAAAATGCTGATGAAGAATTTGACGTCAATGAAAATGTATCAAAAAGGACACCAAAAATGTCAGAGCAGTAGAAATAACTGAGAGACTTTGGAACAAAATCTAAGACGATCGACGATTGCAAGTGGTATAAAAATGTCCAAAACGAAGAAAGAAACCTCCGATATAATATCCTCAAGAATTACAGTAATAAACAATGCAAAAAGGCTGGGTAGAAACAGGAAAAAAGGGTGAAAATATTGGAAGAGGATTAATGAGTGAACAAGGATACAAAAAAAGTGAAGTTTTATAGGATCAACAATGAAGAAATACCAACAGAATGTGTCAAATTACAAAAAATTGAGACGTGGTAACTAATTTCCAGTAAGTTCAATTATGGGACGGCTAAAAGTTGTTAGTGTTGCTCTTTATTTTGTTATGGGTCATGTAGAAGGACAAGCTTACGTGACACGGAGTCGAGTAGCATCTTTGGAAGGATTATGTTTGTATTGAGGAGTTAGACTGCAACAAATTGATGGGACTAAATCTTGAAATAATGAGACAGTAAGAGAAATAAATTGAGAAATATTGAATAACGATTTAAAAGTGAAAACTGGAAAATAAAATAGGCGAGAAAATTTTTTTCAGTTAAGCGGATCTATTGAAAAGAATGATGATGATGTGGATATTGCACTAAAAACTAAAAAATCGTTATATTGGTGCTAGCTACCAGTCATCACATTACTCTCTTCATTGCTAGGTACCAGTCATCACACTACTTTCTTCATTAATATAGAGCATTGATCAGTCGCAAAAATGAAATCGTGGGGCGTAGTGAAGCTTGAGTAAATATTTGGTTGGCATTTATAATGACAATGATTTCACGCCCTCCGCGTTTTATTTTTGCATCTAATCGATGCCCCAGACTTGCCAAATTATTTTTTGGATTTCAGTACATTGTCTACATCATCATTATATTTCTGTTCCATGAAACCCTTCAGCTGAAAAAATATTTTTCATTTATTTTATTTAAGAATTAGAACACTTCACAGAAACTGTAACGCCAATGGTCGGTAATAAGTCAGTTATATAAACTCAAAATACCGTAACCAAACAGATCGTATAACGTTCAAGTCTCCAGCCATAATGGAATTGACTCAAGGTGTTCTTGAAAAATCTTGTCATTGGTCGACGCTTAGAGTAGAACTATCTTCTACCAATGGGTGAATAATGAAGTGGATGGGTTCTGACAATTCTTTGGTACTTCTTTAAGTATATAATTAGTAACACTAGAACGACAGAATTTAATGAGTTGTAATGGCCATACCTGCTTTCAAAATAATTGTGTGCCCGGAGGTGAGGGAAATAACGTGAAATTAGAAAAGTTGTTGTTCACCTGGCGTTTAAAGAGTTAGGAGAATATAAAAAATATAACAAAGGGCATGGAATTTTTATTGCGGATGATTTATCGTTAAACTTCGGCAAAAAATAGCAAACAAAATTGTTTTAAGTATAAAAAACTGTAATTATTTCAAACCGTTTCAATTGAGCTCAATTTAACTTGAAGAAAAAAATTAGGTCACGCTATATTTTATAAAATTCAATGTGTATGTGACTGAACTGCTCCTAAACGGCTTGTTCGATTTTGATGAAATTTTTTGTGTGTGTTCAAGTGGATTCAAGAATGGTTCAGAATTACAATAGGTCTTGGTAGGAGGCGTTGTGATCGGGTTCACACTGAATTTATCCTCAACTTCTGGACCTATTTCGATGAAATTTTGTGTTTGAGTGAATTCCTGGATGGTTCAGATTCATAAGTGGATCGGGTGGGTAGCGCTGCAATAAAGTTCACACTGAACTTCCCCTAAGCGTCTAGATCGATTAGTAGACCAGGCACGGTTCGGACAGGACAACGTCCGTCGTGTCCTCTTATAGAATATATTTGGGGAGCATGCAGAATATATTACGAAAACCACATTGGTGGTAATGGTTATAGTTACTAGGCTGTTTTGAGACTGTTACTCCTGAAATTTGGGCAAAAGCTGTGAGAAAATGCGAAAATTTAATAGAGGAATCGTGTGTTCGTGAAAACCGAATCTAACAAATTATTCCAATTATAATTTACAATCCGAGTGAAGAAATCAGCGACAGTATGACTCCGACTGTGAATCTTATTACTGAAAATACTGTGAGTACAAAGTAATAAGACATATTTATTACAATACCACCGAAAATTCATTCCAGTAGTATTTCAGTATCATCAAATACGAGAACAGCAAAAAAATCGATTTTTGTTCATAAAAAGCTATAATCAAAAGCATAATATAACAAATTTGCGGGTCTAGTGTAGTCTAATATTATTTAGTCATCGAACTTAATCCGAAATTCGTGAAATAAGGTATACCTATTTTCAAGTTAAAAAACATATTCACAAATATATTTAAAGCCACTATTACCATGATATCTACAAGTTACAGAGAGCCAGAGGAATTTTCACCTATTCGTTTTGCAGCTAGGTGAAGAAAATTTTTTTTTATTTCTGTAGACTTCTCACCAGAGAAGTGATGTCATTTTTCATATCTTTGTGGATGCCTTAGATGTTTATTATAGTCAATTTTAAGCAGACTTTCATGTTATGGAACCATTCAATTTCCAGAACAAACAAAAAATTATTCGATAACGAGCGAGTATTAATTAATTTTAGTTTGAATGTTTCTGGACCATTAAATTCATGATAACACGTATTAGGTATACTCGTTATTTGGTTTATCCAAGTATCCCAATACATTGTTGAAAATTCAATAAAGTTCAAAGAACTCTCGATAACCTACTGAAATTTCGAATTAATATTTTCAACATTCACATTTAAATTACACAATACAAACAACTGGTATCAACTACTGATTATAAATAAATACGGTAGCAACTATTTCGTATTGACTGTATACTTTTGTGCTTGTCCAAGAAAGGTCGACTTCTTTGTCGTGTGCTATTTTGTGAACGAGGCTGATGAGTTCATCTAGAAAATGACAAATTTTATTTCTAGTTTTGAAGTCAGACCTTTATAAAATAGACTTCTGCAACCGAACTCGACCACAACACCAAAAGTAATGGGTAATTTTTTTTTAGGGATTAAGAAGTGTACTGTCGGACTCGACCACCAACAATTAGTAGCTTGGTACAATCATTGAGTCGAAACTCTAAATTTATTAAAATTGAATTATATTGTTTGTAAAACTGTTCTGCCTTAAAAAAAACGCGAAAATATCTAAGGTTATATTTTGGTTTACTCATGCTTGATCCCTCTGAAGCCATAGGTACATTTTTTTTAAAGAGAACTATTTTATTCAATGCAATGATTTGCGGGTGAAATAATTTTGAGTATATTGAGATGAGCTACATAGCTCTGTTTCCATTTCCAGACATGTGGTGTAGTCCTTAGAATTTTTATATAGAACAACTAACAAATATTTTTCTTTTTACAAAATGTGTTTATAAAAGTACAAAACTAATGTTGAGAATAAAAGTGAAAATTCTTAGAGAAAAAGGTTGACAATATTACAGGAAAAACTGTTATGAATGGAAAATTAGAGGCGGACTACTCGGAACATGATGACTACAATTTTAAGAATTAACCTGTTGAATTGTAAATAGTAGATTTTCTTATAGATATTAATATTTACTCCCATTTCTCTATTTTCATACTCTTATTCTCACTTCTATACAGCGTGTCCATAAACTATCCTACCAAACGCAAACTAAAAATACTAGAGGTAATTTTACGTCCATCTGACATAATTTACCTCCATCGAAACGTTCCTCTTAAGGGAGCTAGTGCTCTTTGAAGATGACGCTGTTTAATCAGTTTTTAAGCATATCTCAAAAAACCCACTATCTACAAACTTAAAGCTTAGTACATTGTATAACCATGATATAGGAAATTGGTTACTACAAACTCGCGTTTTTTATTGCCATCACAAGCGTTCGACGGGGAGGGGACAGCGAGTTAATTTTCCAAAAAATGTGCTTGTATTTGAATTCGCTGTTATGCACCGTTTTCAAGAAAAATGGATTTATTTCTGGTATTATTGGCATTCAATATTTGTTTAATGAACGATCTATACATTTCAAAATTGTGAGTGAAGAATATGGTTCTCTTCTCATCTTCACAAATAAACGAGAAAGTTCAAGTCTTTGACTTTAAAGAACATTTTTCAACTCATTTTTGAAGCAATTAATATTTGTTAAGGATTTTATAGTTTCAGGAGTGAGGTTGTAAAGCTGAGGCGCAAAGTAAATATATAATCTTTGAGACATCCGCTTTTAACTCCTCGATAAGCTTTCGTAAGTGAGCCTCGTGCGTTTGGCTCATATATTGATGACTTTGCAATAGTCTGTGCGATACAGATCTGGCTCCGCCTAGTATCAAAAGGGGGCAAGCACGCCTTTGTTTGCTAGTTAACAGCCCTATAGCTCCCACTTGCAGTGTCTTTGTCTACCACACTACTGTTTTTCCACACATTCTTCTACATCTGCCGAGGGCAATAGAAGCTTTCTGTGTGGTCTTCTGAAGGTGAGTGCTCCATGGAAGCATTTGATCAAAATGTACTCCTGGGTATTTTGTTTCTTTGGCAAATGAAATCAGTTTTTCTCCTAGCACTATTAGCTTTAGAACTTGTAGTGCCGTTTTTTTTGTGAAATTGATCATTTGTGTTTTCTGAGCATTGACTGTCAGTCTCTCTTGTAAGCACCAATTATCAACTATATTTAAGGCAGTTTACATTATTTCTGATATAATCCCAGCAAACTTGCTCCTGACTACAATAGCGGTATCGTTTGCGTATCCAAGACAATGAAAGTCTGCTGAGGACAGTACTGTAAGGAGGTCGGCCCATAGTAGTGATGATAGCACTCTTCCGAGTGGACATCCTCCACCAATCCTTGCCTTGATGGTGACTTGCCCTAGAGTGGAGATTATTAACCTATCTTCCAGAGTGCCTTCATTTACCGGATTTGCCTGGTTGATAGGCTTATTGACGATTGCTCAGGGGTTTATCATTTAACACTTCCTCTCTTATGTACCTGCCTAGTAACATTTTTGACAATTTTAGTGGAAAGGAGGATAGGCTAATTGGCCTGTATGACTTTGGCGTCAAGTCAGATACTTTGCCTACTTTGGGTATGTAAATGACTTCAACCTTTCGTCATACTTCCAGTATGCATCCCCATGCCAGACCAGCTTTGAGGATCTTAGTTACGGGTGGTATTAACACATCGATTCCCATTTGTAGTTCAATTGGATTTATACCATCCGTCCCTGTGGATTTGGATGGTTGAAATTTGTTTATGACCCATCTAATTTTATTTGGTCTTGTAACTTCAGTGGCTATTTTCTAATCCGTAGAAATTGGCTTGCTTTGCCTTCGTTCTCGTATGGTAGGCCTAGCTGCGTCGATGGCCAGAAATGACGAGGCTGGAAAGTGGATGTCTATTAGTTCCTTTAAACTCTCCTCTTTGGTTTCTGTATAGGTGCCATTCTATTTTCTGGTTATGCCATCTTTTGCCAGAACTTCGTGGAGTCGATAGCATGCGGGATGTCGAGATGTCCTCGCAAAATTTTCTCCACGAATTCATTCTGGCTTTACCAACTTCTTTGTTGCATTGCGTGAGATTAAACTTGTAGGTATCCCAGTCTTGGTTGCTTTTGGCTTTGTTAAAAATCAATCTATTAATCAATAGCGGTATATTTAATTTGTAGATCCCATTTTAAATGAGTAGCTAGAATTATTCCAAAGTATTTTATTTTCAGGAAAATGGTGAAATAGTTTTATTGTTAGTTGATCGGAAAGGGGTATTCCAGCTGCATTACAACAGACTGGTCGGTAATGCGTTTCATTAATATCCACCGTTGGTAATTACTTGTCCAGCCAAAATTTGATGAGGGAGAACTCACTTTCAACTTCAATTTTCAGGGAATCCCAGCTATCTGCTTTATAAAAGAAGGCAGTGTCATCTGCAAATCGTTGGGGTACCCCACAGTTGATCACCTTGTAATTGCTCAATGTATCATCAATTCTCACTGCTTGGCTCCTTCCTGTTGAATAACTTCCAAATAATTTTAATGTTTCACCCTACCCCGTATTCCGACATCTTCCAAATACTGAAGAAGATGATGACTGACAGTGTCAAATACTTTCGAAAGGTCTATAAACCCACACAGACGGGTTTTGCTTTTATTCAAAGCCTCAGTTACTATTGAGGTAAAGTGAGCACAGCATCTTGGGTTTAAATTTCTTCTCGAAACCCGAATTGATTGCATTTTTTGATGATATTTTCAAATATCTTCTAGAGGTGAGTAACTAAGGAGATAGGACGATAATTTGTGATAATAGAAGTATTTCGTTTCTTAAACACTGGACTGTTAGTTGATTTTTTGAATTCACTGGGGTAAACACCTTCCTCCACACATCGGTTGAGGATATGAGCTTTTAATTCGCCACATCCCACTGCCTTATTATTTTTAAGCAGATAAAATGTGTTTCTTAGTTCCGTCTGGTCAATGGGTTCAAAACGAAACGAAGTTAAAATCGATGTTCTTTTAATTTCATAATTTGTATTGTTATCGTTCTTCCTAGAAAGTAATTTACCCGTTTTTACAAATTCTGTATTGAATGCATCTGCAATATGCATTTGATCGTTTAAAATGTATTTATTCGCATGAGGTTTAATCTTATCTATAACAATTGTCTGTCTAAGATATTTGTTGAATGACGTTCCATAGAATTTTTGAGTTATTTTGTCTGTATCCAAACGCATTCAACGTATTCATATATTCAACTGTATACTTGTTATCGTTATTTAACAAGGCAATATTGATATCGTCCAAAAACAAAGATACGTCCGTATTATCAAACAATTACAACAAATTTGTATTGAACTCCTATCTAATAGAATATGGTGACCTATAGAAGGTTGTGATGAGAATTGTTTTTTCAGTGTCCAGTTCAAGTTCAATTCGAAGTGCCTTCACTCATCAGAAACCTCTACTATTTTGTAGGTAAATTTGAAACTTTATTTTATATATGCAACTACTCCATTATTCTGGTTATAATGACTTTCATTATATATCAGGCAATCACTTCTCTAGTTTATGTGGGGATAATAATATCAATATCACATCCTACATTTTGTAACATAATGGAGAATTCATCCAGGTTCTTATTATTAATACGAATATACATTTGCAGAGCATTGAATATAGTAGATCTGTACTTAATTACAGTTACCTGTAAAAAATTGTCATATTTTAGTAAAGCGTGATCAATAGACGTCAAAAAAAATTATAGTTTAAAACTATGGTTGGTTCTATCTTACAGATATACCAACCCCGTTTACTTTAGAAGTGTAATTCAATGTTTGTCGGGGCATATATACCGAGAAGTAGTTGCTGCTTCTTAGTGAAAATTATTTTTCAAATTTCGTAAAGCGTTATAATAGTTTTGAACTATTATTATTTTTAGTTAAAAAAGTCATAAGAAAATTGAGGAAAATATGGAAATGCTGACTAAGATGATGAGGGGAGACGATGAACACAATAGCAACAGAGCTAACGGAGATGAGGAATGAACAAAAGAAATATCGAGAAGGGATTAATGAGTTAAGATTAGAAAATAAAAGACTACTGAACGACAATATAAATTCGAAGAAGACAGTAGCAAATATTGATGAAAGGCTGAAGATAATTGAAAATGAAAAAAGACGAAATAATATTGTATTGCAAGGTTTAGGGATAGATAACAAAGACAGGATAGAACTGATACAAGTTATAGAAAACTTTATGAAGTGTGAATTAAAAATTTATACAGAAGTGTTGAGCGCAACGAGATTAGGAGATAAAACATGTTTCATGCAACTAAAGGAACATAAGCAAAAGAAAGAAGTTATGAAAAATAAATGTAAATTGAGAACAAAAATGGGACAAAAGATATTCATACAGGACCCTTTGTCAAAGAAAGATAGAGAAATAATGAAACAATCAAGATATAGAGCTAATGAAGGATGAGAAACAGGGTAAAACGTTAAAATCGGCCACAGGAAAATGTACATTGATTCTGATGAATGGAAATGGGAAACAGAGACGAATAACCTGATCAAGATACAAAAGAACGCTCACCAGCAATGAACAGATAAAACAATGATTACAAAAACCTAATAGTAACCCATAAGGAGACTGAAAATGGAAAAGACCTGGCTATGGAAAAGGATATACCTAGAACGACAAAAAAATGCACATGAGAATATAAAGCAATACACAGGAATGATAAAACAAAATATGGAAGGAGTATAAAACAAAAAAAGAAGCTAAAGCAAAACACAAAGGTAAAATTAGTAAATGGAAAATAGGGACATGGAATATAAGGGGCCTAACAGGAAAAGAAAATGAACTGGAAGATGAATTTGTACAAATGGGAGCGGACTTGTTAGGAATAACTGATACTAAAAAGAAAGGAAAAGGCATTATAACAATGATAAATGGAAATATATTGATATATAGCGGAGTAAAGCAAGATAAAAGGGCATCTTCAGGAGTGGGTTGTATATTAAATGGGAAACTGGAAAAACAAATGAATGGTTGGGATGCAATATCGGACAGAATATTAAAAATAGAGATGAAAACTGATCAAAATACCCTGAAAACATTTATAGTAGTTTATGGACCCAACGAGGACGATACATCAGCAAATAAGGACCAATTCTGGGAAGAACTACAAGTAGCTACCGAAGAAGACAAAGGAACAATATAAATATTATGGGATTTTAATAGTAGGGTGGGCATAGAAGATCAATGGTATAGAAATATATTAGGAAAACATGGCTAGCGAGTAAAAAATAATAGTGGCAAAAGAATGCTGCTTAATAAACCAATCAGTAATAACAAATACGTTCTTTGAGCATGAAAATATACATAAATACACCAGAGAGGTAGAAAGTGGAGGAGAAAAATAAATAATAGACTACATACTAGTAGAAAAGACCAATAGAAAAGTAGTAGAAGATATAAAAGTGAAAAGTGGACCATAAATAGTCAGTGATCGTTATGTAGTACTGAGCACAATAAAAGAGTATGTACTGGAAAACAAAGAAAAAAGAGAAACTCGGTCCAAAAAAGAAGAGTTGGGAACAATAAAAACGTATAAATTAAGAAACAAGGAAATAGTAGAAAAGTATGAAATATACCTCAGCAAAAAATTGGAGGATGTTGAGAAACGGCTTAACAATGACATTGAAATAATTTGGAACTTAATGAAAAATGCGATCACAGAAACAGCAAAAGAAGTGGAATAACTAGAAAACAAAATTATAGACAACAAACTGCATGATGGTCTGACGAAATTAGAAACCAAATCGAAATAAAGAAAAAGATGTGGAAAAATTACCTAAGGTCTAGGAAAATAGAGAATTATGAAAAATATAAAACCGAGAGAAACAAAAACAAAGAATTGGTTGAAAATTCAAAAGAAGATCAATGGAAACAATTTGGAGAGAAAATGGAACAGGATAGCAAGAGTAACCAAAAACTATTTTACAAAGTGCTAGAATCATGGAGAACAGGAAAAGACACAAATGTAACTGATATTAAAAACAGAAAAGGAGAAATGTTAACAGAAAATATGAAAGTAATGGAAAGATGGAAGGAATATTTTCTAGAATTATTAGATAACGGAGAAAGCACAACTAAATCAAATGAAGAAAAAATACAAACAATACAGGACAATAATGAAGAAGAAATATCCATAGATGAATACACGGAAATAATTAAAAAGTTAAAAAGTGGGAAAGCACCAGGATGCGACAAAATAACTGGAGAAATGATCAAAAATATGGGTAAAAGTGGAGAAGAACTATCATTAAAAATATATAATGAGTGCTGGAAAGAAGAAAAGATACCGAAAGAATGGCAAATGGCATCAATTGTCCCTATATATAAAAAAGGTGATGGACGGGAATGTGGTAACTACAGGGGACTGACGTTGCTCTGTACAGACATGAAAATATTAGAACATATATATTAAACCGAAAAATTAGAAAAGTCGTAGAAAACACACTAGACGAGGCGCAAAATGAGTTTAGAGGTAGAAGGAGCATACAAGACAATTAATTTATGATAAAACAGGTGACAGATAAATGTATGCTGAAGCAGAATGAAGAATACATCTAAGTAATTCACCATCCTATATTTAAAAATAAGTAAATGAGTTGAGTAGTTAATACATATAATATGTCAATTTGATTGAAATAAAAATATAATTAGACAAAGTCATTATTTTATTACGAAGGGAAGTTTTTTCTAGTTAGACGATCTGGTAATATTAACAATGTATACAAGAGAAGAGAAATATAAATTGCGTATTCATAGATTTAGAAAAGGCATTTAATATGATATCAAGGGAAAGAATGTGGAAAATATTAGAAAAAAGAGGGGTAGATAATAAAACAATAAGAATGGTACAAAAAATATATGATAATAATCTAAATACTGTTATAAGCCATAATAGAAGATCGGAAGCATTCACAAGACAAAGTGGACTTAGACAAAGCGGAGGATTTAGCCCATTTCTTTTCATTGTGCTTATGGATGAAATCATAAAGAAAACTAAAGATAAATGTTAAAAATATATGGTAGGACATAGAAACTTGCAAAACTTTGAAATAACAAATGAAGCCTATGCAGACGACATTGTTATATTTGCACAAAGTAAAAGGTAACTACAACAAAACCTAAACATATGGAAAGAAATATTGAAGGAGTAGATCTTGATGTAGATTTGAGCATTCTTTTCGTCTTGACTAGTTTCTCTCTGGTTGGATGTCGCATATCTTTTGATCCTTACTGGTGGCAAAGTGATGTATCTTGAGATGTGTGATATACAAGTTGTGGGAAAAATGGTAAATAAGTGATTTTTGGTTTCTATATTTATAGGAGTGACAAACCTAGAGGTGTAAGAGCTTAATATTGCAAGAGCCATGGTTTGGTGGTTGAGAATGTTAAGATCTAAATAAAGATAAACAATTTCAATTTTAATTTTCTCCTTTTATAAAATATCTTCACAAATAACAATTTCATTCACCCTCGTAAATAATGTCCATATTTCAATCCAAATAATTCAGAACTTAACACAATATCAATTATACGCAGGCCACTGAAACTCAAGAATTTTAATTACAAATTTTGTCTTCATGTTCGACTTCCTACAGATTTTGATTTAGTTTTCAAAATGTAATCGTACAACTACCACGTTTAGTGGAAAATGTTTTCATGTTTTTTAAAAAGATGTTTTACTTAATTTGTACAAACTCACTTTGCACGTAAGTTTAATTTATTTTAATAATTTTAGCCTTGAGAAAGGATTCAAATAAATCCGAAAGCTTGGAAGTAGTAAAAAAGAGTTGAATTTCTAACCAGCCCAAATTGTGACGGAATATAGAGTAGATTGTTATATATATATATATATATATATATATATATATATATATATATATATATTTATATATTTATATATATATAATATATTATATTTATATATATGTATATATATATATATATACATACATATATACATATATATGAATATACTATATTATATATACAGTGTGTCTACTTAAGTTGGACTCATATGGGAAACTTTTTTATTATTGGTTTTAGAAAAAAAAGTTATTCTTCATAAAAAGTTCTGCATTATCTAAAACCTCAAGTGCAATCATTAGATATTCCTTATTTTGAGCCGTATACGAGGTTTGTCAAAAAATATTAATCTTACTCAAGAGTAAAGTACCTTTATTTTTTACAATACAGAAAAATTGTAGGAGGTAAAGTTGTTTAAAATTAAAAGTTATATTCAAATATGCAATTACAGCTATTTAGCATGAAAATTAAGATTTGGTGATTATTTACGTTTTACATTATAAAGTATTTGTAATCGTAAATTTCAATACTGACTTTATCCCTCTCATCTGTTAAAAATATGATAACCTTTCTATTTGTTAATGTGTTTGGACAATCTTGCATTTAAATACGTGCTGCATTATAATTATTTATCTTAAAAATAGGAGAATCCACACAAAGAATATTATGTACCTAAACAAAAATCTATTTATAACTAACAAACATAATTAAATTTTAATTTAAACTACTAAAGCTTCGACATATCCACCTTCTCTTTCTAAACATGTAATTGTTCTTGTCTGAAACTCTTTTATTATTTTCCGTATAATATTTGGAGTAATTTTTTGGCATTCCTCAGAAATAATCCTTTCCAAATGGTCTACATCATCAAATGGTCCTCGCTCATAAACCTTCTGTTTTAAGTAACCCCATAAAAAAAGTCAAGTGGAGTTAAATCAGGAGACCTGGGAGGCCAAAAAATAGCTGAATACCTGTGAATCACCTTTCCATTAAACATATTTTCAAGCAGTTCTCTAACGTTTACGGTACTATGGATGGAGGCACCGTCTTGTTGGAACCAAATTTTCATACGTTCTTCTAACGGAAGTTCGTGCAAAAAATCACTTTTCTAATAATTGTAAGTAGCGTGCGGCATTTAACGATTGTCGATAAAAAAATGGTCCAATTAATTTATTTTTGTAAACCCCACACCATACGTTCGTTTTAAACGAATATTGGCTACGACTTTTTATTAAAAAATTTGGATTACTGTTGGACCACCAGCGACAATTTTGTGATGAGACGGTTCCGTTGGATGAAAATGTGGCTTCATCGGAAAAAATTATACTTCTTGCGAAAAACGGGTCTTCTTCCAACTTTCCTTGGATCAAAGCGCAGAATTCAAATCGAACATCGTAATCCCTTGGTAGTAATGTGTGTACGAATTGAAGTTTGTATGCATGATATTTATAACGTTTTAAAATATTTGCCACTGTATCTTTTTTTACCGAAGTATTTGTGATTAGAGAAGCCCTTTTGCGTAATCCGATTTTTGGTTCCTCGACGACAGAAAGCACCACTTCCAACTCAGTGTCTTCATTGGCAACCCGTTTCATGCGTTTATTATTAAACTTATTATCAACACTTCCACTGGTCTTGAATGTCTTCATTATTTTGGTAAGTGTTGAATACCCGATGCATCTATGGGGATGTCTGTTGTTGAAAATATTTGCTGCCTCTCTATGTGTATTGTAATTTTCTCCAACAATTAAAACTATTTCTATTTTTTCTTCACAAGTCAGTAAAGCTGCCATTTTTACTGTAATTTTATGAAAACTAACCCATTCTGACATTCACTGTCAAATACTTCATGACAGAGCATCGTAGATTACATTAAATTGTACCAAGCCAGAATAATTAATACGGAATGAATAGTAAATAATCACCAAATCTTAATTTTCATGCTAAATAGCTGTAATTGCATATTTGAATATAACTTTTAATTTTAAACAACTTTACTTCTTATAATTTTTCTGTATTGTAAAAAATAAAGGTACTTTACTCCTGAGTAAGATTAATATTTTTTGACAAACCTCGTATACGGCTCAAAATAAGAAATATCTAATGATGGCATTTTAGGTTTTAGATAATGCAGAACTTTTTATGAGGAATAACTTTTTTTCCTAAAACCCATAATAAAAAAGTTTCCCATATGAGTCCAACTTAAGTAGACACACTGTATATATAAATATATATTATATATATATATATATATATATATATATTATTTTATTTTCTTTAACCATTATTATAATAATCGCTTGATTTCTATTTCTTGGGTATGGTTAATGTGAATACATTGAAAAATTAAATGATCTTTTACGTTTCGCTTTCGTTTGAAAGCTTTTTCAAAATTTTTATTTTATATGTCACAATGAAGTAAAAAATATACAAATTGTTATTTTAGAATTTAGTTATGATACAAGTACTTACTTCAGAATTAAATTTACGATATTTGAATAATAGGTGAAAAAAGTGTAGTTATTGATAATTAATTTGTTATTTTATTAAATTATTGAAGGCCAATGTATTATATGAAATTTCTTACATACAAAGAATATGTTTTACTTTCTGAATAAGAAGTTTAGTTTTGTAAATTATTAACTCACTTTACACCCTTGAAAAAGAAAATAAAATTTTTCGAAACGTTGGGTAGTAGATGAGTTTCATTAAGCCCTCCTTACGACGGAATCCCTAAGATATATAAAACCTATTATATATATATATATATATATTGTTATGGTATGAAAATACCCTAAATAAAATATTAACTAATCATAAGGTATAATTGAAGCAATACGACCAACTCTGTTATTTGTTTACTTAATTTAAATAAATTCATCACACTAAAAGAAATATAATAAGTTTTGGCAAACACCATATACTAAATTTTAGTAATCAATTTTGAAAAACCCCGTATAATCAAATAATTTAAGTTATAAATTGACAGATAAAAACAGGAGCACCAACTTCAAACAAATTGTGTAAAATACCAACTTAAAACTTAAGGGTATAAAAATACAAATATAAAAATTTTGACCACTGCAATTATAAAATTAACAACATAGAAATGAAACAAATACCATATAGAAACTATAACATAATTTCATCTGAATAAAGCTATAATATTTTAAAAGATTGTAAATATCAATTTAGTAACAAACTTTTAAAATGAATCTCATTGATTGAAAAATAAAAAAAGAAGTTTGTTGGAAAAACAATGAAAAAAATCAACAACTGGCGAAAAAAATTTCTCAAAAAGAAAAAAGACTGAAGATTTTGAATTGAAATTTATAAAGAAAAATCTTTATAAAAAAACTAATATAAAATATTCAAAAAGTGAATAATCTTGTATTAAGATAAATCTAATATAAGAATCCAGTGATTTAAAATAAGTAAAAGTGAAATAAGAAAGAATACTTACAAAGTGCCGGTAAGCGAGCAACTATATTTGAACCATCACATCTAATTCACCACGAACTAATATATCTGGCATCGTTTTGTTTTGTTTTTTTTCAAAAATTTTTTTTTTCCTTCAAGTATACCGTCTGTAGTTTTCTGCAGGCCTTTCCCACATTTCCAACACCATTGAAACCTTCGAATTTGAAGATAGAATAGATATAACCCAACAGACATTCAGGTACTGTTCATATTAATTTTAAAGTTATTTTTTCATGATATAGTATAAATTGTTGCTTATTAATTTGTTTTCTTAGTTATAATTAGATAAAAAAATACTTACAGAGCATTTGATAAAATCAATTCGTTAAATTAACCTTTCACGATCCAAAGGAACAAACAGAATAAAACTTCTTCTTTTTTATGGAGTAAAATATTTTATGATAAATAAGCTCATATCCACGTAACTGAATTTAGTTCTGTGAGTATATTTTTTTTTAATAGTGCGCCTGTATGAATGGATGAAATTTAGGTAGGCAAATTGAAATGTAAATAAGTTGAATGTTTTTGAATATTTAATTATAAAAACATAATATAAAATAGTTGTTTGTTTGAATAAGATACAATTTATCCAAGTTTAGATGTGGCTGTTTGTTTACATTTCTGTGACACCATTGCAATAAAATACTAGAATGCCAACTTTCAACAAGAAGGCCAAAGAACAGAGTCGGTCTTCAAATTTTGTAATTTGACCTCACAATTAAAATATACCCTGAGAGTAGATAAATATAATAATATAAATTTCTTAATATTAAATAAAAATAAGAGTCTCATTAAAAAAAAAATAAATAATCATTGATGGCGCCCAATTGAATCTGAATAAAAATTTTCAAAATAATGAATAGAAAAAGGTAAGTATTAAACCCTATAATAATAAATAAATTATAAATCAATATTGCTTTCCATACTTTGAACACATACAATTTTTTTTAAATATTTATTCAAACCATATCAATATATATATATATATATATATATATATATATATATATATATATATATATATATATATATATATATATATATATATCTCTTTTATTTGAATTTACTGTTTGGACCCTTACTTTGTGGAATCTACTCATATTAATGTTATAAATGAAACTAACTGTATCTAATTAATTCCACTATTTAATTAAAAAATTTATGAAAATTATCAAAGGATATTGATAATTATTTCGATGATATGTCAATATCGAAATAATTATCAATATCCTTTAATAATTTTCATAAATTTTTTAATTAAATAGTGGAATTAATTAGAATCAGTTAGTTTCATTTATAACATTAATGTATTTATTTATTTTTTGGATTCTTCAGAAAATTCTAGACATGTACAATATCCTATACCTATCTTCAACTGTTTCGGAAATATTAAGTGTTTTCAGATTTATTACAAAAATTAACATTAAAAAGTGAAAATTATGTATTTCACAAATTCGCTACATTACACTAAATACTTATTTCCCATTCAGCTCTTGATATTGAGAAAGTGAGGCAAAACCATTCCTGCTTTCTTCTTTACTGATATGAAATTAAAAAAAATACAAAAACAGTTTTATTTGTTTTCGTATAAAACTCATAGCCTTAGCAACTTGTTGTCTGCCTCACTGCCTGCATGACAGTAGTGATCAATGTCAGTGCTATTGTCGTTTGAATTTCGTTAACTGTACGTAATAATATCAGAAAAATGGTTCATTCAACAGAAATGCACGAAATACTAACCATTCTACAAATGATTGGTTATGGATATAACACACGGACACAAGTGCAAGTTTCTCGCTTATTTCACGAAATTTTTTCGAATTTGCCGCCTATATCCCAAGGAACAATTAGCAAAATAGAAAAGCAGTTTCGCGAGCTTGGACATGTAAGACATAAAAAAAGTAGCTGCCAATGCAGTAAGTGATGATACGAAATTGGATATTATGCTTGAGTCTCAAGAAAATCCACATAATGCTGGTCGAAAAGCAGCCCCACTGTCCAAAGTTAGCCACACATCAATTTTTCGAATATTGAAGGAAAGTAGAATGCATCGCTATAAAATGATGCCAACTCAGGAGCTCATGCAAGACGATTTCTATAGGAGAACGTATTTTTGTGAACAAATGATGGCAATGTTAGATAACAATGTGATCCAATTAGAAGATTTTTTGTTTTCTGATGAGAGCCTATTTCTACTTGTAGTATATTTGATAAGCTGGTTATTTACAATTTAGCGTTTTTAAAGGTTCTTGTGAACACATTATTGGTTTTAGTATTTTTCGCGAATATTTTTTACTTGACATAATAAGTTCCTATATTGTCATTAATTATCTTGAATAATGTCGAATGAAGTTCATGTATTGATAGTTTAGTTATTTCTCTTCAGAACAGTTTATTCGACATAATTTTCAACTATGGATCGATTTCTTCGTCCGGAGAAATTAGAAGTGGATCCTCCGTCTCCAACTGCTGCCAAGGAATGGATTTATTGGCTGAGAACGTTTGAAAACTTTATTGGCACGATAAATGAGATCACTCCAGAGATAAAATTGGATTAACCATGTTTCATCGTCAGTATACTCTTACATAAGCGAATCTACAGACTACGATACAGCAATCCTTACTCTTAAAGATATATTTGTCAACAAGGTAAGCGAAATTTATTCCAGGCACAAACTTGCATCTCGTTCTCAAATACCAAATGAATCAGTAGAATGCGACTTTAAACATGTAACTGCATCCGAGAATAGGGATGCGTATATACGAGATTCTTTTATAAAAGGGCTAAGCGATCCGAAAATTCGACAAAGACTTTTGGAGAATACAACTATTACTCTTGATCAAGCTTGTTCTCAGGCAAGAGCGTTAGAAATAGCAGTTCTTCAGTAGAATTCATTTACTTCTGGCACGTCACCTATAAACTTGAATGTGATATCCGAAAATGGTCTTCCTGAAAACGCTATCGAACCTCAAGTTAATTCGGTAGCTTCAACTAGTAAGTGTTATTTTTGCCGAAGGTCTCAACATCCTCGTAATATTTGTCCTGCCCGTGAAGCACTTTGCAGAAATTGTAACAAGAAGGGGCACTTCTCTAATGTGTGTCGCTCGTCTAAAGAAAGTGTAACTGCTAGCAGTTTACCCGTTGAAGAAGAAACATTGAATGATACTTGGAAGAACACTTTCTTAGCCGCTACAGGACTTACTTGCTTAGCTGAGGCTTTAATTAATGTAACTATCAATTCTCAACCTGCAACGGCCTTGGTCGACAGTGACTCTTCTCTCAGTTTTTTTAAATGAATCGTTCGCCAAATCTTTGAAAATAGATTGATTCGACGAATATGGAAATATTTTGATGGCTTCTAGTTCTTTGACATGCCAAATACATAATAGCAGTAAAGTTGACCTAAAAATGTTTGGGAATATCTACAGTAATATTAAAATGTCAATATTACCAGAAGCCTGTGTCGATGTCATCATTGGAAATGATATTTTAAAGCAACATGAAGCTCTACATGTGAATTTTGGAGGATCCAGATCGACTCTTACTATTTGTTACCTAGTGGCTGCTGAAGTACCCGTGTCATCATTGTTTAGGCACTTATCGCCTAATATGAAACCTATAGCGATAATCTCCCGTCTATTTTCAAATCAAGATCGTAACTTTATCGAAAATGAAATTCAACGAATGATGTATGAAGATAATATAGAGCGGAGCAGCTCACCTTGGCGGTCGCAAGTGGTGGTCGTATCCGGAGAAAATAAAAAGAAGATAATGAGCATTGACTATTCACAAACAATAAAGAAATTCAATCTATTAGATGCATATCCTCAGCCAAGGATCGAGAATTTAGTGAATAAGGTAGCTCAATATACGGTGTTTAGTACTATCGACTTACAATCAGCCTACCATCAAATTCCGATACAGAGCAGTGACAAAATTTATACTGCGTTTAAAGGGAATGGCAAACTATATCAATTCCGGCGAATCCCATTTGGTCTTACGAATGGCGTTTCTGAATTTCAAAGAGCTATCGACAGGATGATCGAAGCTGGAAAGTTACATGCCACTTGACGACGGTGCCATTTGTGGAATCAATCAAGCTGATCACGATCGAAGTCTAGAACATTTTCTTCAGGTCGCAAAGCAATATAAACTAACCTTATAAATACTGAAAAAAGCAAATTCTCAATAACGCACATTAAAATACTGTGGTATGTTATTGAAAACAACACTATTCGACCTGATCCGTCTCGACTATGAGCTCTTCTGCATTATCCTCTCCCTACTAATCTTAATGCTATGAAACGAGTACTTGGTATGTTTGTGCACTATTCAAAATGGGTGCCTAGATTTTCAGAACGGACTGCACCGTTGCATGACCTTTCCATTGAACGACAAAGCTAAAGAGGCATTTGAAGATATTAAAACATCGATTGCAGATTCAAATGTGAAATGCATCGACGAATCATTGGAATTTGTAGAAGAAACTGTTGCATCTGAAAACGCAATAGCTGCGACTCTCTCGCAACAAGGACGCCCAGTGGCATTTTTCTCCCGCACTTTGTCCCCGTCGGGAAGAAATCACTCAGCCATCGAGAAGGAAGCTTAAGCAATAATTGAATCACCCAGGAAATAGCAACATTTCTTAATGAATAGACAATTTAAGTTGATTACTGATCAACAATCAGTTTTGTTTATGTTTAATTCTAAACAAAGTAGCAAAATCGAAAACGAGAAAATTCTGCGATGAAGACTAGAATTATCTGAATATAAGTATGACGTAATATATAGACCTGGCCAATTCAATTCAGTGACAGACGCATTTACTAGAATTCACTGTAATCTTGCAACTAACGGACAAACATTGGAACAATTACACACTACTCTCTGTCATCCTGTAGTTACTCGTTTATATCATTATGTTAGAAGTAAAAATTTGGCATTTTCAATAGATGAAATAAAAAGAATAACAAAAATGTGTGTCCGATATGCTGCGAATTGAAACCACGATTTTTCAAATTATCAGGAAAATTGATAAAAGCGACAGGACCGTTGGAGAGGCTTAATATCGATTTTAAGGGACCTCTACCTTCCACATCACAGAATCGATATTTATTAGTGATCATTGACGAATATTCACGATTTCCTTTTGCCTTCCCATGTTCTGATGTGTCAGCAGCGACGGTAATACAGAATTTACATAAACTTTTTACTGTTTTCGGAATACCGTCCTACATCCTTTCTGATAGAGGCTCCTCTTTTATATCTGATGAAGTTAAAAGATACTTAAATAAGTTTAACGTGGTGACCAGTCGCAATGCACCTTAGAACCCTCAAGGAAATGGCCAAGAAAAAAGATATAAAGGAACAATCTGGAAGACTATTATGTTGGCACTCAAGTCCCGTATGCTAAATACTTCTCAATGGGAAATTGTTCTTTAAGATGCCCTGCATTGTGTCCGGTCACTTCTTTGTACTGCCACTAATGAAACTCCACATGAACGACTGTTTCAACATCCCCAGAGGTCACCGAATGGAGAGTCGATCCCATCCTGGTTCCTGACTCCCGGAAAAGTACGTATGCGTCGTCACGTGAGGTTATATAAATACGAACCACTCGTCGACGAAGTAGATCTATAAGAAGCAGACTCTAATCATGCCCTTATTCGTCTTCAGAATGGCCGAGAACTGACAATATCTCTGAAACACTTCATGTGGTGAAGGAAAAGAAGTACCAATAATTACGAATAGCGATCAAACTGAAGCAGATTCTCAAACACAACGTGGCAGAATCTGCCCAGAATCCCAGAATCTACTGCGAATGATATAATGCAGTCTCCGAATACCTCCGACTCTTCTGAAATACCGCAACAACCTACACATTTTGAAACACTGAAGTCCCGGTAATTGAACTGAAAAAATCTAATAGAGAACGACGTATGCCAAGTCGTTAACAAGATTTCGTCATTAATACAAAGGGGGGAAGATGTAGTGTATTTGATAAGCTGGTTATTTACATTTTAGCGTTTTTAACGGTTCTTGTTTACTCATGATTGGTTTTAATATTTGTCACGAATACTTTTTACTTGACATAATAATTTCCTATATTGTCTTTAATTATCATGAATTATGTCGAATAAAGTTCATGTATTGATATTTTAGTTATTTCTGTTCAAAACACTTCACGATTATGTTAGTCGTCAAAATTGCCATGAGAATCCTCACTGGATGAGAGAAGAACATACGCAATATCCTGAAAAAGTTAATGTTTGGGCAGAAATTGTTGGAAATCATATCGTAGGTCCCTTTTTCATTGATAGCTCCAAAATAATGTCGTGCCTTCTTTGACAAACTTATATCCTGATCCAGCAAACCCACAAGTTCCTCTCTATATGGTTTCAGCAGCAAGATGTAGCACCGCCCCATTACCAAATAAATGTCCGGCAGTACCTGAATCAATTTTTTTCCAAATCGGTGGATAGGGAGACGCGGATCGATAGAATGGCCAGAACGATCTCCTGATCTAACGCGATTAGACTTCTTTTTGTGGGGATATGTCAAAAGTATTGTATACAATACTAAACGCCTCAAATTAGATGACTTAAAAAGACGAATCACGCTTGCGATTAGATCAGTCACGCCTGAGATGTTGAGTAACCTTAGAAGACATTTCTATACCAGATTAGCATGTTGCCAAGACGTTCGCGGCGAGCATTTCGAACATTTCCTACATTGACAATAATGTTTTTTTGTTTTTTTTACATTATTAGGAAATAATCAGTCATACTTATTAGTTTTTTAGGGTAATGTAGCGAATTTGTGAAATAAAATAATTTTCATTTTTTAATGTAAATTTTTGTAATAAAGCTGAAAACACTCAATATTTCCGAAACAGTAGAAGTTTGGTATAGGACATATGTTCATGAATTATGTCTAGAATTTTCTGACGAATCCGAAAAATAAATATTATACAGGGGGCTGCATTTAAAATAAGAAAGTTGGTATTGGCCACTGTCACATGACACACCCTATATAGTTTTTTTCCTTTGAAAAAAATGCGCATTTCAAATTACAAATCCATGTGCCCTAGCGTTTTTCCCAAGACGCGTTCATTTATTCGTTATCGAATTTATTCCATTTGGCTGTTCCACACGGTATATTTTGATAACTCTCTTAATAAATGTTTGTGGGCTTCTATGGATATTTTCAAATAACTAATTTCGATTAAAGACACATTCGAATATTTCACTACTTGAAAACTTGGGATCTTATTCTTTTCATGTTGTTTATCATGCATCTTTGAAATTTATTGCTTAATTGTCGTTAACAAATTATTCCAACCAATTCCTCTGGAAATTGGCCTTAACCAAATCATTCTACAAAAAATAATCTACCAATAACCATAAACAAATTCTAAACCCTTACTCAGACGTCCACTCATTTTTAATAATAATTATTGTTCGCTGCAAATTGTGAATTTATTACTCCCTTTCAGCTGCTTCAACAAAGATGTTATCAATAATATTGCTGAAATGTTCGGTCTTTGCACGTAAACCTTTTATAATAACAGTTCAACATATTTTATGAAAATATGCTAAACTGTAACGGTACAAAAACCTTTGCATTACAAATTTTCGGCCAGAATATGTCTATATATCAGTCAACGAACAAGGAAACAGCCAGGACCGGATAAAGAGGATTGATTCACTCGTAGATATTTCTTTTGTTAAATAACTTGTGTGTGGGTAACTTTCTTTTATAGATGCTCACATTTTGTTAAATACTTATTAAAATTTATGGGAAATTTCATACATTTTTAATTTAGTTTTTGAATAGGCAGTATGTATCTTAAAAACAGTTATCCTCACTGGGAAAATCCCTCCTATTTTCGTCCCATGAAACACACACAAGTAGCTTCCAAAAATAAATACCAACCATTTGTAGCACAGACAAAACAATGAAAAAAACACACTTTATTTCTAATAATTCTGGATTTGGTCGACGCCCTGGAGAAGTTTCAACTTAATATGTATGTAGGTACTCCTAGGGCAGTACTGGAAACTGGAAACAGAAACAAATCTTGTGTTTAAGAATTTTCTCCATGTTTTAGTTTGACCAAGAGTATAAAAACCAAATACCATCAAGTGGCTGCATATTGAAAAGTTTAACAACAAATGCACGGTTTTTGGGAGAGTTTTTAGTCTGTTCTGAACTAATACACATCTTCTTATCAACTCGTTTTGAGACACTTCCAGTATCTAGCCAAGCTCGCTATTTTGTTGATCACTAGGTGTGCCCTTATACAGTTCCAAAGTCTGGGAACGGATTTCTTCCAGTGCTTCTTCTCGAAGTATGCTAGGGTAGTGATTCCGAGGCGGGGGTAACGGCAAGTTTGAGGTGGGTTTGGTTGGTAACACTGTTTGGGTCCTGGACCCATTCGAATATGAGTTTCCCATCTCGGCCCGAAAAAAAAAGTGCTTTATTTCAACAAAGTAGATTTTCAAAAGTTCTACTTTTTTCTCACTGTTCATGCAGAAGTCATCATTTGAAACTCTCATTTCCAGAGATTAATTCCTTGGTAGAGGATTTGGTTCAAGATAATACCCCCTCATTATTTTCCATGATGGAATGATTTTATAATAATAAAATATATAAATAAATACAAGTCTGGGAGATCGACAGCCTATGTTTTGGCCAGGCTTCCCTATACCGCACATAATAATATATTATATTGTGTTCTCTCTCGCCCCATTTTAAAATAAAATTATTGAAACTTTAAATCGTCCTAATCCCTTGTCTTGTCCTGCCACGATTTGATAAGTCAACCATATACCATTGGATTCGCAATGAAAATATCTAAATTTACATATTTAGTTTTTGATGAAAAAGAATGAGGGTGAATTACTATACCAGTTCACCTGTTCCCACCTGGTTGACAGGTATTGTTGCATGGAAAAAGGTAGATATGCCAGTTATCAAGTTTTCTGCAGATTCTTTTTTCAAGATTTCTCTTATTTTTCCCTTATCTCTACAGGCTCACAAAATTCGTGATGTTCTTGTGCATTCAAGAATATTTCGTAAATAACATTCTCGGTGGAAGTGTTGCGATGTCTACTTCCGTTTCCTACTTGGCGAGTACTCTTCATAGTTCCACTTTGCAGTTACGTAGTTTCAGCACCGCCTTTGATCGTGTATTTATTGATGTTAGAGGTTTCAATGCAGCTTTACTATCTGAGTAAATGGTAATTTCAGATATGATTTCGCTACCAACATAGACTAAGAGGAACACTCCTAAGCAGTTACAAAGTAAGACCTTTATAGTGTTAAACGGACCGAAAAACTACTGCATTACAGGTTCTCTAACGGGTCGTGCCCCGGGAATGCCGCCTGGAACATATGGCATTCATCCAGTGGACCTATATCGTTTACTCGAAGGTACGGGGATAATTGGGTGGGTGGACTAAATGTGTGAGTAGAGTACAATAAGCCAACAGGCTTAGATAAAGAAATTACATTTAAAGCGGATAGAACTGCTGGCAATTGTGAATATCCATAAGCATCGTTTCCTAGCATACACTATTAACGAAAGGGCAAAAAACCGGAATATTATAATACTTCGACTTCCTCCTTACCATTGCGAGCTAAACCGTATAGAGTTAATATGGGCTCAGGTGAAAGGAGAGGTGACAGGGAAAAATACCACATATAAAATGAAAGATATCCGTGCACATTTTGAAGAAGCTCTGGAACAAGTTGATGCAGAGTGATGGCGAAAATGCAGAGAACATGTAATCAGAGAAGAGCAGCAAATGTGGAAATTAGACAATTCAATGGAACAAACCATAGAGCCAATAGTTATAAAGTTCGGACCATGTGAAAATTCATCACATTTTTCATTTTCCAATAACTAATATTTCTTGTTCGAATAATATTAATAACCCCGTGTTGTAAATAGGTTCCATAGTTTTATAAAATCCTAATATGGAAACAGTTTATTATTATAAATATTTTTATAATTGACTCTGCAATTAACGTATTATTATTAATTGATATTTATTATATGGATAGTCTTTGTCGCAATGTTTTTCATTTAATATCATACCTACTGACAGCCCTAGCTGAAGGTACGGCTATGCCTGCAATTACAAGTCGCCCGAATATGGGATTTTATTGTATACCGGCGTTGTACGTGGTTGGATAAGCAAATAAAAGTTGAAGATGTGAATTAAAATGTAAATTGTTTTAAAATTCTGCAGTTTTAGTTGCCCACCCGGTAAGAGTTTTGCATGTTTAATTAGGTTTTATTACTCTCTATCTATTTCAAACAGACAATAATCTTAAAGGTTTCTCATTTGTTGCCAAGCTGTTCACGTACAGATAGGGTGGTTGAAGGTATAGTATTGGATTTTTTCCTGTCCCTGCGATTCCTATGGCTGCGATCCTATGAATTCTGGTGGGGTACTTCATATTAGCTTCTTTTAGCATGGAATTAGCTTATGAATAAATATAACATTTCAAAGCTTATGAAATAATATATAACTTGATAAAAATCATAGCCCTTGACAAAAATGAAAACTCAACTTTTAGGGATGATATCTCGGAATCGAATGAGCTGAGGACTGAGGAAATTTTGTCATAGAAAAGACCCATTATAATTTGATACAGACAATTTTTTTAAAGAAACAATAGACATGACAAGGCGTAGAACATGAACATTCTTCTTGAAAAACCGATACCATAAGAAGATGTTTATTTGTTTTTTCATGTGATTCTACAATATTTGTCAGCAAAGGAGCTTTTCATTGCACTTGGTGTATACATCTAGTGAGTCCAATCAGGAGAATAAAAGGTACATTCATAGTATGGTACCTGGAGCAATATTCTGTCTAACACAATAATACTGGACTTTCAAATCGTTTGCAAATTTCATACTCGGGCAAGAAATGCCGTATACCACCATTATGAAGGACATCTCAATTTTTCAATTTGTTGATATTTTACAGACGCATGTTTTATATTTTTAGTGCGTTTTCGGTAACTTCCATTCAACCGTGAGTGATATTCCACTGTTTTTGAAAAATTCTGAATAAAAATTCAACCCCAGGGTCAAATTTGAATAACGATTTAGTAGGGATTACTTTTCGTGTGTCGTGCCGTGTCGGACTTGACTGACTTGAACGTTAACAACTCCTGTCACATTTTGCCAATACCGAAATTGTGTGAAATTCCAATTTTCAACTAAATGTATATGTAAATATAACATCCAACGGGTTGGTGGTGCTGAATGATGGACTACTGCCCACCTTCGTGAGGGGTGACGGGGGTTCATCATTCATTGATATAACAGCATGTGATGAATGGCTGTGGGAAAGAGTGTTTAGTTGGGGGGTGCTGGAGAATGAGGAAAGCTTGAGCTTACATAGGTATGTGGAGACGGATATAAGGAAAGAGAGAAAGGATTTAGTGGAAGAGTGGGAATGGAAGTGGACGAAAGCCGAGGCAGAGAGAATGAGGAAGAAAGTAAGAGAAGAGATAGGAAGGGGACTTGGACATGATGCAGATGAATTGTACAATGTGATACAGGGCTGCAAAAGAGAGGGAAAGAGGGGCAATAGGCGTGAGCGGAGGGCCAATTACTGGTGGAATGAGGAATTAGAGGAGCTGTGGAGGGAGTGTAAGAAAGAACGAAGACGGATGCTGAGGGTAAGAGGAAGGATAGAGGGAAGAGGGAGATATAAAGAGAAGAAGAAGGAACTGGAGCGTAGAGTGGAGAGGGAAAAAAGAGGGAAGTGGGAAGAGTTACTGGGGGAATTGGAAAACAATCCATGGGGAAAGGCGTATGAGATAGCGGTGAAGAGGATGGGTGGAAATAGAAACGAGGTTCTAGAGGAGGATTGGGAGAAGGAGATCATAGAGAAATTGTTCAAAGGGGGAGAAGGAGGAGTGGGTGGCAGAATTCAGGAAATCCAAGATACAAGGGGGGTAGTGAAAATGAGGGGGATAAGGCCGGTAGAGAAGTGGGAGGTAGAAGATTGGGGGAGAAATATTAAAGTGAGAAAAGCCCCAGGGATAGATGGCCTGAGGGGTGATATGGTGAAGAGGCTGTTGGATGACAATAGGGAGTACTTCTGGGAACTATTCAACAGGGTGCTGAGGGAGGAGGAGTTCCCGGAAGGATGGAAGGTAGCCAGGGTGATACTGATGAAGAAGGCGGGTAGAGAGGGGAAGCGGGCGGGGGACTATAGGCCTATCAGCCTGCTGTGTGGTATGGGTAAATTGATGGAGGGGATAATAAGGGATAGGATTGAGGAGGAAGTTGGTAGGAATGGGGGTTTTAGGGTAAACCAGCATGGGGAAATCTTGCATCTCGGCACTGAGCAAGGTGATGGGTTTGGTGGAAAGAGCTAGGGAGGGCAGCTGGAGGAAGAAGAAATTGGCCCTACTCGTGTTCTTCGACGTCGGGAACGCGTTCAACAGTGTCAGCAAACGGGCAGTGTTGAGCGCGTTGCTGAGGCTTGGAGTGGAGCAGGGGTTGGTTAACCTGGTGGAGGACTACCTGACGGGGCGTGTGATTGTAGACTCCAGAGGGAGGAGATATGAGATGGAGGCTGGAGTGCCTCAGGGCTCGGTTCTTGGACCGACGCTCTGGAAGTGTGTGTTTGATGAGGTTTGTGGGATAGTATGTGAAGAGGGATGTGAGATTACGGTGTATGCGGATGATGTGTGTCTGGTATGTACGGCAAAGGGAGAGGCGGAGATAGAAAGAAAGGCGGAGAGAATGTGCAGGAAGATTGTGGAGAAGATAGAGCGGTGCGGACTGGAAGTGGCGGAAGAGAAGACGGTGGGGTTGCTAGTGAAGGGACGGAGCAGGGCAAGGGAAGTGGGGGTGATGGTTAAGGGAAGGATAATTCGCATGGAGGAGTCTGTGAAATACCTAGGGGTGTGGTTGGATAGCCAATTATCCTTCAAAACCCATATGGTAAAGGCGGCAGAGAAGGGTAAAGTGAGGGCAGCATGGCTGGGGAGATTGATGTGTAATGTGAAAGGGCCGGGAGAGTGGAAGAGGAGGGTAATTGGTAGGACGGTAGAGCAGAGTATGCTGTACGGTGCGGAGGTGTGGGGTGAAAGAGCGGGGGTGAATGCGAGGGTTAGGCCACTTCTGCGGGTGCAGAGAGGGATACTGCTGAGGGTGGTGCAGGGGTACAGGAC
Source organism: Lochmaea crataegi (assembly GCA_947563755.1). Taxonomy (NCBI): domain Eukaryota; kingdom Metazoa; phylum Arthropoda; class Insecta; order Coleoptera; family Chrysomelidae; genus Lochmaea; species Lochmaea crataegi. Next base: position 24,798,660 of record OX387426.1, read on the forward strand.
GGTGGGTGGACTGGCAGCAGCGGTGCTGGCAAGGTCCTACCCATTGGACGTGTTGGCTAGAGCTAGGAGCAAACGCTGGAGGGGTGCGACCAAAGAAGAGGTACGGGAATGGATGGAGGAGGAAATGGAGAGAAGGTGGGAGGAGTATGAGGGCGCGCTAAAAGGAGCGATTGGGAATAGGAGAGATTGGATGGACCGGAAATTCGGGGAGGTGAACTACTTCTTGACACAAGTGCTCACTGGACATGGGTCGAGAGTAGGGTACCTCCACAAGATTGGGAAACGAGAGACTGGTGTGTGCGAGAGGTGTGAAGTGGAGGATGATGTGGGGCATGTGTTTAGATGCTGGAGGAACGAGGAAGTGCTGAAGAAGTTGGAGAGGAAACTAGGGGAGGCGGTGTACTGGGAAAACATGGTGGAGATAATGTTGAGGGGGGAGGAGGAATGGATGGAGGTGAGTGGAGTAGAAGAGAGCATGGTAAGGGGGAGAGAAGGACTCGATATGGCATGAGAGGCAGGAGTGATAGGAGGGAGAAGATGACAGTGTGAGCGGAGAGTGTGCGAGGGACCGCCGCCTGTCTCGAAGTATGCTAGGGTAGTGATTCCGAGGCGGGGGTAACGGCGAGTTTGAGGTGGGTTTGGTTGGTAGGCATCTCCTTGGGGATGAGTCCAACACTGTTTGGGTCCTGGACCCATTCGAACATGAGTTTCCCATCTCGGCCCAAAAAAAAAAAAAAAAAAAAAAAAAAAAAAAAAAAAAAAAAAAAAAAAAAAAAAAAAACTAAAACTAAATGTATCAAACTTAGATCACACAATTTTTGAAATATTCCACAAGGCCTAATCGACTCCTTTAAATATATAACTCCTGTCCTGTACAACTGAAGTCAAACAAATAAGGAAATATTCAAAAGCTATTGTCATTTTGGGGAATAATTTTCATTCTGATTTATTCAAAGCGTTGAAGAATCTGATAAAATTTTAAACTTCATTTTCTTTGATGTCGCTAAATTTCTTTTCATATGATAATCAACCCACTTTGGATAGACCGTCATGTCAATGAAATATGTATTTGGTATAAGCTACTATATGCAGACTCCTTCAACTTAATATACAGGATGTTTGACAAGATGCGGCGAATGAATAAATATGTAACAGGTGCCTGTATATTCTCAACGGTTATTGGATCGACCAGTAGGAGACCAAAGATACTTGGTATGGATTCTCATATTCAACGAATCATATTTATACTTGATCGTTTCTGACCAAGCTGACAATTACTTTCTAACTACAATAGGATATTATTTTAGCCATTGTAACTTGAAAATAAAACATGTATTCTTGAGATAAAAATAATAAATTAATTGGGTATAAAAAACTAAAGATCGATTCCATTAATAAATTGAATTGAAAAAAAAATAAGTAGATACTTATTCTAAACATAAAATATGAACATCTTGAAAAAATTAAACTAAATATCCGTTCTAAAGGTAAACATAATTTTAATGAATTAAGTGCTCAAATAAACCACCTTGCTGGGCCAGGCAATAACCAAATCTGCCATAAAGATTTGATCTCATATCTCTAAGATTATTTGGCGTAATGCTGGTACAAACGTGCGTATTTTCACCCTCAATTTATTTAAATTATTAGCTCTTTCAAATTCATGTTGATAAATGCTACTTTTCAAAAATCCCCAAAGAAAAAGATCATTTGGAGCTAGTTCAGGTGATCTTGGAGGCCATGTAATTGTACCATTAGTACTAATAATTCTGTCGGGGAATGTAAACCTTAAAAATTCCATTACTATCATTGAATTATGGACTGGACAACCATATTGTTGAAACCAAATTCTGTTGAGATCAACATCGGGTATAAGGAGAGCTGCAGGAATTACATGATTTTGTAATAACTCTAAATATTTGGAGGAATTTAAGTTCCCCTCAATAAAAAAAGGACCAATAATGTGGTCACCTAAAATACCCGTCCAAACATTTAACTTCTGCGGATACTGTGTTCGGATTGGAATGCTTAGATGTTTATTTTCCCGAGACCAATATCTTGTGACGGATGGATTGTGTTTTTGATGTAATGAAAAGGTTGACTCATCCGTAAATAAAATATTTTTTAAAAAGTTCTCGTTAGCATTTTGACGTTCCATCATTTCTTCACAGAAATCCATTCGTCTGATATTGTCCTCGGGAAAAATTCCCTGCGTTGTCTGAACCCTGTAACAATGGTACCCGTTCCGTTTTAAAATATTCTGTACAGTTCTCTTATCCATGTTGACCTATTCAGCAATTTGTCTTGAAGAACATGGTTGTCCTGTTTCAACCGCTAAACAAACATTCCATTCTCTAGTTTGCCTTTCGTCGTTTATCGGACGTTCGATTGGTTCTTCCGGCGCTTGGCATTTTCTACTGTATGAAACACATCCACATTTCTCGAAATTATCAATTATGTTCAAAATTGTTGTTCTTGAAGGAATTGGGCGATTTTCAAATGCCACAATAAACAAATTGACTGACCTCCAAAATACCATTTTATAATTTGCACTTCTTCGCAGGTTTTGTATTTTGATGTGGGCATTGCAAAATGTTTTATTTTCAAATACAACGGCTTGCGCTAACCAAGGTCTGCAGCGAAAAGATCACATACATTTAAATGTGAGTTCTCTATGTAAAAAGGACACTGTTGCCGGATGAAGGTGTTTAATTTTACCTAATAGTGTATCAGCTCGAAAAAAAGTTGACGATAACGTGACAAAAATATCATTTTTACAAATTAATCTGAGCTTCTGGCAACAGCGGTTGAACTAGTGGGGCGATGAATACACGCCCAACTGTTTTGGTAGAGGGGACTGAACGTTGGGCTAACAAGTCTTCTCTCTCTTTCACGTAGTTTTGCTCATATTTTCCTTGTCGTACTTGTATAAGTCGCAGCGTACGAAAGGGACTTTCGCAATCTGTATATATACATAGTCAAAATTAGGATTACAATTTTAACAGGTATTGTGTCAAATTAAGAGTTTTCCGGTGATATTTTAAAGCTTATCGTGCATACAGAATAGTGGAATGGAGTTAACAGATTGTCGAGTTTTTAACCAAGCTTTAAAATTTAACAACTGCTTACAGAAGTGCTCCTTAACCCGGCGAAAACAAATCTGCGCGAAACGTTTCCAATCACTAGAGTTAACTTGATGATTGTTTTTATCAGGGACGTATAATAAAAGATATAATACATACATTCGATCATTAAACAGAATAGATAAATAACGCGCTATACTGACAACACTTTTTTCTTCGCTACTTTCACCCCCTAGCGGGGGTAGGCATCACCTCAAAATATTCAAATTACATTAGGGGTCGAGTAAGGTATCATTTTAAAGCCCTTTTAATTATCTTTACAACAGTCCTTAAATTTTGAAATTCGGCTAAATACTTTTTAATAAATTACATTTCAATGTCTAAATTATGTTTAGTTGTTTACTCACTTCTTAGTTAAGTCAAATGTTCAAATTGATGACCACCCAGTCCATAAACGTAATAAAGAATTTGTTCGAAGCGTTCTCGCACATTCCGAAGAATTTCTGGAGTGGTTCGATGGCACTCCTCGACAATTATAAACATGTATTTACACATTGCATATTTTCTGTTAATAATTTAAATTTTTATTCTTATTAAAATTGGTCGATAGTATCAAATGGTACGACACTGGTAATTTCAGAACTGTAAAACTGTTCAGAACTTGCTGATTACCTGTGAAAGGATGTATTGTAAACATAACTTATACCTTATTTTTTGCATAGTACACAACGATTCACCAACTTGTTAATATTATTTAATTAATAAATAATAAAGTATCCTTAATTGATCTACATTAAGATTTCTTCACAATATATAACACGGTTGAATACAACAGCCATAACATATTTAGTAAAAATCAAAACAAACAGCGGTCAAAAAACGTAAGCAGTCAATATAAGCGGTTTTGTTACATTTACTGAAAAATGCAGAATTACATAAACCTTAAAATTGACGAGATGCTAAATAACCATCGTTTATGTTGATCCGACGTTGCCAAGTTTTCGTTTTATATATCTTAGCTCTTACTTTTTCAAGAAGGGCAAGGAAAAATAACCATTCCATACAACCTTCACCTTAATGAACATTAAGGTTAATGGAATGGTTATTTTTCCTTGCCCTTCTTGAAAAAGTAAGAGCTAAGATACATAAAACGGAAACAATTGTATACAACAACTACTTTTCGTATTTTTCGCCAATTTTTCCAGAAAACTACTTGAAATCACTGTAAAATGCATTTCTAACAAGTCCCGATAAGCACACTTACGGGATAAGGGAGTGAATAGAGTTGAAGGGTGGGTAAACAAGAGTAACAAAATTAATCTCAAGTGAAATGACGCTTTGTTGTTGTATACTCTTGTATTTTGATTTAACCTAACCTAACCTAACCAAACCTAACAGTAAATCAAAATTAACAATGAAAACTCCTGGTATTTCTCACCTCAAATCAAAACACAAAAGTATACAACAACAGAGCAAAGTATAAGAAATAAAATTATCCTGACAATCTGTCAACATCGCAATTATAATATGACGTTTTAAAACAGATCATTGGCTAATTCATCGAGAAGGGCAAGGAAAATGCTTGAAGAAGTTGTACAGTGTTGAAAAAATGGCCGCGTAAATTGAAAAACTGCAACTTTAAATGCCAATAGCAAAGTAACAAGAAGTGTGCGCCAAAAACGGAGTTGTGTTTAGGGATCCTGAGCGTGTACAGAATAAGTGAGTACAATTTTTTTTTGGTGAAATCCAGAAGTAGCTGTTGTATACAATGACCCAAACACTTAACCTCATTTTATTCTCCACATTTTTTAAATGTCACTTTCTTGAAATTTGGCAACGTCGGTTCCACATAAACGATGGTTATTTAGCATCTCGTTGAAATTGGCATACTGCTTATAAATATTCACTCATTATTATTGAATTTTTTTATATTGTCAAAGATTAAATAAATCACATTTTATACAATTATCTCAATTATATAATAAGTATTAAAGGACATAATATATGGAGGAACCACAAGAAAATTTAAGTCATTGGATGATTATCACATTTAAATAATACGACATGGCAACATTTGTGGAATCAAGCAAAACAAATAATTAAACGTTGATATTGTTTATGTTGGCATTAGATAATACGTCTGTTCCCTCTTCTAGTATGTTCATTGTTCGGAGATACATGCTATATATAGGAGCATCTGTCCGTAGCTCCAGGCGCCGTCGTTGCCAAATGTCAAGAAAGTGACATTTAAAAAATGTGGAGAATAAAATGAGGTTAAGTGTTTTTTTTTCGTTTTATATATCTTAGCTCTTACTTTTTCATATGGAGGGTAGAAGGAAGGAGCACCATCTGAATGTATCAAAAAGTGTCCATCGATAGAAAGCAAATTAAGGTGGCGCCATAGTAGCAAGTGGAAAGATTTTAAAAACAGCGCCATGTATTACTAGAGTAAGATACAAAATTAAAAAAGGAAATACTACGTAAATAATTGAGATTTTAAATACTGCATATTTCCCAACTACACAAGTCACGAGAAATACTAAATTTTTCAACCCAGCACACTCCACTCAGTTTATAACCCTAAGTTCACATCATTTCCATTAGCTACACGAGCGCCATTTCGGTGAATCTTCGAATTATAATTTGCTGTTTACAGGTGGACACTTTTTCAACTTGTCCCACATACAAGATGGTGCTCCTTCCTTCTACCCTCCATACTTTTTCAAGAGGGGAAGGAAAAATAACCATTCCACTAACCTTTCCCCTTGAATGTTCATTAAGGTGAAGGGTGTATGGAATGGTTATTTTTCCCCCACCTCTTGAAAAAGTAAGAGCTAAGATATATTAAACGAAAAAAAAACACTTAACCTCATTTTATTCTCCACATTTTTCAAATGTCACTTTCTTGACATTTGGCAACGTCGGCGCCTAGAGCTACGGACAGATGCTTCTCATGCTATATGCCGACCGATGTAGCAAAATCCACGATGCGTTGTTATTGTTTTATAGCACTTATAAAATGAGAGGTTAGAATTTAAATAATCAAATTTTTTCCAAACAAAATACTATCGCATCATTACTATAGTATCAATTAAGTCACTTTCAAAGTATCATATATCCCTTAAAATAACTTTACTGATTTAAGACTTAAGTTTAATAAAGCTACTGTGTTAGCGAAACGCGTCACAATTTAAGTTGAACATAGGCTTGAATATAATGAATATTAAAGCAAATTAAATTTTTTCATTTAATCGTAGTATTTCTGAATTTTGATAAAACTTAGTTTTTAAATCAAATTGTTTGAAATAAAATATAGTTTTATATAAAAAAAACTTGAAATGAAATATGGCAACCACGATGTTTACTTCTAGATTGACTTCAAATAAATTGTAGCATGCTAGGTCCATCTTTTACTATACGTCCATGGTTTTTATGCTGTGACTACAGTATCAGTAAATAAAAATCATACGAACAATTTAATTTTTCACGGTAAAAAATTTAAGAAGTGTGGATGTGTATCATGCATACCAATTTAACAGATTTGTTTCATCACTACACAAAAGCAATTAAGTAATTCAACTATCATTAATTTTTTTACGATATTTTCTTAAGATAAGATTCAATTTCAATAGTACATTGTTTTTAGGTATTTTGTTTATTATTCGATTAAGAGAATATTACAACAAATATACCTATAATTTCAGTTACTGAATTTTAATATTATGTTAAGGTTGATATAATATTGTTTCCAGAGAGGTGCCTACACGATGGTAATTCAAGTTTTGAAAATGTATCGTTCCAGAATAACGGCAGAAGTACCTTTACTTCTAATGTATTTCACTTTTATGTTAACTGGTGAGTGTTCAAGTTACTATGTAATATACAGGGTGTTTCATTAAGAATTGTCCATATAGTAACTGGAGAAACATTAGCACGGAATAAAAAAGATTTAGGCCAAAACACTTAAATAAAATATTCCTCCTAACCGAGATATAGGGTGTTTTATTTTAAATATTCTAAATGATTTTAGCCCATAGTTTTGACACCTTCCAATATTTTTTGTTCATACTTGGCAAAGAGTTTACACATGTTAGGTTACTTTAAACAGTGGTAAAAGATAGTTTTCCTCTATTACCAGAGGCGTGCGGTAGGGATGGATACTTTCTTTTATCCCCCCACAAGTTACTCCACTGTCGTAATCATCGTTTCACCTTGTTTTTTGATTCTTCGTCCCTTTCTACGTAAATATCATCCTCGTGTCTCAATGCGATAGAGTGAGTAGTTTTCGAGTTAATTGCATTTAAAGGTAATGTTTAAAATATCCAATTGTTGTATTGCTTATTTCACACTAGTGTCATTAGTAATTTAACCACATTGATGTTAAAATTTGTTAATTCTAATCGTAAATTCACATGAGTCAATGACAATTCAAGTATGAATAAGAAATATTGGAAGGTGTCAAAACTATGGGCTAGAATCATTTAGAATATTTAAAATAAAACACCCTATATCTCGGTTAGGAGGAATATTTTATTTAAGTGTTTTGGCTTAAATCTTCATATTTCGTGCTAAGGTTTCTTCAATTACTATATGGACTATTCTTAATGAAACACCTTGTATATAATCTAAATTCTCCCTAACATCGTGAGTGAACGCATCACTTTGTGTAAGGTAGATAACTTTTATGGGTTATTATATAATGAAAAAAATCGAGTGCTTTTCAAAAATGAGGAGTAGTCTATACTCTTCACCAAATCTATGGAATCATTGAAAAAAGAAAAGGCGATATAGACGGTACGACCACAGCATAAAACAACACGCAGGATATTTCTCGGCGAGAAACCGATCTGAAAAATTCGTCCTTGAAGCAGAAGTTAGGGGTTAGAACTATGGGCCGTACTAGAAATATTTGTCTTAATTTTACGGGTAGAGTGGAATCCAACAGAGAAGAAACATACGTCACTGTTTCGCGTATCCATAATGACCTGAATTACGCTCGCAAGCAATATGAAGTGGCGGGTATAATTATGGCAAAACCTATTCACAAAAAATTGAACGTGTTTCAATTAAATGACATTTCTGTCACTTTGAGTGTTCGAGATGAGAAACTGATCCACTTGACGAGCAAGTGAACATCTGTATCACATCCTGAACAAACCTGATGATGAGACCAAGTATTAGGTTAGTTCAGGATGAGATACATAAACTACTTCCGTAGATTGTGGATGAAGCACTTGATCCTCTTTGCCTGAAAACTGTTTGACAGATGACAGATTTTTGGTTAAGCATTTGGATTCGAACACTTTTCTTTTATGGTGAAAGAAATAACGAAATGGTGAATCACTTCTAAAATAGAACGCGAGCAATTATTTACTCTATTCCATTTAAAGGCTTAACAGTTGTCATGCTGACTACTGTCAAAACATTTCTCCACTCGTTCGTAGAACAAAAATGGCCAATCAAATCGAAGAAGTGGGAGAAATTTCCAATCGGATTTCTTTTTACCTATTATGTGTAAGGTTTAGATTCTAATGATTTATATTGGTGACACTAAAAACCAGCAACATATAGATCAAAACGAGTATAATGAACAATTGATCATTAAATTTATTATTAGATTGTGATTGAAGCCTTTAGGCTTTTTGTGCTCTTCATTGCACCCTTTATGTAAAGAGACTATTGTCTTCATCAGACTAAACAGTCTTCTCACTAGGTACTTCTCGAAGAAATCCTCTTTTGGGCTGACCAGCTCTATGAGTTCATGTCTGCAATGAGCCAGTGCTTTACATTCGAAGATAATGTCTGAGTCTGTTTCGTACTGTTACATGCACAACCGGTTTATATGATTATATGTTCCCTTAGGGGACATTGACCGGTAAATAATTCCGTGACTTTCCTTATTTGGCAATAGTCAGCGACTTCAAGGGTTTTTTGACCAGAACTTTACAGTGTTCTAGCTTTGGCATGTGGCTCAAGTACGTTACGTCTGATGTTTTGTTTGAATGCACCGATATCTACCTATGCTGGTTCAGGCCGAGTGAATGCAGTTTCAGACAGACATAATTCCATAATTTATTATTCAGTTCCAATAACAGATATTTTCATAAATTGCTTAGTTTCAGTTTTTGTTAATCTAACGATGTATAAAACTTGTTATAATTTGATGGGATATCCAAAAGTAAACTGCTCGAGGTTAGGAAGATATACAAATTATGAAACAGAACAATTAGAGGAAATAGTACAACCTTTGGCGTCTTATGTGACAACAATTACAGAGATGGTTCCAAATTCGATTCCATTTATACTTTCATTAATCATTGGTTCCTGGTCTGATAAGTATGGAAGAAAACCAGCCATGTTATTCGTACTCTTCTGTAAGTACTACACAACTTCAATCACTCATGTGATCTAGTTTTGGCTTAAATTTATAATATTCAGGATTAAGTGTAATAAAAAAGGGTTTTAAGGTTATTTTATAGTTTCTTCAAAGCCAGATATTATGTGTATGCCGTGAAATAACTTCCAAATGTCTAATATTGTTTATTTACAATAAAAAAACGTTTTCAACAGTTTCTCCGCGATAAAATTGGAAGTTTAAGTAAATCTAGAAATTTTCTAATATCAAAATAAAATATCCTACCCCTAACGTATGAATGAAGCATTGCTGTTTGTATGGGCGAAATTTGTTTTTTTCTTAAATCTCTGCAGCTGTATCTTTTTTGACATTTATCATTAAAGATGCCCTTCTTTGTGGAGAATATTTATTATGTTGAATTGTCGATAGCATTAAATCTAATGCAATAATATTATATTATATATATAATAATTATTATTTACATTGTTCTTATGTTTTTTGCTGAATTTATCATGTAATCCTCCACAATTCTTAAGTTTATTGAATATTTTTCCTACTGTTGTATAATGAATACTTTTATCTGGATGTCGGATATTGAATATTTCTGCAGCTTCTCTAAATATTTTCCACTCATCATCCACTATTAACACAATCCCAATTTTATCTTTCATATGTAATGCTGTATGCATTTCTACCTTTTCATATGCAGTGTTAAACTTTCAATGATATCCCAGAGAAAATGTGAAAAAAAATATTGTGAATAGGTAAAATTGGATATTTTCAAATAATTTTCAAATAATAACATCTGTTCCAAATAAAATTTTTCAATAGGTATGATCAAATATAAAGGTACTTCACTCTTCACAAAAAGTACATTTTTTCCACAAACCTCGTACGACTAATATATTATGGTTGAATCTTGGGTTTTAGAACAGACAGAACTTTTTATGGGGAAGAAATTTTTTGACTAACAATTAATAAGTTGTCCATATGTAGTCAAATTACGTAGAAACACTGTATATTAGGGTGGTGCGTCGGTATGGGGCAAAATTTTTTTTAGGAAATTAAAAACGCCTGTGTGCTGGGAAGTTGTGTTTTAGTAAGAAGAGAATACAGTTTTTTTCAGATTTTTATTTCACCACCTTACACCTCCCAACTGGTCCAAAATTTATAAAGAAAAATTAAAAATGCCTGTATGAAAAAAGTGTTTTGTTAAGAGGTGCATTCAGATTTTTGTTTCATCCCCCCCCCCAACAAGTCCAATTTTTTGTAGGATTAAAAACCCCTGTATGCACAAAATAGCTGTGTATTGGTGAGAGAATGCAGTTTTTACTTTATTTCACCTTCCACCCCCCCTTGACCATTCCCCTTTGCTGAAAGCACGATTTCATCAATGTTAACCAGCTTTTCTTATGAAGAGGTGATAGGTCCAATCAATTAATCTATGCCCCCCCCCCCCTCCTTGAGTTGGTATAGGTTAAGAAAAATACACTACAAATTTCAATTTTTCTAATATTATTTCGTTCATCCCATTGCTAGCAATTTGTTCCAAGGGTGTCCGAAGTTACCATTTCCATGAATGACAGATTGGACTATATTTTTAAGATCCTCTGGTAAGTAAGCACATAATCTGATGTTGTCAAAAATATGCTTGGGTCCATAAATGCATGAAGAATTGAGCTCGCTAAACAATAAATACGAAACAGCTATAATACTGAAAGCACTATTTTTAACCTGCCAAAATTGGCTCGCGACGGAGCGGCGCAGTGGTTGTCGGGGGGAGGAGAGGGGGGTCAAGGTGTTGCGGACGTTGGTCAGACAAAACAGTGTTGCCAAGATAACACTTACTACGTTTTCATGGAGTATTGAGTTCATTTTGAATCCAATATCGATCTCTGTTTTCATGATAGGGATTCAATTAGGATTCGATTACACTTCAAATCGTTTTGTGGTTTGAGATTTTATCTGTCAATAGTGGCAAATGCCGTCGTCTTTTTGATTGATTTCTGGGATTTTTTTAGTACCTAGTCATAATGATCAATGATCATTATGACTAATTGCCTCATAGGTGTCTTTCCACAAAATGTTACAAGAAAGCTAGAGTAAACTTACATATTTTGAGTGGTTCTTAGGTTATATGGCTTACAGCTGGCATAAATTTGACAGCGAATGTCACAGAATGCGCATGTTTCAATACGATCTCGGTTTTCATGTCGTATTTCGATTTTTCGATCTTGATACGATCCCAAAAAAAGCAGTATCGACCTTGAAACTCAATTCGATTTTGATACCTGTTTTCATGAGGTTTTTAATACGGAAAGTGTATTCAATTCGAATTGAATTCTGCATGAAAACGTTGTAAATATGTTTCTAGGATTGTATTCTTTTAAAAAAGAAGTATGTATCAGCTTTTCATAGTATCTTGCTTAAAAATCAACTAAATAGTTACAAATGTAATATTTACAAAAATATGTACGTCTGACGTATTTTTATAAATTTGTTTTTCAACGATATAAAACGATTTGGATTTATTATCCACCTCCCCACCGCCCTTCATATTTACTTGACCTTGGGATGGCGGAAAATGAAGCCCAATAAATTTTTGTTATAAGAGTGAAATACTTGGGTTTATTATAGCCCATTTTTCCACACCCAGGAGTTTTGTTTTTCCCAAACTTCAAATGTCGCACCACCCTACTGTGTATATCCCGTTATGTATTTTTTTTGGCTATAACCAAAAATGTGTTTCCATTTATTCATTCTATCGAGTTTCAGTATATAGATAAGGTGTATTACTGGTAAATATTTTAAAATTGGGAGAGTTTTATTTTGAATGCTAGATATTGGCAAAAACTGTAATTTTCTTTACTATTTTTCAAGTCGTATTGAAAGTGTTAAAGCTTTCCCCGTGCAATACCCTGTCTTTTGCTTCCCAAACAAAGCACAATAGAAGTAATTATGCTAAGTTTTATTATCAATTTTAGGTAATTTCTTATACTTCGGAATAACTGCTACAATGCTTTTGTTCGATGATATTAGTCCATATATGATGATGATTGCCACCATCCCAACTATAGCTTGTGGTGGTAGTTTAACAATTGTGTTTTTAATTTTGTCTTATTTGAATGATATTGCTACTGAGGAAACAAGAGGAATAAGGTAAATGGAAATCAATATTTTCAAAATACTTACCCAAATATGGACCGAATGTTAGGAGGTTTGCACCGAAGTGAGCATCTGTATATGAGGGAGTATTTACCGTACAACATGTAAAAAAACGATATGTTGCGATTTTCACCAATTTTTGCAGAATTTCGCCCCTCCATTCAAACTTTCGTATGAAAATAAATCTATTCTGACATAATTACAAAGCCTTTCAGAATAGTTTTCTAGTTCTCTAAACAAAGTGTATTCTCCGTTCATCAACAGAATGCACAGTGACGCACTAGAGACAAAAATTTCATCTTCACTGTCCGACAACGTTTTGGCAACTGATATTCAAGATTTTGTCTAACATATCGCAAAACGAGTCGCACTTGTGATTTTAATCTCGTCGCTTGCCTCGTCGCTAATCTCGAACCTTGTCGCTGCACTATGTTTTCACCCTTAGTTGTTGTATTGCAACCATTATCTCTAGCATTCTCTGTCCATCTCAAGTTAAAGACGACAATTTATGTGTCGGACAGGAGTTAAACAACCTCATTATCCAAAATTCTATTTATTATGCACAGTTGAGAATGAAGGGGTAGGCCTATCATCAAATGTTGCAGGAAATTTGTGAATTTGTGAATTTGTTTCACCGTATTATTATTATTATTATATCATTTTATAATTTGTTTTTTTTTCTTCTTATAAAGTGTACATGATAATGAAAGGATCTAAATTTTATGCTAATTGAAGAGAAATGAAATGACAGTGCTTGCTTGTCGATTATTTCAAAAGTAGTAGAGAACGAAAGCATAATTAATTTCCCCAGCTTTCAAGTTTTGTACTTTTACCGTATATGTATATTGAAAAGTTTATATTTGTAGCTAATTGGTTTTTTTGTTTATTTTTTTAGAAACGCAACTTTTGAAGTGATAACTGTATTTTGCGTGTGTTTTGGAAATTTATTAAGCCCCCTACTTTTATATTCTACAAGCTACTCTGCCATTTATGGGATATCGGCTTTTTTAGTAATAATTGCAATGGCATACACCTACTATTTCGTTCCAGAATCATTAAAAAACAAATGTAAAGAAAAACCTTCTCTATCGAATATTTTTACCTGCCAGAATTTACTTAGTATGTTTGTAGTGATTGGTAAAAAAAGATCCAACAATCAAAGATCAATAATTCTAATGCTAATAACTGTAATGCTTGTTGTTAATTTGGTGAATATTGCTGAATCTAATATAAAAACTTTATATTTGAGAAAGGAGCTGGCATGGACTTTGTCTAATCGGAACTCTTTCATCAGCTGGTCCAGCGTTGTCAATATTATATGTACACTCAGTCTTACTTTCTTATTACAGAAAAAAATGATGATTAAGGAAACAACTCTTATCTTGATAGGTGTTGTTTGTACTATTGGTGTAGATGTCCTTTATGCCACTGTTCGAAATAGCTGGTTTATTTACGGATGTAAGTAGGTATTTTTATGACAATTTTACAATTTATATTCGCTGAACGATTGCGGTTTAATACCTAATAAAAATTATTAATTTACTGTTGTAACTATAAGTTACAGTTACTTGCACAGTATAATCAATATAAGGTTGGAGAATAACTCTTTACGAAACATGTTTTAGCTGTGCCAGTTGGCATCCTAGGAGGGCTGGTGAACCCAATGTTGAGAACAAAACTGGTGAATATTATAGGACCTGGAGAAATGGGAAAGATATTTTCATTATATTACGTTATCATCAATATCCTCTCTTTGGTGTTTAGCATGTTTTATAGTTTTGTGTATAGCCAAACAATTAACATAAATTCCGGAATATTCAATTGGATTTCTGTAGGGATTCTGATATTTTGTGAAATGCTGCTTGTGTAAGTATAAAAAATAACAGTAACGCTCATTAATATTAAACACGAACAGATCGAATATCTTGAGGACAAATTTTTTTGGAGAAAATGTCAACTGTCGTACCCACCCCTTTGTCACTATTGCCAATAAAATTTAAATGGGTAAAGTACTGAGTGTGACATGTGATAGCTCAAATAATGACACTCCATCTGAATGCCAAATTTAACAATATGATGCATAATTATCTCCGGTATAAATTAACTTACTACGCCTTTCGTAAAATAAAAATAGAAGTTTTTGTTTTTATAAATACTAAGTCTTGTTTTCAGTTTATTGTCATAAGTCTACAGGTAAAACATAATAATGGTTTATTTTATTCAGGAGAGAGTATAAATTGTTGAAAATTATTTGAAAAAAAGCGAATGTGCTAACACTGCCTGTACACTTTTTAATGAGCGACACAGCGACACCCAAACAATCAGGTTAATCGTTAGTACGCTTTGGAACTAATTTCAAAATGGCGACAAACAGGATCAGTAGTGAATAAAAAGCGGTACAATTAAAACCCAGTATGAAACGAAGCAGTAGAGGCAGCAGTTTTAGGACAGGCTAATCCAACTCTCAATACATGAGGCTAGCAGAATGATCTAGAGTAGGTCAACGTACCGTCGGACAAATTTTAAAAGCCAAAAAACTTAACGAAGACGATTGTGATCGCCGCTTACAATTTTGTTGAATTATGAGTGAGCGTGTTCAACAAGAAACTTATTTGTATTTTGAATGAGTGCAGTTTTTATATCGGGACTGTGAATAGAAATAACTGTCGGTACTGGTCAGATTCCAATGAACGAGTTTTCCATAGAGTACATACTCAACATCCAGAAAAGTTGAATGTTTGGGTTGGAATATGTGGCGATCGTATTGTTGACCCTGTTTTTTTACCAGGATATTCAACAGGGGGTATGTTTTTGGAATTACTGGAAGACTCAGTAGATCCAATGTTAACAGACATGATTAAAAATTATAACTGATACCTTGAAGATAAACTAATATTTCAACAGGATGGGGCTACTCTAGATTTTACTGTAGCGGTTGTCAGTACTTAAATGGAAGATTTCTCAGACATTGGATTGGACGAAATGGATTTATTGAATGCCCCCCACGATCTCCTGATCTATCCCCATTGTATTACTTCCTATGGGGAAAGTATAATATACGCCACGCAGGTTCATTAGAAGAATTACGTATACGTAGTATTACCGTTGCCGTCGCCAAATAACTACAGAAATGCTCCCACATGTCAGAACACATTTCGAAAATAGTGTATAGTATAGTGAATGTGTGGCAGTTGATGGAGAACACTTTGAGCATATACATCGAATTAATTTATTTTTTAATAATTTTCTTGATTTGATTCTTATTTTCATACACTGTACACCTTTCTGTACTCTATTTGGAAAAGGCAGAGAGCAATAAACCCGTGTAAAATGACCCTTCCAAGGATGTACCTGCTTGTGATTCTAAAAATCTCAATAATTGTGAATTTTATATATAAGCACTCTCCTAAAATCATGTGAAGTTGTTTTCACGAAAAATGATTCTGACTCAATAATAGCTTATTTGGACTTTGCCATTATTTCTGAAATTGGGAGAGATAAATTGTGGAAAATTCGGCGAGAGTTGAATTTTAGATGTGAAAAGGTAAACAGAAAGTCGCTTTTGAAATTTTATGTTGGAAACGGAAAACGACTGATAATAAGCATATTGGAAGTACAGATGGGTTTTTGAAAGTTGTTTTGTTAGTATTTGAATCAATTCACACCGGAGACTATCTCGAAGATATGAATGCTGATGTTTTTGAAGACTATTTTTCACAAATGATAACACCAATTCCGCCCAACTTGGAAATTGTTTTGGACAACGCTCCTTATCATTCAAGATGTCAGAAATTGCCTCCCACCGCTTGGAAAGAAGCGGAAATCAGTCAGTGGCTTTTAGATAAAGAAATTCCATTTAAAGAGGATATGTTAAAAAAGAGCTGCTGGCAATTGTAGATATACATAAACATCGTTTCCTGAGATATACTATTGACGAAATGGCAAAAAACGGAATATTATGATACTTAGATTTCCTCCATTGCGAGCTAAACCCTATAGAGTTGATATGGGTTCAGGTGAGAGGACTGGTGACAAGAAAAAATACCACAGATAAAACGAGAGATGTCCGTGCACATTTTGAAGAAGCTCTGGAACAAGTTAATGCAGAGAGATGGCGTAGATGCATGGAACATTTAATCAAAGGAGAGCAGCAAATGTGGAAATTAGAAAAACCATAGAGCCAATAGTTATAAAGTTCGGACCAGATCAAAATTCATTAGATTTCTCATTTTCTGATAACTGATATTTCGTGTTCAAATAATATTAATAACCCTGTGTTGTAAATAAGTTCCATAGTTTCAGTAAATCATAATATAAAAATAATCGATTATTATAAATATTATTATAATTACTCTTATAAATGGAAATAACTGTTTCTAATTAACTCCACAGTTAGTTTCATTCATGAGAGTAATATGGGTAGATTCCACAAAGTGAGAGTCCAAACAGTAGATTCAATTATTATAATTGACTCTGCAATGAACGTATTATTATTAATTATTATTGTATTATATGGCTAGTCTTTGTCACAATCAGGTTTTTTATTCAATATCATAGCTACTGACAAGCGACCCGAAGATCGGATTTCTATCGTATACCGGCGTTGTACAGGGTTGGGTAGGCAAATAAAGGAATGAAGATTTGAATTATAATGTAAATCGTTCCAAAATTCTGGAGTTTAAGTTGCGCACCCGGTAAGGGTTTTGCATGTTGAATTAGGTTTTATTGATCTCTGTCTATTTTGGGCTTGTAGCTTTGTTTTTTTTTATTATTAATTGTGCAATAAATAGTTAAGTAGCTTCCAAATGAAATATCATTATTTCACATGCGGAACGTTTCTTGTTCCTAGAAGATAGCGCCAAAATCATAAGTTACCTAATGAACTGTCACATAGGTCGCGTTAATCCCAACGTTACCAGAGCGATAATTAATTTCCTGCTGAAACTTGTTTTACCATCAGAATTGAAATACGCTATGCTACCAATAAATGATTCAATAACTGTCATTTATGACAAATATCATGTTAATAAACATATGAAATCACATAACCTATTTTTGTTTAAAGATATTTCAGACATTTCTATGTTGAAAATGAATGAACACCACTAGGAACTATTAAACTAAATTGAAATCGAAGATGGATAAATACTTATTGAATTCATATATTCAAAAATTGGGTTATGTTGTTATCAAGATTAGCACGTTCAGCAGAGTTAGGATCGATGGAAATTTCATTGGTACAAGTGACAGGGAAGGGATGTAAGAGAGTTGAGGATATGATGGCTCATTGAAAATTGTACAGGCAGTGATAGCACATTCGTTATTTTTCAAATAATATTGAACAATTATTTATCCTATCGCAAATAATCTTAGAAATATAACTGCAGCTTAATTATGAGTTTTGTTCCAAACTTTTTTTATCTTGTGTCAACTTAATCATATATTACATATTTCAGAGTAGTCACAATCACTGAATTGAATCAATCGTCAGAAGCCAAAACGTACAGTGATAATGGTGGGACAGATGAAACCAGACCAATATAATTCTTTTGAATAATATCATAAGAATGGAGACACATCGATGTACATGGTCTTAAATCACTTTAGTATTAGGAATATATGTACTTATCACATACTTATTTTAAAAAATATGGCAAAAATTATTATATTTAAGAGTTTTTAAGTAAATACTTGTCCGTGAAATTATATGAGACTAGTCTATTGAATTCTGTTTCCCAAAAACACATCATCAATAAGAAAGTATGAAGGTTTCCAGTTATTTTGTCTTATTTATCCAGGTAACGGAGTGAATTGCGCTGCACTTGATATATTTCATCATTTATTATTAAACAAACAGGGAGTTTGCACAGAATAAAATATAATATTGATTATTTATATATCTCAAACAAATATTACTTGGGTTGTGAAATGGAGGAGAGTTATTTTCTCAATATGACAATATGCGACGTCCATTTAACCAAACGACTTCTTTTGAAAAACATGAGAAGTGAGAATTTGGTAAAGATGAGATTGAGGTATCAATTGAAGAGGTTGTACAAAATGAAAGAAAACATTACCTTCAGCACGTTGGTCACTAGTATCAAAACATTTCAGAACTCAAAAAAAGTTTGACTGAGAATGAAGTTCTCATTCGTATCGACTTTAGTGAAGATTATTGCTCCAAATACAACGAAAAAATACAAGCAGTTCATTTTGGCGAGACAGCAAATCACACTTCATACAGGCGAATTATATTTACGTGACTATTTCACTAGAGTAAATTGATAACTGACAAAATTTGAAGGTTTTGAAATGGCAATTTTTTGTCTTGTCGCGGCAATTTTTTGACGTTTAATATATCAAATCTATGTGTATAAAATTCTATCACTCTGTGATAAAATTCAATATAAAATCTTTGTTAGTGGTTTCTAAGGAAACTAAGTTGTTTATTTATTTATGTCTGTCTAAAAATTATTAAAACTGTTTCAAAAATTTAAATAAGTATTATTAACATGAATAATACAAGATTTGGAAATATTTCAATAAATGAAATAGAGAGTACAATTAAGCAAAGTATACCGCGAAATACAATGAAGACAAAAAAGTCTGCGTGGGAACAGTTTAGAATGTTTCTGGACGCACGTAATTATACGTTAGAAAAGGATACTTCTGAACAAGTTATAGCAAAAATTCTTGAAGATTATGATGCAAAACAATCCCCAAAATAATGCTACAACGTACAATTATAATAATTGTACTTTTTACATAAATAAGTAATTTTTTTTTCATAATGATATTATTTTTTTGGCTTTGTATAATTGAAGTTTGCAATAAATAAAACGTATAAACATATGATTTTTTAGTTTTTCTCTCGTGAAATAGTCATGTCGAATACCACTCAATTAAAAATTTTGTAAGGTAAAATTTTTCTCTTGTCGTATTCAAGTTTGTTGCTTTTAGGTAATTTTGCTCATGACATTTAATCCAAAACCACTCGCCTGACGGCTCGTGGTTTTGTTAAAAATGTCATTCGCAAAATTGCCAAGCAACAAACTTTCATGACAATCGAAAAATTTTGCCGACAAAATGTTCACTCTCGTGGTATTATATATGACAATTATATTGCTAGAGCTCAAACTTTTTGATCTCTATCTGCCAATAACATACACGATTCTATGGCTCATTTATTACCAGTTTTTAAATCGCTTGAGCATGAAAATTCACACATTCACACAAAGATTGAAGACCTATTCAATCAGTCAGACACCATCATTACATTTCATTATTATAAAGATATCTTCACAACCTATTTTCTGACAATAATTGTACTATTTTATACTATATCGAAGAATAAATATATTATGTTAACGCTTTACAACAAAGTTTTGAAAAATATTTTTCAAAAACAGTGACTAAGGAGAAGCAACTACTTCCTGGGCTACATGGCCCTACAGATTGAATTACACTACACACCTCCAGCCGCAAACCAAAATTCAGTGTCAAATTCAGTTGTTTCTTTTTAGTTGAACAGTCACAGTTTTTGAAAAATATTTTCCAAAAAAACTTTGTTGTGAAGCGTTAGAATAATATATTTATTCTTCGATGTCTATTGGTAACACGCTTCACTAAATACGACAATTTTACAGGAAACTGTAATAATATTTTATTTTTATTCTGTTTAAATTTACTTTCTAAATATGTTTGGCGATAATCAACATTGTTCCCCACTATATTGACAGAAATGTACTTAAAAACAAATCAGATTATTGTAGACATCATAGACTAATTAGGCAATTAGGGAAAATCATCGAATATGTGATTGGAATGGAAGAAAAATGTAGACATTTGATAGTATGCTATAAAACAATGTAGTATAGAGCCCAACGTCCATAGTTCGTAGGACTGCTGCAACCGAGCTCGACCACGACTCCAAAGGTATTAATTGAATTTCACTTTCAGGATTAAGTGGACTGTCGGACCAAACTACCAGTAATTTGTGTAATCCAGGTAAATTAAATAATTTTAATTCCAAAAGATTGGTATCTCGATACAATAATTGAGTCATAACTATGAATTTATTTAAATCGAATATACAGGGTGTTACTATATTCGACCGACAACGCTCTACCCCAGAAATCTCTCATTAATTGATGAATTTTGATATCGGAACATTAACCACTAAAGGGCTTAGTTACCGAAATACAGGGTATTGGAAGTTTGAAATCAAAATTCAAAATTTGCCATAAATCAAAAACGCCTTGAATTTTTTTTTTTCAAATTTGGTGACCAATATGCTCTTTAAGAATGTAATATTTTGAAATAAAGTAACTTTTGAGAAATTTAACTAGTGGCCGGCTATAGGGGTTAGTGGCAACTTTTATCCCCTTATTATACGCCACTGGAACAAATACAGTATCCACCAAAATAAACAGTACCGAAAATAAAAATAAAAATTAATTTTTAATTTCTGTAATGTAAGTGTTCAAAATGTTCACCATTTCGACGCAAACAAGCTTCATATCGATTTTGTAAGTCAATAAACATATTTATAAAAAGTGGTTCGGCAATTTTCGCCGGCGGATTTTCTTTGTCCTTCATTATGCCCCAAATGTATGCGTCAGGTGGCGTCAGATCAGGTGAATGAGAAGGATATTCGAAGTCTGTTCCCCGAGAAATTATTCTATTTTCCGTATGAACGAAAATAATGCTCTACCAAAAACACTTTTTCTTCCGTTGTTAGAACCATTTTTAAATCAAATTTAACTGCAGCGTACTATTAATATATCAACTAATGACAATTAAGTCAAATATGACAAATCCATATTACATAAACAACTCCACAGCACTCTCTGTTTCGGTACTGTTTATTTTGGCGGATACCGTATTTCATTTTTTTTAAATTCTTTGTTCATTTTTAGTCAAAGATTTTAAAGATGCTTTCTACACAGGGTGTCTCAATTTAAATATATGACGTCATCGTTGATTTTGTTAAATGGCAACACTGTCATTTTGATGGCTATTTTTATCGGGTGTGTAAAATTTTACTGTCAAATATCAATTTTTTTTCCTTACCAATTAACCAATTATAAGATAACAACAAGTAACAAAGTTATGAAAAGCAAGTAATCAATACATGTATTTAACTATTTCAATTAAACAAATGCTCATAATGTTTTCCATTTACTATTTGACAATATCCTAAACGCGATCGAAATTCGTTTTGAACATTTCTTATTATTTAAAATTAAAAGAAAAATCAGCTTGGAAAATGTCATATCCTGAGACTTGGACCGCTACATTATCATTTTATTAAAAAACCAGCAATCTAGGTATTAAACAAAAAGATGGTATTGCTGTGGTTTTTCATAAATCAACAAATGTGTTGAAATTTAAAAATATCGATTATTAGCAAAGTCAGTTCTTCTCAAGAAAAAGTTCAACATGGTTTATTTAACTGAAATCCACAAAATTGAAATTTTACAAATGATTGGATATGGATATCGAGCAAGAATACAAACTGAAGCTACGCATCTATTTAGAGAAAAATATCCCGACCTGCCAGCAACATTGCAAAGTACTGTAAGTAAAATAGAAAGACAATTTAGGGAAGATCGGGCATGTAAGAGAAGCAAGTATTTATCGAAAAACTGCCCCTAGTGAAGAAATCAAAATGAATGTACTACTGTTCAAGAAAATCCTAATATATCTACCAGGCAGAAAGCTTATGTTGTAGAAATTAGCCAGTCGTCAGTAGCACGAATTATCAAAGCATATAAATTGCATCTTTACAAACTTACAATCCTCCAGAAATTACTAGAAGATGATCCTAATTGAAGACTGCATTTTTGTGAACGAATGATGGATTAACGAACAACGTTCTAGTAGATAACATTATATTTTCTGATGAATCTACGTTTATGTTACATGGTGGTGTATATTGGGCGGATGAGAATCCACGGAGGATGAGTAAAGCCCATACTCAACGCCCAGAAAAAGTGAATGTTTGGAGAGGGATTGTAGGAAATCAAGTTAATGGACCAATTTTCTTTGACGAAATTCTCAACGAAGTACGATTTTTGGAATTCTTGTGAGAAGAGTTGGCTAATTTGATTCCTAGCCCTTTTCATGCTAATTTCGCCATTTCGTAAGACCTATTCGTGAGTATCTCCATACTGTATTTCCAGGCAGATGGATAGCTAGAATGGCCACCAAGATGCTCAGATCTCAATCCTTTCTTATTTCACTTATTTCCATGGGGGTAGTTGGAAATCAAAGTTTTTAAGTTTCTTATGTTGATGAGCTAAAAGCACGCATAAGAAATCAGTGTATATTAATTTTGCCCCAGGTCAGTAGAAATGTTAGTTTCGATCGTTCTCAGGATATTGTCAAATAGTTAAATTCATGTATTGATTACTTGTTTTAACAAAATCAACGGTGACGCCATATCTCTAAATTGAGACGCCCTGTATACATCATTATTGTATGTAAAAAATCGGGATTGGAAATACTAATCGAAAGATCCAAGCACTTTTCGAAAAAAAAATTAATTGAACTATTTAATTTATTCCAAATTACAGACTCTCTCTGTTTAGCTGCAGCTTGAGTAGGAGTTTTGTTCCAAACATTTTGTAACTTGTTTCAACTTAATTAAGTTATATTTTATATTTCAGAGTAGTCACAATAACTGAATTGAATCAATCGTCAGATGCCAGAATATGTAGTGATAATGATGGAGTCGATGAAACCAGACCAATATAATTTATTCTGAACAATATCATCGGAGTGAAGAAACATTGATGCACATGATCTTAATTCACTTAATTTAATATTTGAAATACATGTATTTACCGAATATCATTTTAAATATAAGTATGGAAAAATAAAACAAATGGTATCATATTTAAGAGTGTTAAGTAAATACTTTTCCATAAAATTTTGTGTCTTGTCTATTAAATGTTGTTTACCAAAAAGACCATTAATCAAAAAGTATGAAAGTTGGGTTAGGTTATATATTAAAGAAGAAACACAATTTTCAAGTTTGACGTAATTTTATTGAAATGTACTTACTAATGAAACAATCATGCTATGTAAATACATATCAAAAAGTTTGACAGAATTGTTTAAAACTGCATTCAACAAATTGGTGCTTTGCATAATTAAGTGTTTATTTGACATGGACCGTATTTCAAGACATCTAAACCGCGATGAGTGTGTAAAGGCAGTTACTTTTGCCAGTGAAGGAATAAGTTATCGTGAAATTGGCTTGAAGTTATAGGAGTTTCTCATACAACAATATCTCGTCCCATTAAACATACAAGACGGTCAAGATTAATCCGTCCACGTTTAAATTCTCCATACCAACGACAAATTGTCGACTGATGTGGTGCTTTATTGCCGAAAACAGATATCAACCCAGAAAAATTCAGTTTAGGTAAACGAAGCGATCTGAAACATTGGCGTTAAGTTAACTAAACATGAGCTGAATCATTCAAATCCGTTTGTTATTGGAAACAGTAATACACAACATAATTAATTTGTACACATATTATTAAATCGCATGCAAGGAATAAGATTTGAGAATTCTATAACGGATATAATTTACGAATAAATTAATCATTAGGAACCCTGAAAAACCCCAGATAAAACTTGAATAATATTTGAAACGTGGCTTTCGGTCTTAACCCATTGATGCGTATCAAATAGGAATTTATGGAACCAAATTAATAACCTGCCACTATTCATAAGCATACAATGTTGCTATTAGTAACTCAAGGTTCACTATATCAAATGCCTTCGATAATTAAATTGATCCAATAAAGTGAGAAACATTTATCGACAATATTGACAAAAAATAATGATTTTCTATTCAAACTCACAAAAAATACAATAGGTATTCAGTTACACATTTATTATGGTATTGTTATTCTCATATACTTGAAGTATTATTAGGAGTATATATTTTTAAATAAAGCTTACGTTATGTTAAGATTATTACCTCTGAAATTAAATATGCCAAATACTCTATGAAACGTCACAATCATTTGTAATATGAAGTTAACTTCCACTGTTTTCATCATTCTTGTATTTAACAAAATATATTAGGCAATACAACAGTCCAATAACTACAATCAATCCTGAAGAAATGATGAATATTATTTTGAATTTTCTATTAGAGTCAAAAAGTGGCATGTTTTTGAATGTATTATGTCACTGTACAATTGACGTATGTTTATAGATCAACACCCTTCATTGCTATCATGAAAGCAGAAGTAATCCAAAAATTATTTTAGATGTGTTTAATTTTTTTTAATGTGACACAGTGTATATAAACAATCTTCCATGTCTACGACTTAACTGTCATCTTTGGAAAAATCAGCATGAGTTATATTGTGTACTCGTTATTAGGTACATAAGAGTACCCACGGCTTCCCGATATGGAAAAGTGCGATACCGATTCACTAGTTTCCTCTTCTAATTGGATGGCTTCTTTCACAATCGGAGTGTGCAACTTTTCATGCCAAAACCTTTCACCACCTTTTTTGTACAAGCCAACTGGGTAAGACTTATTGAGTCTTCTTGATTGTTTCCTATTCTGCACTTTTCTTGAAGCCCCTTCAAAAAATGTATCTTTATTTCCTCATATTATAAACATGCTATCAGACCATCAGCAACATACAGCACTGATACCAGTATCAATTCACTAATAAATAAATATCAACGTCTGCAATTATTCGTTTACATGGAGCTGCAACAATAAGGCTTCCAAAACGCTTATTACAGACCTTGGTGTTTGCTTTAATTCATATAAACTCCTCGGGAGATGTTAAACCGTACCAACAGCATCATCGTAATCTTCTAGTTGTTTCAAAAACACTTCTTCATCGAACATTCTGACCTACTTAAAGTCGCGTAGAGAGTTTCCAACGCGTTCCAGCATAGTTCACATGTGCCGTTGGCAGGTTCTGGAAGGTAGGTCTGTACACGACTGGAGCCAACCTTCCCGTTCAAAAGTATTGGCTTCGATTCACCGTCACCACACGTACACCATAACCAACACGATTCAACATAGTTAACATGTGCCATTGTTAAGTCGGTTTGTACTAGCCTTCACATGCATATACGTATTCCCAGATATAAAATTTTCATGACGTTAATATTATATTATCACTGAAACTTTTTTATTAAATTTTAACAACTAATCCTCGAACTAAAATGAATATACGAAAAAATTCGAGAAAAATGAGAAAAACTAGGTAATATCATACATATTGTCAAGCAGCCATTAAAGCACAGAAATCTTGTGTTGTCAGTTTTTAAATGGTATGGGAATTGCTAGAATAGCTCAATAGTCTAGACAGGAACAACATCGTTCCTTAACCTTAGGTTCCAGGACAAACTGGAATAAAAGGAATCCCTTTTGGGATTCAGAACCCTTTTGCCGTATTTGTTGTATTAATAGTATCGCAAATCAATTAACACATTTTCTGCAAGTGCAGGGTGATTGTTAACGCCTTTAATACTTAGAGCCTGATCAGGTTACGGACTTATCTCCAAAATGAATGATAGGCTTTCTCAGAAGCCTAGATCTCTTCGACCAAAACCTTTGTGTATGGTATACAGTATACACAAAAGATCATATAAGTCGCAGTGTGCAAGTTAATTGTTTCAGCCCTTACCAACTGGAAAATGTCGATAATTGTCCAATAAAATCAATAAATAACAAAATTAATAAAATCATACCATGCACCTATTACTCGAACGGTTTCATTAATTACATTGGCATCCTTTCGAGTGACTAATCAATTTTTATAATTCACTCATGTCGATGCAGATGTAATTTGTGACTCCGGCAAACATAAAATTGCATATATTCTATGAAAAAAATACAAAATATTATTCATTACCATTGTATCAGCGCAGTCCCACACAATTCCAGTTAACACAAATTATTGCACCATATTTATGTTGTTTCCGCTAAGTTATAGTCGCTATCTTACTGTATATTTTTCAAGTAAATCTGGATAAACTGAAGGTTTTGTAATGTTTTGACATTTACGTTGCTGCTTCTTCGGAGGTGTGTTGATAGTTAACAATATGAAAAATACTTGAATCATTAATCATTATTTATAACCCTGTTTTATTGACCAGTTTCTAATTTGGATGCTTTTTTTCGTTAATCTCCTTATAAGTCGTCTCTGTTCAGACAACAAAAAATACAATCCGACAGCGGACAAATAGCGTCTGGTTAGGCTCTAGTTATAAGTATTGGGATTTAACTTGAGAAGTATTCACTGGTTTATCGATAAGATGAATTTATTCGGATTTAAAAATATAATCACAGAGGCTGAATATATTCACTTTTTTCTAATAAACAAATTTATCTTATTTTATAGAAGTTAATCCTGTCGTGAACGATGATTTTAATTGTTAGATAATATCGCAGCTTGTCCTTTCTTCAGACATCACCATAATCAAAAAATAAGTTTATAATATGTATATCTTCTCAATGCTTGTACCAGATTTGAGATATTCAACAGCCGAAGATGGCAAGATGGCATACAATCTTTTGAAAACTGATAAAAACTAATAAATCAACATGTATTGGGTCTTTAGCCAATTACGTATACCTACTTTAAATTTCAGAGGGTAGCAATGGATTGGAAAAATTATAAGCAACGATAAATTATAATAGTCTGAAACATGAAAAAAATCTTGAAACAGGCGGGCAAAATGGCATATGATACTTATTGTGGAATGGAACCAAAATGCTAACGAAAACAATAACTTGAAAACTAATGTTTACTAGCCTTACTAGATTACAAAAATATTATTTGTACTCTTAGGCTTCAGTGCTGAAAAAAGTGAGAATAGACCTATATAATTCGCAAAAAAATTGCTTGGTAGACACGAGCACTGAGTATGGACCCACATTCCAATCTGTGATAATTAAGCCACGTCCCATGACTCTTCGAAACATGCAACGTTTTCATCGTCACTAGCATCTCTAAATATTTGTGGTTCCTCCTCATTGCTGCTTTCCACTTTTTTGTAGCTCACATTCCCAGTAGCTCCTGGATGGAAAGACTAGCTGTTGAAACATCTTGATATTTTGTACCTTTGCGACTTTTTTAGGCTAACTTGTTTTGCTGCGGTGCTCTGGTGGTAGCCTAATGAAGGGATCAAGACTCAGCTCACCTTGAAGGTTAACAGGCTCACACCGCTTTTTCACGAATAACTTGTCAACCAAAAACTGCTACATAATGTTCACATTTGATAGTTAAAAAAATGTTGGTTTCTCTGCGCCAAATGAGTGCTGAAGCATCTTCACCCGTTTTCAATTCTATTTTCACCCATAAATTTACATTATAAATATTAATCGTAGAGCTCCGATAGTTATTCATGCAACAAGAGCATGAAGTGGTGCTTGAGGTGCCTGCGGTTCATGCCTCAATTCCATAAGTGAAAAAAAGACAATTTATGCATATATTGTATACCCTATTTTTTCTACGTGCATGCAAAAACCAAAAAATGTGCTAAAAATGGCGTCGATTTGAATGTTTATGTTTGTCATGATGACAAAACGCTAAGTAAAATGTCAGATGAGTGCAATCTGCAGAGCCATTAGCGGAAATATTTAAAATTAGCGTTAAAAAAACTACTTTTTTCTACAATCATTAATAAAAGTGACGTTTTTTTAATCGATTTTCGAACATAAAATATGTATTTGTTAAACAGTTTAAAAAAGTGACATTAGAGTGAGATAAAGTGACATTAGGGTGAGATGAAGTGACTTTAGGGTGAGATGAAGTGACATTAGGGTGAGATAAAGTAGTTTTTTTAACGCTAATTTTAAATGTTTCCGCTAATAACTCTGCAGATTGCACTCATCTGACATTTTACTTAGCGTTTTGTCCTCATGACAAACATAAACATTCAAATCGATGCCATTTCTAGTCCATTTGCTTGATTGTAGAAAAAATAGTGTATGCAACACATGAATAAAGTTTCTTTTTTCACTCATGGAATTGACGCATTCGCCTGCGGCTCATGCGTCAACTTTTCCACTCGTGAAAAAAAGCACCACTTTATGCACTTGTTGCATATATAACTAAAATTTCGTTGACCGTTTTTAATGAATTATTTTATTTCAAAAAGGATGCGTTAATGGACGTCATTAACGCACTTTTTTTGTGATTTTGACGTTTTGATGACATTTTGATATAGACAATACCTATACCAATATCATTATGGATATTTTCCAAGTTGTTTGAAGCAATGTTTAAAAGGTATACCAGGAACACAGGCTCCGTATAATTGGTTATATTTTTTTCAGTACAGCAGGTATCAAATTCATTATAGGTTTTTTCGTAAAGATCTCGACTTTTAGTTGGTGACAAACTCGAGCATGCATAGTTTGCACTCGCCAACACTGCAGCAGGTAATTCAGCAGGGTTTTCTAACTCCATAACTGCACAATTACGAATTTACAATAACTTTTTAACACTGAGAACTTTTTTGATAATTCGCATTTTATATTTTTCAATGATAACTGAGATTTTTAGCCAACCTGATTTTTACGTGGAATTGAAAATGTATGTAGTCAATGACTTACTACGTCATTGGTATGGAGTTGTCATTATTATCTCCTGATAGTCTTTGTGGAAAAGTGAACTTTGTCACAAAAAAAAGAGTTTACGGTCAACGAAAAAATATTGTAATAAACTCATTTGTTAATGGGTGATTAATAAACTAGTTTATCAAATAACCATCATCTCACTCTAACGACACTTTTTTAAACTGTTTAACAAACTCATATTTTATGTACGAAAATCGATTAAAAAAGCGTCACTTTTATTAACTACTGTAGAAAAAAGTATTTTTTTCAGAAAATTTCCTCATCTTAAATAATCTGCTTTTTTCGATTGTCGATATCTGCAATATTTGGAAAAAACCGAAACCCCCTTTTTTATTTATTGAATTGTTTATATCTTCAGCAATTTATTTATGTGGCACTTCAACTTATCAAAAAATTTTCTAGATGCAATTGCGAATTGAATGACATCTTGTTATCATTTTTTGAGAACCCGTTGAATTACAAAACGGCACCAATGCAAGTGAACTGAAATATAAAGGTTTCTCCGAGCAATCCCTTGTTTTTCGCTTCCCGTTAAAAAATCTTAATGCAGTAGGCTTTTCTGATTAAATAATTCAGTTGAATGTCACAAGTTTATCACTCAACCGAGAGGACTTTTATAATATTTACTATACTCCACTTTCTATAAATATTTAGTGTTTTATATCTTCTGTATGTTCCTTGGTATATTCATTATTTTTTTGTTATTTATTTTGGGATGTCAAACCAAAATAAATAACAAAGAGAATTTAGTTTTTCACCAAGGTTATTTTCATTTCTGATGACCGATTAAGCAACATTTTTGTTTATCGGTAATAATAAGGAAATAAATACCTATTTCAAATAATTTTCAAATGCAATCATGAAAATTCATCTGTCATAACTGTATCCGAGGAACACAATGACGGCTTTTGGAACGTTAATACAATTTGAATGGAGAAGACCCTGTAATTAACTAAAGATTCTGGTACATTCGAGAACGAATACCAAAACTAATCAAAAACTTCCAAATACCACTTTATTTGACCTTTCGTAAGGTGTGCCCAAATACGATTATATTAATCGAAACGGATGAGGTTTTATTCCGCCAATGGTACCTACAGCTTCATGGGAAAACTAAATTTTAACCTTAAGATATCGGTTATTTGAGGTATTTTGCTGGTATGAGTGAATTTGCTGCTAGTACCCTTTTCCTTAGAACGGATTGAAGTTAATTCCTCCTGATACAATGTTGGTTTTTCCTTTTGTCCAATATAAAGAGTGTGATTAAAAAGTCGGTAAAAAAATATACTACTTAATCTGGAGTTAACTTTGATAATCTTTATACAGGGTATCCAGAAACTTTCCTGCCAAACGGAAACTAGAGATACTAGATGTGATTTTATGTCTATTCAACCTAATTTACCTTTATCCAAAAGTTCCTCCTAAGGGAGCTATCGCTCTTTAAAAATGACGCTGTTGAACATATCTCAAAAAACCGCCACTTACAAACTTCAAACTTGGGACGTTGATCCAATTGTGATAAATTGTTTACTACAAATCCGCGTTTTTTATTGCTATCCCGAGCGTTCAACGTGAGCTGGGCACCGGCAAAATTGTGGTAAAATCTTTTTTTTTTGTATCACTTTTTTGACAAATTTTACATCAAATTTAAAAACTATGAGGTATTTTCTTTAAAATATTGTGCTCTTGTTTGAATTCCCTATTATGCACCGTCTTCCGGAAAAATCAATTAAAATTTCTTGACCTACTCTGTTTTATTCTCTGGAAATGTGAAGATTAGCAACAACAAGAGTATTATTGAGTTTAATAACATATATGTTCTACGTAACGACCATTTACTGCAAAACGTAAATCCAATCATTTCTGTAAGGATTGACTTGAAAATCTTCTTGGATCATTTTTAATTTCAGTATATCGTGATAAAAATTGGTTTCCACGTTAACAAAAATAAACAAAATAATTCTATATTGGCGTTACGAATAGTTGTAGGTACGAACTGACTCCGTTACGAAGTTTTGCCGTTACGAATTGTCGTGTCACCCCCCTCTATTCTTTCTCACAGCAGAATACGATTTTGTATTGGAACGGCACAAACTAATGATTTTTGACTGGGCCTCCTCGTCCAATCCATCGATTTCCATAGTAGTGTCAGGATATTGGCGAACTATTTCCGCTGACTTATTAGGGGGAACGTAGTACTTTAAATCAGATAAGTTATTATGCGAATAGTTGAGGTTGAACAACCAGATAGCTCTACTGGTCTAAGTAGTTACTTGCTGATTACACTTATACAGACATTCAGGCTAAATCTTTGCTGGTGCTCCGCCTCTTCCAAGGCCTGCGGTTTTTTCACAAATGTAGGCATAATAAAATGCATTATGTAAATTGAAAATTCGTTCCGTAGCCTCATTGCAAAATAAAATTTTTGAGAAAAAAAGTGGCATTTAGAAGTGAAAGTAACCAAATATAGAAAATAATTGCATCATTAACCATTGAACTCCCTATTTCAAATCCAAAAGGGAAAGCAGCTCTGTTCATAACGCCAGCAAGTGTGCATTTATGGTGTTCATGAATGATTAAATTTTAGTTCATTTTCAATAACTAGTTCAACAATTATAAATAAAAAATACTTTAAATTTAAAACTTTAAATGTCTTTAGTTGGTAAACGAAGAGAGTGAGGAACAAATTTTGTACGAACTACTATCCTTATTTTCAATATGTCTATCATCTCCCACATTTTTTAAACAAAGTATAAAGTACAAATATTCTACAAAAACAACATTTTTCACAAATCTACAAAACAAATTATGCGTTGGGGTGAAGATCCCACTTGGTTATTCTCCATCAAATTTATCCTTTCAAGTATTAGACTTGACAAATCAGACTGAACCGTTAACATTGATCTGTGTTCAAGGCTGATTTACCCAATAATTAGTTCCTCATTTAGTAATTTTTTGTCGTTTCCACTATTCTTCAAACTGTATTCATGATAAATTTTCTATTGTCAAATTTTAACGCCGTTAGCAATAATATCCACCAGCCTTGCCCACAAATGGTAATATCTTTTACAGATAATAAACGAATCGATAACCTATGGTGGAATAGTTTTATAATTCTAATTCATATTAATTTTTATAGTGGGTGGTAGGATTCGGTTTGAAGGTCAACGTACGATTTTTGAAGATTAAAATTAAATTGTAGATTCCATTGTAATTTGGGATTTATATTTTATCCTAATTTGGTTAGAAATTAAAAAAATACACTTTTTTATTTACTTCCATCATAATAGTATATTATGCAATGAGCACAAAATGATGCCCAATTCATACGAGTGCAAAATGGCCATTTTGTTGCAAGTTGCATACTATACTTTTTCTATGACAACATATCATAATATAACATCATAACATACGATTTTGTCTTTTGATCTACCTTCCATTCCAAAAAAGGTTATAAGCGCGTTGATACATACTCTTCGACGTTTCCGGTAATAAATTCAGTGTTGTTACCTTCGCTGCTTCTATTATATTCGGAGGTGTCAAATCTAAGTCAATATCACTATCAGTTTCCATTTTAATTAATAGTTTTTATAGAAAACAACTATGAAATTACTCGTTACCTACTAAAACTTTGACAGAAACGATCTGCTGACATTTCATCAATTTGTCGCTGGACGTCATAATTTGACAAGCCGTAGTCGTCTTGATTTTAGAGTGAACCTATACCTAACACGAAATATTCCATTTCGCATTTGTTGCTTAGCAACTTGCCTAGCAACCGATGCAAAAATGAAATTCTGTACAAAAAGTGCTTGTTTATGATTGAAGTTACGGTTATAAAATGAACATTTATCGAGGTTGTCGTAGAAAAAAGATTTTGTGGAAATACAGCGTTGCTGAAAAGTCTCACACCAAGGAATTATATTTGAAACAATTCTTGGAGATTTTGAACTTTATACGGATAAAAGTGATTTTTATGAAGAACAGTTTGTATGGACTCTCTACAGATACCATGATTTCTTGCCAATAAACTTGTAGACGTTTTAGGGTTTTCTTGAACATCTTAAGTTTTATCTCCATTAGTTGTACTTCTCGTTCTACCAGACATTGGAATATCCTTCACACTACCCGTTTCATTGAATTTGTTCATTAATTTCGTCACTGTAGATCTACTTATAAGAAGGCATTCAGGATTTAAATCGTTAAAAAAATGAGCTGCTTCGTCATGGAAACGTTTGCGATCACCATATCCCTCAAACATTCAGATTTCGATTCGTTCTTTTTCCGATAAATATGCCATTATTCTTAATTTACTTTTAAACTTCGTGCTAAAAAAAAAATAAGCTTCTTTGTGATACGTCACTCGACCTAGGTTGCCATTTCAAAAAATTAAGATGGTGCACGTCAAAAAAATTTGACATTTGCTTTGAAATATACAGAATAACGTCTCATTTATCGTCGTAGAATTTCATAACTTTCCCTTAATCGGTTTTAAAGATAATCCCTTGGTGCGAGACTTTTCAGCAACAATGTATATTCATAATTTGAATCTAGAGATCTGGAAATTTTATATTTCAATCGATTGGAGATGTAACCAAAAAAACTCTTACTTAGTTGCTCACAGGGTGAGTCCAAAAAGAAATAGGTTCAGACAAAAAATCCCGTATACTTTCATTGACATTTAAAAACTGACGGAATATGGATAAAAACACAGTATATTGTAGATATCGACATTTTGCACAAATAGTCTTATTGACATAAATCGATCTTATAACTGATTTTTGAGATATTGTGAGTATGGCGTATCTTGGTAAGCAGGAATTGAATGGAAATCAATATGAAGTTGTTGTTTTACTGAAAAAAGTGATAGTCGTCACCCAAATATGCACCATATGGGAAACTTATTTATTGAATTATTTTTTGGAAAAAGTTTGTGCATTCCCTAAAACCAAACATGTACCAAAAAATATAGTAAAACACACGTAATATACGAGTAGTCCTAAAAAATTTGATTTTGAGACAGAAGTAAAGCACTCTTATTTTCGAAAATATCGAGAAATGTTATTCGGAAAAGTACTCCAGCATTGAAAAATACATCTAGATTGAAAGTAATGACCATCTAAGTGAATTTTAATTTTTTTCACCCAATGTTATTAAAACGATATTAGGTATATACATTTTATTCAAAAATCCTGTAATATTACAAATTCAAGGTCAATTTTTTTGAAGAATTAAAGAAAAATTTCGAAATTTTTGGTGCAAAGCTATTTTTATTTTATGTTAACACCGGAAATTGACCAAAATTATACAGTATTGTGACAAGAATTATATATTCATTAATATCAAATCACAAAACATTCAAATAAAATAAGTATTTCGTATCTTCTGTGGTGTATTCATTATTCTTTTTGTTAATTTTTTTGTGGGAAAATTAAACCACAATCTATTTTATATTTTTCAATTCAAAGTTTCGGTAGCGTTCCAGCTACCGTTATCAAGAGCAGTTGAGTTTTCAAATTCTGGTCCCATCCTGACACTAACAAAAAAATTCGACATTTGGAGCGTGCACTCCACTTGATCCCATTCCTAGTAGACTACAATATTGTTAGAATGTCATACAAAAATTATTTTATTTCACATTTTATCAAGAATATGATCTACTGTAAATGGACCTTAAGAATTTGACTTCGAATGTTTTCGTTAGTGTCAGATAGGGAGCAGAATTTAAAAACTTAATTTTTCTAGATAACGATAGCTGGAACGCTACCGAATCGTTGATCAAAAAATTTAAAAAAAGATTTTGGTTTAATTTCCCAAAATAATTAACAAAATAAATAAGTATTTCGTAGTCCCATTGAAAAAAATAGGTGAAAAAATAAAATTTCACTTAGATGGCCATGTCGGATGTCACGTGCCAATAGTTTATGTACTGGTGGTACTTATAAATATCATTTTCATAATTCCTACAACTAACAAAATGCAACCTCAGCTTGCAAAACAATTATTATTGCGTAATATTGATTGATTGCGTAATATATTAACAAATCGTTAATCATTTCATATGGTTATATGTCCCTTTCAAAAATGTTATTGTACGCCCATAGTAAAACGTTTTTTAACAAATAAATGAACCCCGTTAAGAAATTTTCATTTATACTTTATATATCTTTAAATATTTTGAATTACCGTACCTGAAAAATTCCTGATTCTCTTAAATTCAATCCACGTCTGTTTTACATTAGATGCAACCAATATTTCAATTTTGGACTAAGCTCACCTTGCCCATTTATTATTTTTAATATTTCTAGTTTTTATTATTGAATATTTTCTATCATAGGTTAGTAATGTTCACTATTTGACTATAGACTTTGGCAGATCGGCCATATTGTGCTGGATGGCAACAAAATCGATTATTTAGCGTAGAATCTTGTGTATTTTCGCATCTGTTTAGTTTCAACATTCAGTTTGCTGATTTTATATTCATAAAATTATAGGAAATATGTATTATTTATCTCCAAGTCATGATATCAAGTACAGGTACGATAAAAAAATTCGTATTATAGAAAATATCGACCCTTACCTAAGCCCTATCGACCAAACAACTAACAAACTAAACTTCGATAAAATGTCGAGAACACACACGCCCAGTTTTAAGTTGTGATTCACTGAGTGAGTCCCGTTTTAAAGCATTAAACCAAGCATCGCGGCGTCGCTTCGAAAAAAAGACACCTCATCTCATTCTCCCCGCATTCCACACTTAACAAAACGATGACATTTTAGATACCTCTGAGAACTAATTGTTAATTAAAGTCTAACTATTATCCGTTGTTTTCCTCTGTAAGCCATGAAAACTAAATAGAATGAGTACCGTCCAGCACAATATGACCGATCTGTCAGTGACGTCATTCTGAAATGGTCTATTGTCAAGTCATACAAAAAGTAAGATATCTAACAATTATTAGTGACACGGCGGTGAAAAAACGAATTGTTCAAATGGACGATTGTGACTGCAGATTTGGTAAATTTTCCAATATGAGTTAGTTTTCCCTATCTAGTCTCCATGATTTCTATTCAGATCATTGCAAAATTGGTTGTTATTAAAACCACTGATAAATACAAGTTCAGCAACGATACGTACGGAGGTATTTTTATATTCTTCTACAAAATGTATTCAAATATTATCAATTTTTCTGTCACAAAATCAGTATTATTATTTGTCCTGTTCCTTATTTACACTAATGTTTGTAAGGTGTTTGAAAAATAAACATTACTGACAAATGGATTTGTGGTTTACTCATTCAAATGCAAGACAATCCGTTATTTATAAACATAAATTCAGTGTCACTGTGGCATCTAACCATATTAGGTCATGCAAAGCAAATGTTTTGAAAGGAAGGAAACAATAATTCCGGTTGGAAGCATTCGCAAACTGTTTTACCATTAATACCGCCGTTTACCATATTTACCGTTGTCGTAGTAATCTATTATAAATATTGCTCTTATATCAGATTAGAATAGAATACAGCAAATTGTTTAATACTGATATTGCAATATGAAACGTGAGATGACTCAAAGAGTAGTTTGGTCTTGTAATAACCACGTTTTGTTTAAATATATGTTAAATTCATTGTTCAGGAATAAAGGCAATAGAAAGAGTTTATTGAAAACGATCCTGTTTCGTATTCATCAAATATTCATTGAACCCTCACGTTCAAGCAATTCGTTTTATTTACATACCAAAACTGACCTTCGGGTTTAATCAATCGCAGGTTAAAATGTGTCATCTATGTTTGACAATAATTAGATATTTGTGAGATTATTGTTATAATATTTTGCAAATTTTCTCTCTCCACTTTAATGTTGTCCATTTTAAAGCAAATGAGTTTTGAACTGGAATAAAAGCGAAACAAAGCAAATAGATTGGATATTTCTAAGATGAATTATTCATTTTTTCATTTAATTTTGTGTCAACTATTATAATAAACAGAAAACAGTGGTTGAAACAGTTAATCATTTTTAAGGTGTTGCTCTAGCTTTAGTAGTATCTAAGAATACACAACGACAAGAAGTGAAGCCCGGCGAAAATCCTGATGTTGGAGGGGCAAAAATAAATAACCTGGATAGTGACAGCTAACTCTGGCATACACTGAGAACCATAATAAATGCTTACAGCTTTACTCGAATCACACTGAAAAAAAGTATTTTAGCATAAAGTTGTGATTTATCAAATGTATTATATAGGTATTTTTCCATCAGTAACTATTTCTGCAATTTTCGTTGACAATATAGACGTGAAATAGATAATTTAAGAACGAAGTGAGAAAAAATCGTTGGATTTGAAAAGGTGAAAACAATGGAGGATGTGTGAGAAATGGAATTCTAGATTATAAAACAAAAGGGGAAGTTGATCACATTTTTTTGGTTGCCCTCTGTGGCAGAGGAGATCTCACAGGAAATAACAATTCCATCTACCAGAAAATGTGAAGAAGAAAATGGCTGAATTATTTTCGGATGTTGATAATGGTATGGAAAATAATATGAAATACCAGTTTTATGATATTATATTGGTGTTATAAATAAAACTAACTGTTTCTAATTAATTCCACTATTTAATGAAAATATGAGAGGATATTGTTAATTATTTCGATATTAATATATCATCGTCACAATGACAGGAGTTACATTTGATGTGATCCCTACCTGATGTTTAATATTTTGGCTACACCAAATAGTGACCCATCTTGTAATTCACTTAATATTTATGAATAGAAAAAAGTAGATATGATATTACAAATATGTAAGCTAAGGTATTATTAGCCCTATGGGGATATCCTGGATATCTTATTTTCCATTTAAAATCAGTATAACTGAGCAATGATATAGGAAACCAAGGAAAACTATATCTGCTGATCTTCACAATTGTTACTTAAGAACACATGTAATAAATGAATTAATTAATAAAAATGAGATAAAACTGACATTACAACTAATATTTCCTGAAAAGAAAAAACTGGAGAAATACAAAATTACAAAACCATCATATATTATATGCTGGTAAAATTTCTAATAATATTTCAAAGATGATATATTTAGCAAAAAATACAACAGATATACCAACCCCGTTTACTTTAGAAGTGTAATTCAATGTCTGTCAGGGCATATAGCCCGAGAAGTAGTTGCTGCTTCTTAGTGGACGGTCTGCTCTGTGGAAATTAATTTTCCTAATTTTGTAAAGCGTTTAATAGTATTTTTTGACGTCAATAGATCACGCTTTACTAATATGACAATTATTTACAGGCAACTGTGATTGGGTAAATAAATACAACAATTTCTTTTGAAATAGAAAGCAATGTAAGTGAAAAATTGTTAAGTGTAAAAACAAAAACATCCTCATTAAACAAGTCTGGAATATATAAACTCAAATGACCAGAATGTAATGCTGTCCATATTGGTTGAACCAGTGAAAATGGCCGAAAAAGACTCCCGAACAAAAGGCCCAATCATGTGTTCCTCACTTTTTTATAATATTTAACTGCCCGTAGCACCAGTGTCTGATAACTATTTTCTAGAGAATGGTATTCTTCATAAAAAGCTTTGCTTGTTTATGATCCCCATCATCTATTTATTTTAATAAAGCTGTTGAAACATTGGTTGAAAATATAATACATGAAGGAGTGTGTCCAATTACTTTTTCAGACACAACTTTAAAATATATATTAATTTCAGCACTTTCGCTTGGCTTGATTTTAAAGTAAAATAAATAATTTGTAATAAAAAATAACAGAAATTAAAAAAATACCATTATCAGAGGCCGTACCACTGCATGTGTACAAAAGGAGCAATTATTCCAGCGCGCGCAACTAAACTATAGCGCGGGAACGATAAAGCATCATAGCCGCCATTTCGAATTCTCAAAATTTGGAAACACCAACCTTTTCAGAAACATTTCTTATATTACCACCTTGATTTTGTTATTTTGATTCTACATTCTACTGTTTAACAATTTTTGAAAAATTGAGGGTTGAAAAAATCTACTTTTATCATGTTATAGGGCATAAGATTTCCTTCAATTTTGATGATTACAATTTTTTTGTGCGAGCAAAACTGAAATGGATATCAGCGTAAAAGACGCAAGCTCCAGCAGAATTTATTCGAGGATTTAGGAGAATGATTGGAGGTCAATATGCTTCCGATTAGAGACATATGGAATTCCATCTCGGAAGAATTGTGTCCTAACTTTCCCGGATTGAATATAAACTGGGTAATTATTGTCTTATTTTTCACACTCCAAGCATTATGGTCAATTTCATTTAATTTAACTCAACTATCCGATTGTTATCAATATATGAACGAAATTTTGAAGAATTTTGAATAAAACTTCGGAAAATGGACCATAAATGCC
This sequence comes from Lochmaea crataegi, assembly GCA_947563755.1. NCBI lineage: Eukaryota > Metazoa > Arthropoda > Insecta > Coleoptera > Chrysomelidae > Lochmaea > Lochmaea crataegi. The sequence continues at coordinate 24,838,301 of OX387426.1, forward strand.
ATTTTGTAAAGTTTAAGTCGCCAAAAACCTTAAAATTATTGGAATCCTCTTGTCCAACTGTTTCTGACGTTAACAAAAATCACAACCTTGTCCAAAATTGTTTGTGTCAACTCGACAGACTCTAAAGATGGCGCGACACATAAATTAATTTCGCATAAACATCCTATAAATGTCAGTTAAATATTATGTAAATTAATGTTCACAATGGTAATGCATTACAATTAATATAAATACGCCTCTGAAATTCAGGTATTCATTGTCACGGTCGAAGTATCACACGTCGTTCTTTTATAAAAAAAATGACCTTAACAATGACGATCGATATTAAATTAGTCAAGATCAAGATCAAGTCAATTAGGATCTAAGGTAGAAGAAATCAGATAAGTATTTAAAGCATCCACTCACAATAGTTCCCATCATTTATAATAGTTGTCAATGGTAATAAAGTTCACATTGTCAGCTTTTGATTGATGCTAGATATGCATGTGGTATTCTGAGATTGCTGGAAGTGTCGGTATGTAATAATTTGATGCGTTGTATTCTGCGAATAATATTAATTATTATACCCACAGGCAAATGTTTTATTTAATTTTTTTTTTATATAAAAAAGCAAACAACATTTATTGGGTTGTTGCAAAAAATCGGCGGATAAAAAACAATTGGTAACAATGGAAAAAAACTGTTACAACTTGTGAACACGAGAGAATAAAAATAAATATATAATATACTGGGAATAAAACAAATAGAAAACTGAAGAGGCACTTTATAACTTTATAACTGGGTTGAAAGTGGAGTATATTGAGAATAAAACAAAAACAAGGCTTTTATGAAAAGAAAAAATGTATGAGGGACAAATTTAATAAGACTAGGATGAAAAATACCAGAAAATTTTAGGAACAATCCGACATGAAAAACTCTAACCATTCAGTTTCCGTTTCCCCAGTACGGTTGTGAATATACAGGGTGATTCATTGGAAAATGCGCATACAGTGCAGGTAGATAAACACACCGATCATTCTTTATTCCAGATACAAGGTGATTTATTAAATTTCCCCATTTTTTCAATTAATTATAACCTATGAACCTTTTACTTTTCTGTAATATTTGGTACGTACGTTCTTTATCCATAGTGTTGTCGATTAACATCATTAATTGAAATTTCATTCCACGTCCAACCTTAAAATTTTTTATAAGTTCTGACAACAACACCCTGTATATCAATATGTTGAAAATATAATTAATTAATGGTGGCGGCTTTGGTAGTCGATGATAATGAAAGTCTGTTTTGGTTACTAGAAAACTCAAATTAGGTTTTATCAAATTTTGATGATGCGTAATCTATAGCATTTTTAGTAAAATGTAATGTTTCGTTATTTTTTCAACAGTGTAGATGGCGGCGGCTTTAGCAGCCGTTTGTGTAATTGTGTAGATTAGGACCTTCCTGAATTTTACCAAAATTGTTTCACTAATCTATCTTTATTAGATCTAATCTTTATTAGAATTAATGTATACAATAAAATGTTCCGCTAATACGAATTTAACAGGACATGGAGTGAATAGGGGTGCTGGGTGGGGTGAAAAAATGGAGATTTGTGTGAAAAAATGCTTAATAATGAAAATTTTCAGTCAAAAATCACTAGTATTCAATGTAGAAGTCACTACATTTAAAGTGTTGCCAAATCTTCCAAACTAATCTTGGTAAATTTAAAAAAGGGAAAACATTATAAATATGGTAAAAAAAACTGAGTGAAGAGTCAAAAATACTAGATCGAAAAACGTTGTTTTTTATATTCAACAAGAGGAAGTAAATATAAAACATATTACAACATATCGCTTCCCGACCAACTGCCACAGATGTAAGTGTAACTGCCTATAATAATATCTGAAAGGAATAAGTAACACGAATAAGAATATAGTAAATGACAATACAAATATACTTAATAAACAACTATGAATCATAAATAACTAATATTATCACCCTACAAAAATTATAATAGTACTTAACAATAAAATATTTTTCATAATAATTCAACACATTTCGCTTCCAATTGATACAAACCAAAGTCTCTATCGTATAATAATGTCGGAAAATACGAAACAAAAGAAAAAAGAAAATATTGAATAACAAAAAATATCCTCCATATGCAACCGAATACTCTAGAGTACCTGCGAGACCCTGACAATTAGACCTATCGTTCATGTTGGCGAAAATTAGCATCTACTGTGTGAGATAAATTAAATATTATACTAGTTACTATACGAAATATACAGAAGTTTGTTGAATTAAACAAGGTACTTATTGATCCCAAGGATTACACTGTAGTCCCTAGCTGAGGCAAGTTTTGTCTATTGGTCGATGTTATGATGGGTATTCGAAACATGCACCTCGTTTTTGGGAAGGGGTTAAAATAGTATGCGGTGGAACAAATATCGAACCCTGTCAGTCGTATGTCTCATCACGATCTTCTAGTACCCTAGATATGTTACAAAGAAATAACATAGAAGAAGCAGATATGCGAATTATGGTACATATAGCTTATGCAATGCGAGAGGGAAATAAAAACATATATATTTTATCTTCCTACACCGACATATTAGTTATGGCTTTGTATCATTTCAGGACTTATAAATCCGAAGGGATTCAGGTAACTTATTTTGTTAAATTTTTTTTAATTTCCGATGAGGAGCGCTTTAATATTTCAGTAACTTTGGTTTAGAGCAGGAGTAGGAGCAACTACGAAGGATGTTCCGTTGCATTTGATGGCTGAACGTCATGGTTCACAATTGTGTACTGTTCTTCCAGCACTTTACCATTTGACTGGTGCATATTATACAAGCAAAGCTGGAACCAAGCGTAGTGGTCTTGGTGCTAGTCCAGTGAAATTTCTCGCCAGTTTTGCTAAAGGTAAAAATGAATATCCTTGTTTGAAACACATTCAACTAGCATAACTTTTACAGGTACATCTGAAACAGTAATCGAAGATTCAGTGCAGAGTGCAGAAGAGTATCTTATTCAGGTGCTTCGCCCAGGTAACTGTTCAAAAACATTTGATGAGTTCAGGTATTGGATGTATCATCATGAAAAAGTTTTTTCTGTAACAAAGTTACCTCCTACAAGCGCATCAATAAGGCTACATATTTTGCGAGCTTTTTTTATTGTTTATGATCAAAACAACTGTTTGGAAGGAAAATCCACATCTTTGGATCCCCTTTTGTTCGGATACAAGATGGAAAATGATAGTCTTATACCGAGATCCGTGGACAATATTTTTCCTTCAGTCGAAGAATTAGTTCCGAATTGCAAATGTGGTAAATGTTCGCGTAAAAAAAACTGTTGTTGCCGGGCCGATGGATTATCATGTTGTTCTTTTTGTCGCTGTCGCGTAACATCTCAGTGTACTAATCTTTATGATACATAATTCCATATTTTTTTCATTTTAGTTCTAACTAGCTGATATTTTTTGTTATATACTAATATTTTGGACCACCCTGTATAATACCAATAATATAATTGTTTTACAGATATATTGTAAATTTTTTCCACAATAACAACACATACGACCTTACATATTGAATGAATAAAGGTCATTAGCATACTTATATCATATTTGTAGCTTTAATACATGACCACCCTGTATAAAAACCAAACTGGCCATTTTTGCGCCTGGTAACCAAATGATACTGAATATTTATGTCTCAGACAACATAATGCCACAAAAATAATTCGTGGACCGCTCAAAAACACAGGATGTTACCTAGCGTATGGACTAATAGTACAAGTGTGATAAAAGCTCGAGTAGAAATGTTTGAATAATTGTCTTAAAAATGTTTCGCGTCGTGGAGCCCTTCATACTTAACAAGATCACGTCATAGAAGTTTGAAAAATTTCATTACTTTGTTTATAATAATTTTTTCAACTTAACAATAAATGTCTGATTTGCCATTTTTTGCTAACTTTTTTATTGAAAATTTCCTCCTCTTATATTGTTTCAAAATTCCTCAAATATTAATAGTTTTTGAGATATTAACAAAAAACTAAATGCTATATTTTTTTCATCCTCATTTGTTGATAAAAATTGCAATTTTTTATGTGCTAATACCTATTTTCGCCGAAAATAATTGCTTGTTGCGGTTCTCTAATTCAAAAGGTAACGAAGATCACGTCCGACTGCTAACCCCGGCTGCCAGTCTCAGCCTCATTACAAAATTTAGTTAATCAACAATGGCCCAATTTTATTGAAAAATTGAGTGGGATCTATTTCTCCAACGTGACCTTATTCCTTCAAGTGTTGATAATACACCATAATTTATTTGCACTTTTTATTTGATATTTATTATTAAAAAAAAATAATTTTATGTGACGTATGTACTTTCTTTAGAGGTCACACGTGGATCCCGAAATAGTCACGCGAAGGCCTAATTTCAGCAACAATTTAAAATTATTAACAATTGAGAAAGAGTTCCGGTTGTCCAGACTTTTTCATTGGAAATTTCCTCCCCTTCAAGATTCCCTTCTCAGATTTCGATTATCTTTTATAGTTTCCGAGTTATTTGCTAAAAATTAAATAGCTTCTTTTTCATCTTAATTTTCTTATAACTTTAATCTGCTGATAAAACAATTTGATACATTTTTCTAGACGCTGTTATTTTAGAGCCGTTGAGATCGTTAATATTTTTAGCATTTACAATAATTTACTCATTTTTGATTTCATGAAATAGACAAACGTTCTTAAAACTGAAGTTACCGAAAAATATTGCTTTCCTTCCCCATCAATTTGGACAAGTCCACTATAATTCAAGGGGAATTGAAAAACTTTACACTAAGGGATAAACATTCTTACCTTAATAATATCTGCATAAGAGATGTTTTATATAATCCACTAAAACTTATAACACAAATTGGCATGGTTTTTGTGATCAGACCAAAGTTTTTCAGACGAAAACTAACTAATTTAAACGGACGAAAACTGTACCTCGAATTCTAATATTTCTAAATCTTTTTTTTCAAATATTATTTGACAGTAATGACAACACAGCTGCTAACTTGGATACAAAAACTCAAATATAATACCTAACTGTTTCTTATCAGAGTAAAAAAAATTGCTTACCTATTTGCTTCGAACTTTTAACAAAAAGCTTGAACTTGTGAGATCGTATATAGAGCGCACGCAAAACTATTACAAATGGGGTTTTTATAAAATTTATTTAATTATATTGAAAACAAAATATTATTTTCAAATATTTTTTTATTGATTCACATTAATTCATTTTAATTGAAAAACTACAACTATTTTGTACAGGGTGTAATACATACCTTTTTATTAATAAAAAACAATTGTTTAGAGGAAACACCTGTAAATGCTTTTGAAATGAAAAAATAAATTAAGCATACGAGGCTTCATTTTAGAGAATTTGCATATATTTGAGGTGAGTTTATACAGCAAATAAAATGAAATAGGGATTAAGATAAAGATAAGATGAAGCAGCTTATCGTTACAAATTTTCCAGAAGGCGTGAATGTTGAAATTTTACCATGTGATCATACTTTGGAAACCGTAGAAGTTTCGAGATAGGTTAAATGGGCGTAAAGTTGCCTTTTCAGAAGAAGTCATGGTAACATTATGCTCCTATTTCAATTTAGGTTTTTTTTAATAATGAACTGCAATCTTTGTTTTTTTATTTTTATTTTCTTTAACTTTAGCAATTATTCCAGAGGGTCTTGTACTTTTCTAAAAGGTATATTTATGTCATTCCGAATCGATTGTTTCATTTTAATAGTGCAAAAAATACTACACGTTGTAAAACTCATTTATATGAAAAAGGGTTTTATATTTTGCATTATATAGCTCCACGAAGTGAAATGTATTTTTGTATCCTTTGGAACTAATTTTGGAAGCAGTTATTCCACTCGCTAGCTGGTAAATTCAAAATAGAGTATTTGAAGTCATCTTCTGTCACTTATCAGAAGATGACATCAACCTTTGACCACGCAGTTCATTATGAATTTTTGCAAAAGTAAAGAACTCGCTAGGCCTTAGGTCGGGACTGCATGGAGGATGGTCTTACAATTCGATGTTTACTTGCTTTAAAAACTCAGTTGTTTTTCGAGCTGTGTGGGAACTTGCATTGTCTTGGTGGAAAATAGTTGGAGGTTGGTTTTTCGAAACTAACCATCGTCGGTTTTGGATCATCTTGGAACACCCAAACAGCCGACCGAGTTCATGAAAGTAAATCACCACTGACAATAGTGTATACATTTTTTGAGTTTCCGGCTTGGAGTTTTTTGACACCAATTGAATTGTGGTCTTTGAAATGCCCAATAATGCACCAATTTCACGATATGTGACATGTCGATCTTCTTGGATCATTATACGTACAGAATCGGCGTTTTTTTGGCTGACGTTTAAATTCTCCATACCAACGAGAAATTGTCGACTGATGTGGTGCTTCATTTCCGAAAATACAAACCAACTCGGCAAGGCATTCTTGTTGAGCCAATTGAGAAAGATTATTGCGCGAAAATTTTCACTAAACACGACAGTTAATTTTGGCCTTCAACATTTGTTGACAGGCGCCAACTATGTTGTTATATGCAACACTCATAAGACAATCCTTGTATTTATAATAAGCAAAAGCAAAACGTCGTTAATAAACAAATTAGTATTTAAATAATAAATTAATAATATTGTGTACGTGAAATGAGTGAAGTTGTTGAAGAACAAGGGGGTGATCTGGTTTTGGTGGAGATATCACCAATAATTAACGATCCAAGTGTCAAGTTCAAAAATATATTGGCTCTGTTGAACTAAAGTGGCTATAATAATATATTTAAATATTGTTAAAAATACTCCACTATACACATAACAAACTTGCTAATACCCTATAAACTTATAAATATCCTGCATATACAATAAATGTAGATACTTAATCTCCACGGCGCATTTAAGCTATAAAATCTTCCACGTCGACTTTAAAATGTTTAAGTACGAGTGTTTAACCAGAGTTTAAGCAGCTGTTTAGATTGTTATCCTGAATTATGGCGATTATCGGCAAGTAGAAATCGCCAAGTCAAAATTAAGTAGCTAGAAACATAGTCAGAGCAATAGCGACGTAAACATTTTGATATCGTTGGTTTTTGTTAATATATTGTTCAAATTACAATAATTCTTCAATAACAACAAACTTAAGATGTGAAACAAAAATAATTATATCAGCCATTACTACATTAAATATTTCCATAACTATCCACGAAAATTAAGAAATAACGAATAACACAACATAAAAATAACATATTCTTTACCGGTCTCTCAAATTATATTTGCATATTCAATTTCTATAATTCACTCCTAATGTCCTAATGCAATTTTGAAAGGGGCATCTTATGGTATGTTGATCAGACACTCATTACCATCGTTTTTTAATTCATGGAAAAGTTCACTCCCACTGTTATCATACCCATTCAAATTCCCTGAAAGTGTAAAAGAATAGTAGTTCCTTTGAAACCATTCCCTGGAGGAATTTTAGGATATCCGCAGGCTTCAGTTTAGGTGATTCTTCTATTACAGTGTGTCCTGGAACCCACAGTAAGGTGATGTTGTTCTCGCCTGGTTCATTGAGATCTCCTAGGTATTACTTTATTCATCTCAGAACTGATCACGCAAGAACTTAGTGCTGATGATAATCCTTTGCCATCTATGATATTATACAGTGAGGACATAAAGTCCGTCCTCCCCTGTAATTTTTGAACCGTTGGGTATATACCAGTGATCAAATTTGGAACGATAATATATGACCTCGTTCTGCATTTTTTAACACATCAATGACAGCTCTGAAGATCAAAGTGACAGCTGGGCGGGTATTTGGAATATTTTTTAAATGGAAATGGGGGTCGAGTAATACCTCATTTTGGAGGTCTTTTTATGCTCAATACATTCCCCAGATCTGAAAACATGAGGTTCAATAGTTTCAAAATAAAAACTAGTAATAACGATTTCTGCGTTTATCTACATACTATTACATAATTATTGTAAATTATTTATGTTTCAAAACAAAACATAATGTGAATGTATACAAATAATATTGAACCAACCCTAAGCTAAAATAACCTAAGCTGAAATATTATGAAATAATTTAAATTAAACGTAACAGCACAAACAAATTTAGAAAACAATTGTTACTTCAGAAGATGTTAAGAATGACCATCAAGAACTTCCTGACAAATGAATATTCTACGAATAAATTCTTCTCTGACATTGTAAAGCATCTGTGGAGTTATTCCTAAACAAACATCCGTAATTCGTTGTTTAAGTTCATTCAGTGATTCGGATGCCGTTTTATACATTTAGGAATTAACATACCCCCAAAGGAAAAAATCTAGGGGCGTGAGGTCAGGCGATCGAACTGGCCATTCTGTAGGACCTCGACGTCCAATCCACTTATCTTGATAATTCTCATCAAGTTAATTTATGACTTGCCTTAAATAGTGAGGTGGGGCTCCGTCTTGTTGAAATATCATCTCTGGAAACTCATGTGGATTTTGGGCAACAACAGCATCAATAAGGGGAGCAATTGTATTTTGTCACATATTCAGGTACATGGGACAATTAAGATTTCCTTCCAGAAAAATGGGATCTATGATATAATTTCCCAAAATGCCCGCCCAGACATTAAGTTTCTTGGGGAACTGCGTGTGTCCCTTCCGGAGAACATGGGGGTTTTCATCACTCCAGTACCTACATTTTTGAATATTAACTCTTCCGCTTAAAAAAGGTACTTTCGTCACTAAAACACATATTCCGCAAATAGTTTTGATTCCCTGTGATTCTTCCTGACATAATCTAGCAAAATTCGAGTCGTCTATCAAGATCATCTTCTGTTAATTCATGCATAATTTTGATTTTGTGTGGATGAAATTTGTGGCATCTCAAAATACTTTTGACAGAAGTATGCGTAATATTACATACCTCGGCCACGAGCTTCGATGGCTGTTGGGGATTAACAACTATTTTAGCTAAAACCTGGACTTTTACATGTTCCCCAATCTTTGGCCGCCCAGACCTTGGAACGTCTTTCACCGAACCAGTTTCTCGAAATTTTTAAATTAACTTATGCAAGACTTTTCTGCATATTTGGCGTTCAGGATAACGTTCATTGAACATACGAACAGCAGAATAGTAATTTCTATTAGCTTCGCCAAAAATAATAACCGCTTCAAATTTGTCTTGTGAGGAACGAGCCATTGTAGACAATTTCGAGCTAAAATTTACTGTTAAACCTGAATACAGGTATTAAAAAGCATAAGGGCAACAATCAACGATAACACCTAGTAGGTAGTACACAAATTAATAGAAGATTGTTGTAAACTGATATTACTGGTTTTTATTTTGACCCTATTCACCCTCATGTTTTAAAATCTGGGAGATGTATCAAGCATAAAAAGACCTTCATAATGAGGTATTACTCGACCTCCATTTCCATTTAAAAAAACATTTCAAATGCCCACCCAGCTGTCATTGATATGTTTAAAAATGCAGAATGGGGTCGTATATTATAGTTCCAAATTTCATCACTATATACCCAACGGTTCAAAAGTTACAGGGGGGACATACTTTATATCCTCAATGTACTCAGTACTCCTGTTGTCGTAGTATATGCCGCTCCTTGTGAGCTCTTTTGATCGCTTTTGTACGGTGGATCAATGTGTTATCTTCTGCTTACTACAGCATGCGATGTGAGTTCGCCATCTTTATAATTTTTTTCCATTCCTCCCTATCCTCTATTCTTCTACCCCAGTCACGGGTTCCTATTTTATTTAAAAGTCATCAATCATCCCATCCTACCATCTAAGTTTGGGACGACCCTGGGTTTGGAGTTTGCAGGCTTCCAATCAGAGATTTTCCTTATTGCATCGACCTTATTCCTTTTTCCTGTTAGTCGCTGCGCCTTTCTATGTCTGACTATATCTTCACCATTCATGTATTGACTTATTTCGTAGTTATTTAGTCTTCATTTTTTTTCTAGGACTTTGATATTTTCTTCGTCTTTATCAGTTAGGCTCATTGTTTCACCGTCATACGTTATTACTGGTCTTATTGTGGATTTATAAATTTTAATTTTGGTTTTCTTACTGATGCATTTGTCCCTTAGTAGTTTCTGATACTTCCGATACACTTTGTTTCCGGCTATTATTCTTGCGTTAATCTCCGCACTTATCTTGTTCTTCTCATTAATTACTATTCCTAGGTATCTGGAATGATTTAGTCTTTGAAAAGTATAATCTTCCGTATCTATAGTGGCTGTGTTGTCTGTCTTCCTTAAAATTTGAATATATTTGTCTTCTCTTGGTTAACTACCAGCCTTCTCTTTGCTGCCCGTTTTAATGAGTTATCAAATGATTTTTCTAGGCTTTCTTCGTCTTTAGTAATTAAAGCTAAATCATCGGCATAACCTATTATTTGTGTGGAGCTGTGACTAATAATTCCTTCAATGTATATTGCTTTAATCACCCCATCTAATGCTATGTTGAAAAGAGGTATAGACACACTCTTTCATTGCCTTACACCTAGCTCAATGTTGAAATCTGTATTCCCGTCTCTTAATTGTCGTTTTCACTAGTCTAGTTAGCTTCTCTCAAATTCCCATGCTTCTCATATCCGATAATAACCAATATCTATAGACTGAATCAAACGCTTGCTGAAAGTCAATGAATGAGTACATGTCGCCTTCTATATCTTTTGATGATATTGAACTGGGAATACTCTCCCATGGCCTGAATCTCCCCTTGAAAGATAATTGGAGTTTTTCTCAAGCATTCGGAGTGTTTGGTTCCTGACTAGTACACTCATATCCCAGCCGTCTAGATATACTAGATTCCGTATCGAATTTCTTTGAAAAATTTAACTTTTTCATCATACCATCCTGTGGCATGTCCCAAGATTTCTGATTTCCAAGAACCGATGACGTTTTTTTTCAATGATCGTATGATCGTATGATCACTTGATTCTTTGCGTGACTGGACAGTTCACAGCTTAACCGTTTGGGCAACGCTCATTTCTGAAGGTGAATGTCCATAATATTCGGTAGAATAACGAAAAAAAATTACCAAGGAGCAATCACCTTCTTTCATGGCCTATGAACTGATCAATTGACCTACTACGGCGTTGGAATATTGGGTCATTTTTCACATTCGGTCTTTAACGAATTCTTTCCACTTTCGCACGCTGTAAATTAATTGAGATGTAAAGGTTTCTAAGCGCTTGAAAAACAGATAATGCAGTCAATTTCCATGTTTTGGAGGTACTTCACCTTATTCCAGAAGAGTGCTTCAAAAATTGGATTCAAGTTCTCAATAACGATATTGGTTTGATGAAGTATCTCTAATTAAATAGTGGAGAAATTTTACTGATAAGCTACTGTTTTTCTTCATAAACCCTATGGAAAGGGACAATAAACGAAAGGTATCGAGTCCATGAGTAGCTTATTATCAAGTGAAAACACTAGAGGTCTCTACACAATTTTTAATCAAGGATGCGACGGTGTTTAATTCAGTCGCAAAAATAGGCCAGCGGTGAATGAAAATCGAAACAGAGATTCCTTACTTTTAGACCGGATTGTATTAATTGGCCCCTTTAATTCAAATAACTTTCAATTACCAATGATCTCCCGCAGGTAAGTTTCGATTGAAAAATCTACCGACTCATTAATTAATTGGTTTAATTAATTATTGACTTTTGATAGGTATTTATTCCAAAAAAACTGCCGAGTCACGCTGTTAAAACGTGATTCTCAAATAAGAGCTTAAAGCTCAGTGATTGATTATTGATTGGGGCATGACTTAGACAACGACCGATACTTTACCAGAATAAGCATGACTGTGCAAAAAAAAACTATTTTGTTGTTTCATTAATTCGGTTCAATATCTAAGTACTAGAAATGTAATGCTTATGATACTTTTTCAATGTCGCTCGGAAAAAATTGATTTCATGATATACAAAAGACTCACACTCAAACCTATCAAGCGAATTTCAACAGAAAGTGAACATGAAAAAAATTCATTAAAAAGGAATTATTTTTGGTAATGCTACCTTTGCGTACTCGAAATGTCAATAATCGTTTCGAGACTGTTTCACAGAATTAACAATGTGCTCTTGTGGGATTGAAAGGGTGGAACAATTTTTATATGATTAAAAACATATAACATGAAATTATTAGAGTGAACTTTATCTCAAATGTGGTTAGAATCCGAAGAGCTTCAATAGAACTTAGGCCAAACAATAAAAAGTATAATTTACCCCAACAAGTCAATGTCATCGATCAATTATTAATAACTAAAAGGGAAAGAAACTTAGGAAAGCTTAGTCTTATAAAAAATATGAGAAATAACATGGAGCTTATAACAATAAAGTAACGGTGAATCAGTCACAAAACCTATAGTCCTTTATTTTCTCTACTATTTAGATATAAAATGTATGAAATAAAAAACTACTAGATTTGGGAACATCGTAAATTAATATTAATTGACTTTAAAACCTGAATTGTCGAAATAATGTATCTCATAAATACTATCCGAATATAATGTTGATATGATTTGCAGATTTCGTTCGTTTGCAGGAAAACAAAACATATTATTAAAAAAAGTTGTCTCTAGATTGCAGTTGAAAGCCAGTCACAAAACATGAATATGGTCAAAATAATGACCGACGAAGGAAAATGTTCATACAGAAAGCCAACGCCAATAGGTCAGCGACCGAAGTAACTGCAGAGGCGTTGGGTATATGACCAAAAACGGTATGAGGAACAAAAAAAAAGAGGACTCTTAATGATGCCGAATTTAAAAGAGCCCTTTCCTAAGAAAGTTACTGAAATAAAAACTTAATGTTCACCTCTTATTCTGAGTAGTTTATGACATGTAGTGTATGAAATGTACAGCAAAAGAAAGCATGTATAGGCAGAAGCAATTCGTGAGCGGCTCCGAGAAGCAATGAACAATGTAGCTAAAGAGCCATTATCAACTGGATACATGAAATTGGTTTTAAGTTTAAACAAACTGATAGTAGGATATTTTCCGAAGGTTTTGGATGAAACGTGGATTTTTAGCCAAGGTCAGATGAGAAAAGCATAGCAAGATAATATTCAATCAACTCAGTGCAAGAAAACAGGCAAGGGCTCAAGATATATAATCGTGCATGCAGGAGCAGAGGACGGTTTCATTGAAGATGCTGGTAAAGTTTTCGCAAGTAACCGAAAAACCTACGACTATCATGATATGAACTGCGAAAACTTTGGAAAATTGTTCAAAACCAGATTTATATCCAATCTAGCGGAGCTCGTTTCAATTATAATGGATAACTCCAGTTATCATTCACGATGGGTGGAACCAATTTCATGTTCCAGTTGATCTGAAACAAAATTACTAGATTGGGCGATTGAGCCGAATCCAAAAATATCAATATTTAATGGAGACTTATGAAGTACCCATTATGGGTAATTATAAAAACAAAGTTGCCTAATGTATAATGCAGATATGCCGTCTTTCGGATGAGACGTAAAACCGAGGTCCCGAGTCCATGGATGTTGGGCTCGATAAAGATCCCTACCACTGGTTGGAACACTAGTGGATTCGGCAAAATTTCCGGTTAGGGGTAGAGTGCTCCCGGCGTCGGTGATTAGCATGAGTTGCAGAAATAGACCGACGTTAAATAACCGAATAAAAATTAAAAAAAATTGCCCAAAAGAGAGTATTATTTGGACTGTTATACAAAATCAATGGGTCACAAAGTCTTACGTTCACCGTCATATCATTGCCTGTACAGCGGCATTGGAATGGTTTGATCAGAATGTAATTCGGAATTGGACTGAAACACTTGAAAAAGATGGAACATTGCGACAATCTAATTTGGAAAGACTGGGAAAATGAAAAATTTGTAGACGCTTATAGGCCAGTCGGTAAGTGCATTAATAGCGGGAGCAAATCCGGACAAGCTGGAATAAATTTAAATCTGTTTTTTTTCGACCAACAAGATACCTATTAATTTTGCACCCTCAAATAGGTTCGGGTTTAGGCGCTATGCTGAAAAAATGAGCCAAAAATTTAATTTTTTCTTAATATTAGTAAATATCTTGATTAGTATCAATTTTAGAGCGAAATATGTAGTTATCAAAATTAAAGAACAGTAGATATTCTATTGAAAACGTTGTGTATATTTTTTGGTACGACTACCTCTTTTGAAGTTATTGGCGTCGAACTCTCGAAACCTGGATATTCTATGAGCGCTTGATACTTTTCTTTTTGTAGGCACTCTTAAATATATTCAATTGCTTTTTGGTGATATATATTTCTATTTGGTGAAAAAATCATGTCATATACTTGTACTTGTTTCCACATCACCTAGAGGTAAAGTGCCCGTCGGGCTTTTTTTAAAGTGGTCTCCCCAATAGGCCCAATCCACTATGCTTAGCTAACTTTGTTTCTTTTGAGGTTGAAGGCTCATCAAAGTTTTTTCGCCTTTTTGATGTTACTTGTTGTTCAATATAACCCTCTATATCATCTTGAATATCTTCATCACCTGTCTCATATTCCGGATCTGGTTCATAATGTGCAGAATATTCTATTTATTGGTCTATATCTCTTTCTATATGGATAGGTAAATTCTCATTGTAGTCTTCGTCGTCTAATTCGACCACTTCCAAAGTATTTAAACAAGATTTGCCCTTGCAAAATGCACACATTACTGAGCAATACAAACCTGCTTTGCGGCAGCTACATGCTACATAGCCTTTAGCGCATTTACAAGAAATAAGTTTCAGTAATTCTTGGGGAGCTGCGTCTTGTAAAGTAGCAATGTGCATTAACCCATTCTTTGACTTTTTCCATCTCCAATCTAAAGCTGATTTTTCATTTCCATACCATAGCTGTACCTGATTGTAAGTGCGGAGGGAGTGCAAGCGAGCTGCGTCTTTGGTTGGCGGTAACGATGCTAGGTTTGGTAGGCTTTTGGTAATAGATTGTAAGAAACACTGGTATCTGTATTTATTCAATGAGTCGCAATTTTTGAGTCCATAGAGATGAACAAGAAATTGTTCCCCAACTTTCTCTATATCCTCTGAGGATGCGTTTGGATCTTTGAATATTTTTACAGCTTTCTGTAATTCTTCTTCTCTCTGTAAAATTTTAACGAATTTCATTTTTCCCTGCCTGTATAATGCGGATGTAGTATCGCAGCCACTAAATGCGTGTAGAAATAAAATGTTGTCCATAATTATTGAAGCATCCAAATTCATATTATAGGGTGCATACAATCTACTTTGCGACTTTTCCTTGCCTGGATTTAGGAAATAAATATTAGAGCAAGACACGTTTAAGGCGGAAAGAATTACCAGTAAATCGGTGTCTTCGCCGATTATAATTACCGTTTTATAGGTATTTGATTCTTCAATTGCAGTGTTCACGATTAATGTGTCAGCATCTTCATCAGCTTGCTTGACTCTGAAACCTTCGTTCGTCAAACGATTACACATCATTGAGATTATTCGAGATTTATTCCTCTCATTTGACAATAATTTTCCCTGAGACACAGCTGCTGTCATTTTTTCATCAAAATGAATTTCCGCAGATGAACCAACCTTTAATCTGCGAAGTCGCTCAGCAGTCTTAGTGCGTTGTGCTGCAGCATCTTCGGGGTATCCATAAAAAAATATTACTGCATTTGCTGAGTAATGTCTTTTTTCATACTCAACGTATTTATCCAAAATAGCACAATATGATTCTCGTTGATGCCAGACACTTTTGTGGAGCACAAATATCACATGAAGAGTATTTTCAGAGTCTAGTTGTTTTTCAATGGACACTAAGGGTTTTGCGCATCCCTATCTCGTCAAATAGTGAAAGTGGATAAGGAGCTAGTTCGTATTGGAAGTAACTTTGTAACTGTTCCTCAGATCTCTTGAGAAATGAAATTCTCTGGAAAAGCAAAGTGGGGTTAATCGGAATCGTTCTATTTCCTAGTTTTACTCCTGCATTCGTAGCTCCAATGGCCGATACGCAATTAAGTTTCTAATCTCCAGTAACTCCGGTACTGATAGACCTAATGTCATTGGTGGGTAGAAAAGGTGGATGCTCAGAGAACCATTCTGTGAATTTTTCCGTGTCTGCGTTAACTCTTGATACTCGCTTAGTTCTGCTATCTATGTGCTGCTCTGTGATATGTAGAGAAATATCACAATAATTTTCAATTCCTTCCGAAACACTTGATAAAATGGTCATTGAGATCATCCATTTTGACAGGGTCGAGTCGATGATGCCTCGTCCATGAGTGAGTCCTGCACTGCTTTTCATAGATCGCATCAAAGTTTGCTCAATTGTCATGTCGGTCCAAATTCCTGCCCAAAACTTGTCCGAGCGCCTAACTGTGAAATAAGCTTTTTCAACGAAGGCGGAATATTCATCGGGATTTAACTTTTCCTGCAAATCAAGCACGTCTTGAAGGTAGAGGTGAGCTCATTTTGCGTACAAGAAATGGCCGCTTGCATGAAGAAATGGTATCATTTTTTGAATTATTTCTAAATGTTATTCCCATTTTCCAGAACGCTTGGCTTCAACAAATTGCTTTATTAAAGCAACCATTTCAAAATATTGGACCCATAACTGAGCAGTCGGGCCATTACCTCTAAGTTTATTTAAGCTGTCCATAAACTTGCGTAATAAGTCCTTCAGTAGGTCCTCTTCAGTTTCACCAAGGCTGTCGGGATTTAGTAGATGGAGTTCCAGAAATGCGTGTTCGTCGGTATTCATATCGGTCTTACTCAAAATAATATTTGCTAAAGCCAGGTGGGCTAGCGTAGCGGGCCCTTGGTGCTCTCGCATAGGCATACCCATTTAACATTTTATCGACAGAGGCGCTTGCATACGCAGTCTCGAAAAGTTCTTTAAGTCCACTCCCGTTCATTATGTAGCCTATGGCACCCATGAAAGACATCAGCAAATGGAAGCCTCTGAGCCTTACTATGACATTATTTAGATCAGAACCTTCCATGCTAGATGCAACTTTAATATAGAGTGGTTGAAAAGTTACAAAGCAAGTTTTCTGTTTATTTGCCTTGAATTTTTCTATTGCAGTTTGAAGTACAGTATTTATCGTGTCATAGTCAGAGGGCGGAGCGTTGGTAAATGGAAGACAAAGAATGCGTGATTTATCGTAACTTTGATGTGCAGTCGCTTTCTCCATGTATCCATTCCAGCCAGGAATATCTGGCATCTGCCGCGACTTGCCATATAACCAATATAACCATAAACAATCCGTGATAGATGGCAAGATTTCTTTGGAGATCGATCTTATTTCTTTTACATCTTTTATTTTTATTTTTAGCAAGCCAGAGCTGTCCGCTTTACAAAAAACTTTTAATTGAACTTGTCCTAATTCTCCAACAGATCTTGCCGAGGGCAACGCATGTCTCAGAGGAGACGGAAAAATGGGGGGTGACGCACTGAATTCCTCCCATAGCGTGAAATGTATTCATACCATCAATTGTACAAACATTGACATCTGCGTTGTCAAACACGAACTGCGAAAATGAGTCTCTTATCTGTATAACAGGAGGATCTAACTTTGCCGATACTTGGAAACGCACAGCTTCATCGTAGCTTGAACTGAAACTGAAGGCAGATAGTATATTTCTAAGTTGCTTCGATCCGTATTTTTGATTTATAAAAGAGGAGAGCCTTACTTGAAGCCCAGATACAAAAGATTTTGGTCGAGTCGCTGCTATAATAACATTAGTAATCGCCACGCATTTAGTTTCGTACTTTTTAATAGATCCTCTTTTGTTTTTAAAAATTATGGTCTCAAGTAAGCAGTCAAGAGTTGATGTCTTTTTCCACGTTTTTTAGGAAGTCATCTGTTTGCAGATAATGCTCAGTATCATACATTTTTAGCATGATGTCTTCGCAGATAATTTACTTTTCTGTGTCCATTGTTTTGATATAATTTTATGACCTGTATTTCGAAAGCAAACAATGGTTTTTTTTTGGTAAGTGTTGTAACGGTAATATCTGCTCCGTATTTCTCTATTAATTTTGATCCTATTGGTAGGAACCTGACCTTCAAATCGCTGAAATATTTAATCGAAAGAAAATTGACATTCTTCATGGTTTGTTTCCAGAAAAGAATAAGGATATTTCATTGCTTCTGAAACATCGGTGTATTCAAGATGGCCTCTTTTTTTACCTGTATTTGGGGCACAATAGAACTTTTTAATGCATGATTTATGGTACCGGGCTTCTGCTGCAAGTAAATCAACAGTTCTAATATGCACAGCAATTTCTTTGCTCCACTCGTCATCTCTATTTTCCGCAATTCCCAAAATAGTATTTTTGATGGTCATTGTTTTAACTTGTTCCAACGGTTTCCAACAAGCTTCTTGCTTTCTTTTTTGAGAAAGTTTTCCGCTGCTTCTTTTGCACAGAAAAGACAATTTTTTTTATAATCGAAACCCTGGACATTAATTTGTAAACTTGATGAAGACGAATTTTACTCTCGATCCTAATAACGCTACCGCACTTCTCTCTTTAATGTACATTTTTCGGCAGTTATCGTGCACAGTTACACTGCTTAATCTTTTAAAAATAGTATCTTTGCCGTCCCGACGTTTAATACTAAAGCTTATCAAAGTTTTCAAACCTTTAGTTTTCCCAACACACGTTTGTCCATCACTTAAGCTGCTATCACAGATTAAACAGTTTTCTAGACTTGCCATTGTATTTTTGCGGCGAAATTTTGCATAAACAAACACACTGCAGGCTTACTAACGGTATAATTTCACTAACTGGACACAAGCTATACGAAGCTCTCTCTGTAACCAATTATAGACGACTACTTGGGCTGGATTGAGTCCAGTGAACAGTGACCGTAGAATGACCTTGAGTTAAACATTCCGTATACAACAGGGGTAGTGTTGGCCGACAGAAATCAAATATGAATGCAATTATGAAAGCAAAATAGCAGTTTGTTTTTAAATATGCCTAGAATAAAGAAATTAATAAATGCCTATAATATATCCAGATTTTGATGGCTATATAACTTCGATACAGTTGGTTGCACGGAAAAACACATACAGCTTTTTTTATAGACAATTTAATTTGCTTCAATTTTGGTAACTACATATTTTGCTCTAAAATTTATAGGAATCAAGTTGTTGACAAATAATGGAGAAAAAAATTTTTTTAAGCCCCTTTTTTCAAGATGGCTTCTAAATCCGGGCTTTCTATGGGGTGCAAATTTGATACCTGCTATTTAACACCAGATAAAATAAATTGAAATTATTTTCAGCTTGTCCGGAATTGCTCCCGCTATCAGCTATTCTATACGATTTGTAGACTGGCCTATTACGAAATCGATCTTCTAATAATATTGTTCATCAGAAGAATTTTCAAATGATGAAGACAACTGACATTATTTGTTGGATCTCTCGTTTTCAGATATGCTATTTTTTGTGACAGAGATATTGTACATTAAACAACCTTTACTTTGAGACTATTTACGTTTTGTAACTATATTTACAGTATGATCTGATTAAAGAACTAGCCCTATTTTCCCGACTATATTAGTTAGTGAACAGTAATCACTGACATTACAAGGTTTCGTGGAATTGAGTGCCCCCAGAGACATCTATCGTCTAATAGCATAAGTTTATATTATTAGCAGTTTTGAAGTTTTGGCAACTGTCCTTTTTAACACTTGTTCCTTTAATGCCAACTCTCCCCTATTACAAATTCATTAAGGTTGCCCACGAAGTTCCAAATTATCTTCGAGATGAACAATATGGACTCATCGCCTTGATTGCTGCTTGAGTATCTAAGCAAATGGTGATAATCTGTCTACGACAGCTGGTATCTAAATTGAATTGTGCACATTTTTTCTTTGGCTGAATTTTCGCTTGTGAGACACTGGGTGAGTTTCCCATTTGCATAGCATATCGATGTCTGAAGCCGTGAATTCCTGCCACACTTTCTTCTGCTGTTTTTAACCTCCGTATACCACGTGATGAAATGAGAGTTTGTCTAAGGATTTTTCATCCCTTCTACTTGTCTGTGTATGGTCGCGTTCATCCCAACTTAGCGCTACCGGAACGATAATTAATTTTCTGCTGAACGCGTGTTTTGTCAACTGATCAGATGTGAGCGCTATCGATCAATGATGTCATTTAGGCAAAATATGTTAATAAACATATAAAGTGACATTACATATTTTTGTTTGGAGATATTTTAAGCATTTCTATCCTGAAAATAAATGAACACCAGTAGGAACTATTGAACCAAATTGAAATCGAAATAATAAAATTAGGTTATTTTGTTATATCATGACGTTCAGCAGAATGAAGCCGGCTTCGGACAATGAGAGATAATATAATATATATTATAGCTCACATATTTCAAAAATATCGCTTTGCATTAAAAAGTGCAGGTCGCCGCGCATTGATGCTATAATATATATCTATATCCCGGCGATGCCGGGCGATATGATACATTCAAACACAAACGGAACATAGGGATTTTAAGCATTGTATCAGAACTGCTTTTGAACTAGTCGACCAACATCCAGCTTCAACAGATTAAAAACACGATTATTACAATCGTTTATTTGGACACCCATAACATATCGTACAATTCCCACCACTCCATATTCTCAACTGTGGGCGTTCCTTAATTAGCGTCAGACAGTCAGTAAACAGCAGTCGGTAGATGAGAGCGCTGCTTTGTTTCAATTTAAAGAATCCTATTTTGTTTTATTTACGAATCTATTTTTATTTTGAAAGCCGTTATCGCCAAAAGAAATCAAAACATATTATCTTAACTTGAAACATCAATTGTTAAAGAGAATTTAACAATTAATTTGCGATTTTAACAACATAAAACGTAAGCATATTGTTTCAATATGTAGCGTCGTTTACTACCCCCATCAAATAATTATTCAATACTAAATCGCAGTTCGCACACCTCGCACATAACTAACAAATTTTGGAAGGAGAAGGGGCGGGGTTTCTAACATTGGCTCTGAGTCCAGCTGTCCAGATCAATACTTGATATTCATTGAAGTAAACTTATAGAAATGTTTTGTTGGTGGACTATTTAGATCGGACAATACATTCAATCCCTATGTTCCGTTTGTGTTTGAATGTATCTGTATATTCGATGACTGAAGGAATAGACTTTCGGAGCGATTTTTAGGATATATATTTCCCCCCTCTTGCGTTGCGCTGCCCGCGAAGAAAGCAAACTGGCGTGTGTTAACATGTTTTTTACGTGATTTGATAAATAGATTTTGTAGGTTTGTAAAATTAGTTGCTTTTTCTGTGAAGAATATGGAACATTTCAAAGAAAGTGTGAGGAAACATCCATGCCTATGGAAAGTGGATACCAATGACTACAAAAACCATGAACTTAAGGAAGCATCCTGGAGAAATATCATAGTTGAATGCGATATACCAGACGGTGTTCATTGAGTTTTCGAGGACTTGCTACGGCTTGTCCAAGATTTCAACTCTCTGTGCATTGCCCTGTTACATAGGAGGGTGATGGGTTGAGCTACCTATCGGGAGCGTCCCCAGGTTGCGGATAGGGGAGGCCAGGGACGTCATGCAAATGAAAGAACTGGTCTGTTGGTGAATAAGGGAGGATGAGGGCTATAAACGCCCAACATTGCCAACCGAATACCCAATCGCTGACAAGCTCGTGACGCATACCGCAAACTACATAGCAGAGCAACTACCCCCTTACTAGGGTAAGGCCTGTGAGGGGCATGCCGAACTATGTGGATCGGGGGGCTTGGCTTGATTGCCTGGCCTGCGTGGATGAGGACCACTATAATAACCTCCCAAATCTTAAAGTTAAGTGGTCGCTGAAGGGATGGATGGCCGTGGGTTATTCGGCCACGAGACCACTAACCTCGGGGCACCTGGCGCACCCCGTTGCATTTAGCCTTGTACTTGCATAAGGAGCTCTGCAGGTACTGACCTCCTTTCTCCTATACTCGTGGGAACAAATATGGACCAAGAGAAACCAATACCTATTACGGAGCCTATAGAGACTCCTTGTAAAAGGGATTTGGAAGATCCGGCAGCAATGGAGACAGAAGTGTCTCCAACGCAGCCAGATACTTCTGGAGCCCAAGAGCAAACCATGCCACCAGGAGACGTTATAGCGAATCCTGTGGCAAGAAAAGCTTCGTTCGGGAAACTTTCAGGTGCCCAGCGTAATAAGCTGAAAAAAATGAGGGAACGAGGAATTGACACTAAAAATGTGGTGTTGCCGACTCCCTCGACATCAAAACAGGGTGTAAACCAGCAGACAAAGGGCGTTAAGCGAACTGTGTCAGCCAGGAGCACTCCTGAGGTGAATAAAGATAAGAGGGCCAAACGTACCACTGGTACCGGTATTAAAACTGGTATTAAATACAGCGTGGCCCTCAAAGGGATCAAGGCAGCTGTGGTCCCAAAAAACTTCCCAGAGACAGTTGTCTCTGAAGATCAGGTGGGGTCTATCAAAGAGAACCTAACTGACATGATCGACGAGGTGCAGAAGGCGCCTAGGTTTGAAGCCAGTCGATACATGGACGGCTACTACGGGCTAATCTGTGACAACGAGGAGTCCTTCATTATAACGAGGGACTATTTGTCACAAAAAACCAACTGGAAGCTCATCAAGAGTGATGAACTTCCAAAGCAGCAACGAGTCCTCGCCCTACTTCCCGAGACTAAAAAAGAGGATCTGAAAGTGGGGTTGAGGAGGCTCGAGAAACAGAATCCAGGGCTGAAGGTTGATCGCTGGATGATCCTTGGCTCCAAGTCATCCGACAGGGGACTGCATGTGAGTCTCCGGATTGACGAGGAGTCCATGAAAGGACTGGTGCGGGCTCAATGGAGACCGTACTATCTATTCCAGCGGGCCAGTTTTAAAACCCTGGAAAACTCAACCGAGGAGGAAACAGGGACTGATCGAGAACCTGTACCATCAACCTCTAAGGACCTTCAAGGTGCTACAAGTTAACTTGCAGCACAAAAAGGCAGCCACCGCTGTTCTACAACAAAGAGTGGTGGCTGAAAACATAGACATCGTTCTAATTCAAGAACCTTGGATAAACAAAGGTAAGATACTGGGGCTTAATATTAGGGGAATGGGACAGATAATGGGAACTGATCGTACTAAAATAAGAACTTGTATTTGCTATAGATCCGAATACAACTTGATGCCGATTATGGAACTATGCACGGGTGACATGGTGGCAGCAAAGATTATACTCGAAAAAGATGGGGTAGTACTAGAGACAATAATAGTGTCTCTGTATCTTCCCATCGATTCAGAAGAACCACTACCGGGGACTAACATGGAGAACCTGATGGAATACTCAAGGAGACATAATCTGGATGTCATTGTAGGGGCTGATACCAATGCACACCATAGCAGTTGGGGCAGCAAAGACAACAACACCAGAGGTAAGAAACTATTTGACTACCTATGTACTACTGAACTTGATATTGCGAATGTGGGTAATACGCCTACATTTAGAACATCGAGGGGGGAATCATTGATAGATGTAACTCTTTGCACTTTACGTGTCAGGGAGATGATTCGCAAGTGGCATGTATCGGATGAACCATCTTTATCTGATCATGCCCAAATATACTATGAAATTAACGTAGAAAAATCGGTTATTAGAACATACAGGGATCCTAAGAGCACTGACTGGGTATCTTATAAAGAGGACCTGCTTTCTAAAATCCGTTCACACTCAGGCAGACCAAAAACTGCTGAGGATTTAGAGGGAGCAGCCGTATGGCTGCAACAGTGTACACTGACGTCTTATCATAACAACTGTCCGATAAAGGAGAGTCGCTCTTCTAGACAAGCCGTCTGGTGGAATAAAGAGCTGACATCGCTAAGGAAAGAAACAAGACGCTTTTTCAACAAAGCGAAAAAAACGGGTAACTGGGAAGCGTATAAGGCTAAACTAGGTACATACAATAAAAAAATAAAAGAATCCAAGGAGAAGTCCTGGAGAGAATTCTGTGAGGACATGCAAGGTGTCCCTGACAGCGTCAGAATCAACAGGATTCTCAAAAGGGATACTCCTAACAAACTTGGCTCTATTCAGTTGCCGAGCGGAAAGTTTTCAAAAACTGAGGCAGAGGCTCTAGAGCATCTCCTCAGTGTGCACTTTCCAGGTTCGGTAAAGATAGAGTCAAGCTCTGACAACAGGCCTGTTACCAAAACAAAGGCAACCAAAGAGGACTGGGAACTCACGAATAAGATATTCAGACCCCATCTTATCAGATGGGCCGTGAACTCATTTGACCCCTACAAAACTCCAGGACCAGATGGCATATTCCCCAAGCTTCTGCAAGAGGGACTAGACATCATAATGGGTCCTTTAGTTCTGATACTTCGAAGCAGCCATGCTCTAGGGTATATACCAATTGCATGGAGAGAGTCAAAGGTGGTGTTTATTCCTAAACCAGGAAAAGAAACGTACACACAGGCTAAATCCTACCGACCAATCAGTCTGACATCATTCATGGTGAAAACCATGGAAAAAGTCTTACAAATGTATTTACAAGAAGGAGCGCTTAAGAGCATCCCTTTACATAGACTACAATGGGCTTATCAAGCAGGGAAATCAGGTGAAGCTGCCCTGCATAATTTGGTCTCAGGTCTCGAAAGGAGCCTGAATCATAAGGAAGTAGCCCTTGCAGCATTTCTAGACATCGAAGGTGCTTTTGACAACACATCGATGTCATCAATTAACAGATCCCTTAAAAACAGAGGGATCAACAGTACCACATGCAAATGGATAGGATCCATGCTTGAGCATAGGAGAATAACAGCACATATGCATGATAAAACATACACTGTTAGGACAACTAAAGGATGTCCTCAAGGTGGAGTACTTTCACCACTTTTGTGGAACCTAGTTGTGGATGACTTGATCTGTAGGTTGAATGATCAAGGCATATGGACGCAGGGCTTTGCGGACGACATAGTGATTGTCACCAATGGGAAATTCCCGGAGGTGGTTATGAATGTCCTACAGGAAGCACTGCGAATTGTGGAGGAATGGTGCCTTACAGAGGACCTTTCAGTTAATCCAAAAAAAACCAAACTAGTTGCTTTTACGAATAGAAGAGTTCTCCCGCAGGGTAGAGTACTGTTGTTCGGAGAAGAACTAGAAATATCCAAAGAAGTCAAATATCTGGGAGTGACCCTTGATTCCAAACTGAATTGGAAGGCACACCTGGAAAAAATTACTACCAGGGCGACTAGGCTTTTCTGGCAATGCAGAAGAGTTATGGGCAAAACCTGGGGAATACGACCTGAGGTGGTTCACTGGCTCTACACAACTGTGATAAGGCCAACGATCACCTATGGAACAATAGTCTGGTGGAGGAGGACAGAAGTGTCCTCTGCAGTTAATATGTTAACTGCAATCCAAAGACAAGCGCTTCTTGGTATTACCGGGGCAATGAACAGCACGGGGACGGCATCAATGGAAGCCCTTATTGGACTTCCTCCTCTAGAACTTTTTATAAGGGCGGAGGCAATGATGGCAATTCTTAGGCTGAAATCGGGAAACTTATGGTCCCCGAACAATGTTCGAGAAGGACACACTGATACAACTGGGACATTACTAGACGAACCCATATTTCACATGAGTTTTGATAGCATGACACCAGAGAATATATTCACTGAGCGAGTGAATATCATCATCCCATCTAGGGAACAGGTGATGCACCCAGGTAATTCTGGAGAAATCATCTGGTTCACCGATGGCTCCAAAACAAACCATGGCACTGGGGCTGGTATAAAGGGACCTAGAAAGAGAATGTTCTTTAGCCTTGGTCGATATACGACTGTGTTTCAAGCAGAGACGATTGCCGCTATAGCCTGTATTGATGAAAACATCAGAAGAGGATATACCGGACAAAAAATTGAAATATTCACTGACAGCCAGGCTCTGCTTAAGGCTATCAGTAATCCTACAACTAGGTCTAGACTGGTGAAAAACTGCAAAGAATCCCTCAACAGGCTGGCAAGAGACAACAAAGTGTCTCTAATATGGGTGCCGGCACATGAGGGTATTGCAGGTAATGAAATGGCGGACCAGTTAGCTAAAGAAGGCTCTAAAGGAGACTTCATAGGTCCGGAACCGTTTTGTGGAATCACAAAAGATTGCATAAGAGGGGAAATCGGGAACTGGCTAGATAGGGAACACCAATTCAAATGGAGGGTGACACGAGGGCACCTTCATACAAAGAGTTTACTGAACAAGGTAGACAAGGAACTCTCAACCAGGCTACTGAAACTGGGTAAGAGACATTTGAAGACAGTTACCGACCTGGTGACTGGACACTGCACCTTGAGGAAACATCTGTACAATATGGGCAAAGTTAGTGAACCTATGTGCAGAAACTCACATACTCTGCTTCTGCGAGGACTTACAAGAACTTAGACGGAAGCACTTTGGAGAGGAAGTTATACAACCATCACAACTACTGAAAATCCCTCCAGTCAAACTAGTGACCTTTATAGAAGACACGAAGCTACTGGAATGGAAGTAGATAACATGGGATATGGTACAAAGATTCAGATCAAGTGCCTGGGCTGATGAGCACAACCCAATTTATGAATGAATGAATGAACCAGACGGTATGTTCTTGCCACTGAATCAGACTACTATATTGAAAAATAGAAAAATATATATTCTAGTGCACTGCAGTGATAATATCATATATTATAGCTTACTGCCGAGCTATCATATATATTATATTATCGCTCATCATCGTCCGTAACCGGCTTTAAGAAACGATGAATCACTCTAAAAATCGCTACCTCATAAACTTTATTGGGATAAACTTTATTGGGATGAACCATATTTTTATTCTTTCACTTAATTTTAATGCCGAAAATAAGGGCAGCTTGTGTTCACTTCCCTATACCCAAGCGTTTTTAGATATTGACATGTATTTAAAAATATGTATTATTTAAGCCCTATTATAGCGAGGGCGCAGGCCGTGTTATTTATTCTTTTATTCAAGCAGTCTGTGTAATTACCTGTCATAATGAAATGGAATTAATTATTGTCATTATGTGAAGTCAATCACATCGTACAGATATAGAAATGACAGATAAACAATGAAGATGAAATTTACTTTAAATACATGGTGAATGTGACAGAGTTGTTACTAGAACATGTGTTTTATTTGTTACAAGATATCCAGATCGACCCCGACCCAGCCGTCACACAATCTGGTTGTTGTCAAGCAATAGTTAAGGAAGTTAAGCCAAAAATAATGATAATCTTAAAATTTTAATTTGAGTTATTTTTGCCGTACTGCTGCTCATTATAAGTAGGTTTAGTGTTTTTAATGTAATTTCACATACATAAGTTACAAGAACTTATAACAAGTGTTCAAAATTTCGTCCTTGAACTTCCAAGCCTAATAATATGACTGAAGTAATTATTATTTTTAAATACTTGTTAATATCTCACATACACATAAGATCGTGTAATTTTCATAATTTTTTTAACTACCCTGTATACAAAAAAGAAGTTTTCGACATGTCACCGATTACCTTGATTGTCCAACTAATCAACCTGACAAGACGTTTTTTATTTGGTATTGGGGATGTTCAAACAGAATTTTCAATATGAAGGTCTGCACCTGTCAATTTTTTATTCAAGAAATTAATATCTGGAGAAGTATACATTTTAGATATCGGGTATTCTACACAAAGTGACATTAAAATTTAATAAATTATCCGAAAAGGTAATAATATACAGGGTATTACTTTCAAAATAACAAAGTTGTCGTTCACTTTCGGTATAACCGGAAGTGACATGTATGTCAAAATATTTTCCATAAATTCGCCATAACTTGTTCACCATCTATACCAATTTTTATGGAAATCGTTCAAGTAGACTGCAATATATAGATAGTGTAAGCTCGTAGTGAAACAGCCTGTATATGACCGAATGGAAGCAGGAAGGAAAACGGTTAACTTTATTTATTTCCATGAAATAGAATATTGGTGCAGTAACTTGACTGTTTCTAATTTGTTTTGAAGTATTTCAAGTTTCCAATTTGTTGGTAAATACAAAAATATATGTAATTTTCCTGATATATTTTCGTCGTTAATCCAAGTTAAAGCCTAACTAAGTCATTGAATAGTTGAAAATAATTATTTTGGAGAATCAGCGATAATCAGATAGTTTCACTAAAACGATATCTTACGAATAAAAGTGAAATTGGTTCAAAATAATCCCATTCTAATTCGATTCTCCACTTCAATTTGAAATATTGTGTACACTTAATCATAGTTCCAATTGATGTCTGTTCTCTTTGTTTTGTTTGAGCTTCACTTAACGTCAATCAATTGAATAATTTAGAAAATGTAAGTGCTAGTTCCATGCAATTTTAACTATTTATACTTTTTTATTCAAATTCTCTTCAACGATCCATTTTAAAAATAGGAGAACTTAAAAACACACTCACTGTTGATTTTTGTACAAAATAAAGTAATCCTTTGTGCGGTAGTAGTCATTAGAAACTCAATAATATGTTATACGGCCCATAGTAAATCTCGTTCTTCATCAACAAAAAGAAAAAAGTCCGTCTTAGAGATGTCCCCTTTAATGAGGAGATCTTAAAATAAAGCTAACGTCGTATGCTGTTTGTTGACAAATATAAAGACTCAATACAATACAGGAACTCATTTAGAAACAAACAAACTGTGAAGAAAACACATATTTACACAGTTAGACGTGTGCACAAGGGCCGTGCGGCCGAAGAGAGTGAAATAATACTCTCTGACTTCTATTGGACGTTTTGTCTTTTAATAAAAAATACTTGATCCACTTGAGGTTTATTTGTTTTACCTTTTTTCTTTAACGATACATGTTGTTTACACTCTAATTTTCTTTGCTATAATACCACGTGTTATAATTAAGAGTTAAACTATATTTGGCTTTTATTATACATACAACTGGTAGACAACATTCATAAACTTATCTTTCACGTTTTTAAAGTTTGTTTCTCGATCCTAGATTATTATTTTTTGTTAAAAAATTCCATTTCAAAAGTATTTCCAATGTTTTTAACCCAATAACACTTGCTGTATTATTAACTTTTGATTTATAAGTTTCATATAATTTAGAACATATTATATAGCAGCATACATTTGGAAAAATTCTCTAATAAATAACGAAAACAAAAATGTAATCCCGCTTACAAACAGTCCAAGCAGCTCTCTTTTGAACATAAATCAACCAATTTATGTAATCTGTTCGATTGCAAAATATTTTAAAATCTTCTTATACCTGGGATTATTAAAAGCAAATCCGAATTTATGAGTAGCTAGTAGTGTCCGAAGCACACGCTATTATTATTTTTGACACTAAATTTCATCTTCATTTTTACTTGTCGCGGCTGAAATGCACCTTATCGTATTTTTCAGGACCGTATCACTAATAATAATATCTCTTATAAAATTAGTTTATTTTTAAGAATATGAAAATGAACCTTAGTTAGGGAGACAGTATAGCCCCGATATGGTGCTTCGGGACTAAAATAAAAACAGGATTGAAACTAAGTTTAAAAAAAATTGAAGTTATGAATATACTAATAAATTAATTAACTAAAAAGATTACTAAAAATATGACGACGCCACTGCAAATTTGTCGAAGTGCATTGTCTGACAAACTCACACCGACTGAGCTCCGTCAGCTTAACAAGATGTTTGCTGACGCGCATACTTCTCTCAATACTCTAGCTGTTCTAATCGACCTATACACCAATAGCATTATTCCAATGCGGGCGTCCCTTTTCCCCCTCCTTGGAAAAGGCAACTTACTCCATTCTACTGCGGTTTGCGCAGTGCTGCCAACTCGATTCAAGGGATTTTTCTGTTTTCTTAGGGGCAAAGGTATATTCAAGTATTTTCTGGGAATGTTTTTTAACGATATCATATAATTCCTATGAGAATTTCCATCTAATCACCAATGATTTCATGTGTTATTTGGAATAATTTACAAGTTAATAAAACA
Source organism: Lochmaea crataegi (assembly GCA_947563755.1). Classification (NCBI taxonomy): domain Eukaryota; kingdom Metazoa; phylum Arthropoda; class Insecta; order Coleoptera; family Chrysomelidae; genus Lochmaea; species Lochmaea crataegi. The sequence continues at coordinate 24,868,390 of OX387426.1, forward strand.
TGTCTTTATAATCCTGTATCACAAAAGCTATTGAAACTAAGCACATATGAAGACATTCCCTTTTTTAGAAAAAAATTAAGACAAGCATTTGTATTTAATTTTTTCCTTTTTATGTTGTTCAAATATCATACTTTCAATTTATGAATTTATCAAAAGTTATTTCAACTACGGCATACAGTTTGGGAAATATCGGCTTCTCCTTCCATACTAGAGAAAAAATGATATATTAGACATTATTAGTTCTGTACCGGACCAAATTTGTATTCAATGGATCCTAATATTAGAGTTGATGACTCCTGGCTATTTATTTATATGTAGCTTCTATGTTTTCGAACTGTATTCCTCCAACTTCTTGTAAAATATGATACTTCAATTTTGAATCGTATCTAAGGCTGTTTAATTTAGTACATTCGAAGTCGCACATTTGCTCCAAGCATTTCAATAGATTTTCTTCTTTTTGGAATTTTTTCCAGGTTTTTTTTAATGTTTTTATATAGCTAATAATATTTTACTATCTAGAAAACAATATTCTGGAAAACTTCAAACATAAAAATCTTACATCGGTTCTAGAATATACTTTCTTGCACATAGAATTGTTTTGACATAATTTTCTTCCAAAAACTTATTATAGATGCTCATTATAACTGTACGGGACCTTTGAATGTGTTTTAAAATTTCATGTCGAAAAGAGAAGCGTTTCTGAAGTGCTCCGTTTTTTCCATCACCTCAAAACATAAATACATTTAGCAGCACAGAATAGAACTGATTATCTTATCACCGAACAATTACAATTTTTGCAATTTTTTTCTAAGACGAGGACCAAAACGAATTTTTTATCCGCAAAATATTCCTTTCCTATTTCCTAACCTCACTCACCTCACACGTGAACCGCGAACTGTAAAATGAGCTAGTTATGTAATGGAATATAATTAATTCGAAGTGTACCTATTCAAGGCTCACGATGGCTTTTAGTGTTCTGTCGTTAGTTGTCTGATATTTAATGGCAACTAGTGCCCTCCCAATTTTTCATTGCATAAGGTACGTACAATATTCCATCGACATCCATTACATCAAAAATATCATTGATAAATATGCTAAACAACAAGGGACCGAGAGTGAACTCCTGCGGCACACCAGAAGTAACAAAACATTCAATAGACTTAAGATAATCACAAACCACAAACTTCAAACTCATTTGAATTGATCCTCCACATGGAAATTTTTAGTGAATTTTTGGTAATTTTATATAAGCAACTACGTTCCTTCTTGCCGAAATTAGAGAACTGAAAATTATTTCTCGCTGTTTCTTCTGGCCGATTTAGTTATACTTTTTTTTCCGGAACTTGTACGGTAAATTACTTCTGAGATACTACCTCACACCACTCCTTATCAAACACTCGGTACATTTCTGTAGCTTCAATGGTTTCGGCAGCATATATGAAAATGTCAACCAAACTGATATTGCCAAATCGTTTTACCATAAAATTGCAAAATTTCAAAAAATCATTTACGTCGCGTCCATCCAATTCCTAGCCTGAGTAATAAATGTTCATCAGACTGTAGCAACTGGAGCCGAACCTGTGAAATTAAGATTTCTATAAACGTTTATGATAATAAGGCTCATCAAGATGGGGTTTTTATAAGTGAGTTAAGCAGATTTTTTATAGCATTTCTTAGGATTATTCATTGATTAATGACGGGTAATACGATCGTTTGGTTAAACAGAACTGCAGCTAAAATTGAGTTACCGTAATATACGTATACTCAGTTATTATAGTCAGGATAAAAGACAATAACCTGACTACTGTACGAAAACTGCATAAATAAAAATATATATTCCAAATTTTAAGTACAATACGCAGTGAGCATCTGAAACGTGGGAAATGAATAGAAATTAACTGTTTGTTCAGTAATAGGAGTGCCAGTTAAGTTTTTAAATAGCTACTGAGAACCAAAAGGAATATCCTTGAACCTCATGAAAAATTATGGATTTTATTTTATTTTACAAAAAGGGTGGTTCAGATTACAATGTAAGTGGTATCAACGGAGAAAACGAGTATTGAGCAAACGATGGGGAAACATAGTTTTTATCTCGTTGTTAATTAGAGTATATTTCACAATATTTCGTTGAATCGGTATCTGGTCTTAAGGATTTAATAATAAAAGTTTAGTAATCCCTCATTATACACTGTAAACAGCAACAGATCCGTAGTCGGTAAAATTAAGATACTGAAACTAAATATTATTTCACCAACCCAAACATTTCTGTTGTAAAATAATCGCACCATTAGGCATAATCTTTTCGAAGAAACGAGTACAATATGATACTGTGCTATTGTTATCGGATTAACGACTACCTTTTTTTTCGGGCCGAGATGTTAAACTCATGTTCTAATGGGTCTAGGACCCAAACAGTGTTGGACTCATCCCCAACGGGATGCCTACCAACCAAACCCACCTCAAACTCGCCGATACCCCCGCCTCGGAATCACTTCCCTAGCATACTCCGAGACGGGCGGCGGTACCTCGCACACTTTCCGCTCACACCGTCGTCTTCTTCCTATCTATAACTCCTACCTCTCATGCCATACCGAGTCCTTCTCCCCTCCTAACCATGCTCTCTACTACGCCACTCATCTCCATCCATTCCTCCTCCCCCCTCAACATTATCTCCACCATGTTCTTCCAATACACCGCCTTCCCTAGTTTCCTCTCCAACTTCTTCAGCACTTCCTCGTTTCTCCAGCACCTAAACTCATGCCCCACATAATCATCCACTTCATACCTCTCGCACACTCCAGTCTCTCTTTTCCTAGTCTTGTGGAGGTACCATACACTCGACCCATGTCCAGTGAACACCTGAGTCAAGAAGTAGTTCACCTCCCAGAATTTCCGGTCCCTCCAATCTCTCCTATCGCTCCTTTTAGCGCGCCCTCATACTCCTCCCACCTTCTCTTCATTTCCTCTTCCATCCATTCCTGTACTACGTGATATGGGTTTTTCTCTTGAATCAATCATGTTGGTGTTAAATTAAAACGAAATATCTTGAAATGGAGTATATATGTGGCAACAGTATTAAAGAGGGTGCGTTGAACACACATGGAATGCGAAGTGTGAATTAGAATATCCGAGAACAATGGCATGGAAATGTGCTTTTGGGCGAAACAGATCTACGGTAAACAATATACAATGAGGACGGTTGGAATAAATTTGATATTGCCCAAATCAAAAGCGTTTGAAAAATATCTGAAACTCGTTGTTTTTTAATCTTACTTCAGTATATCATTATACAGGGTGATATACATTAATGTGTTGACGTCATCGGCAACTTTTTTAAATATAACACCATTTGCACTTCTCTATTTTTTAAATATCCATTGCTGAGTTGAGAAATACTACATACATAGGGTGTTAAAAATCACATTTTCAACATTCCCAGCTTTAGGTCGTTGTTTTCTGAGACTTCTGGAACTAAGTAGAGAAAAAAATGCACAATAGATCTTTTAGTTTTCAGTGAATTTCACACAAGTTTACCTATATACATCGTACATCCAACAAATTTGTGAGCTTTTTCAAAATTATTCAGCTACCAACATTTTATGAATATTAGACATCTATGTCTTTAATAAATAGAATAGGCCACCGCACGGCCACATAGTCCTATAAGAATAATCTACTATTAAAAATAGCACTAGTGGACTACATAAATATCGCCCTCAGATCTCCAATATTAGATGGATTTTGTTGTATATATTGGAAATGCTAATGCTAATTGAAATATATGTCCAATATTGATTTGGTTACTCTAAAATGTTAAGTAGTGGATTTATTGGGTAACAACCATTGACAAAGTTGTTAAATATATGGTCCCATATAATAAATCACTAAACTTTTTGTGGTAGGCATTTTTCTACATGTTATGTTTTTGATGAAATTATACTTTTTGTGTTTCATTCAACATAAATAATGTTATTATATATGAAAATATGGAAATTTAGGAACTGATTTTCACTCTTAGGCACTGGCAACAAATTCATTCACATTCCAGCTGTTCTCTCAAACAGACCTCAATTTGTCCTAAGCCTTGGTGCCCATTACAATTCAATCTTTAGGTACATATAAAATCTCCGAAGATCTAGATAAATACATATAGTTATTAATTCACGGAAACCGACCTAAACGTTATCTCCAAATAAATAACATTACGATCTCTAGATCCGAATAATTGATATCTTTTTTCCGAGTCATTGAGATTCAAACAAACTTTTGTGGTTTAAATACACACACACTGTTTGCCTTGCCATTAAGGCTGAACTTTTTGTCCTGAGTTCATTGTCATAATCTTTTATCTTATATGAAATCGAAGGTCTTTTCTTCAAGAACGAAACCCTTGAGTATAGGTAACCAAAGAATATAATAGCTACCAATATCGGTTAACCGAGGGCCTATAACATGTCACCTGAGGATTCACAAGTACAGAGGGGGCTCGGCTGTATACAATTTATTATATTTTTACATGGAAACTGAAAGTTAAAATCTACACATTCCTTGAAGAATCGAAATTCAAGATAGCGGGAAAGTCTGTGAAAATTTTGTCTTTGTGGGTATTGTATTTTACATTTTCAAAAATTTTTAGACGCAAAAAAAAATAACTTTTTGCATGGTATTTGTTTCAGTTCTTTATGGTGATATCAATGTTCTTGTGAATATGGGTATTTTGAAATGACCGTTCCGGAAAAAAATTTATTGCGAATTCCGAATAGTGTTTTTTTTAAAGGCGTCGACTGCTATGGTCATTAGCCTTTCCCGTACTCAATAATTGTTAACTTGTCAGAGATCCAAATATAACAAAACGTCTAAATGTCTCAGAATTCGGCCTCAAGTAAACTTGAGTATTTTTTTTATATTTTGAGAAATCCATAACTTTCTTCTGATTGATGGGTGTGGAGAAGCAGGTGTTCAGATCACTCCCCAATCCGATCATTTGACCAGCTCAAAAAAAGTGTACAGTCAAGTTATAAGTTTCTAACTGATTATTGATTTCCACACTCACAAATTGGTGGTTTTTTTCCCAGAAGAATGTATGATGATTCTGCTTGATGTCTGTTTTTTAATTTTTCAAATTCTATATGGAGGTAAGTTCTTCTGCATATATTGTCTTTTTCCAGCCAAGTTAGCTCTTTCATCACTTGTTTTCCGAATGTGACTAGGAATACAGATAATTATTATGTTTATTTGTTAGTACTGAAAATTGTATAAAGTGCCTTGCATGTAGCTCGTTAATAGCTCTGTTGATTTTATATTGGTTAATGCCTTTAAGACACTAAGAGGGTCAGAACATGTTGTACTACTTTCTAGAAGAATGTATTCCTCGTCAGAACATTAGTGGTAAATAAGACCCTCTCATTGGACATATTTACGGATATTAACACAATTCTCATAGTGCCATTTCACACTACATTAAAAAAAGTTATCCATTGAATTATATTGTATCGAGGAATTAATTTCCAACAAGCTATAAATCAGTTTATTGCCTCCATTTGATTCTAAATGAGTGTCACATAAGTTTGCACCACTGCAGAAGGTGAGCATAACTTTTGAGAACCAATAATAATAATAATAATAATAATAATATCAAAAAGGGCTACATTGTGCGTCAAATTTACATCTGGATCTTCAAAACCGGTCCAGTGGTATAACCGAATTCAAAAGTTCATGCTCTACTCCCTCAGTCAAGAAGCCGGCTCCTGGAATGGTGCAAATTCAGATTACACGCATTTAGGTCCAACTGAAGGTTTTGAATTGATTCTTTGAAATCCCTTTTTTTTTATCTAATTTGACTGGCCTAGGCAGTAAATTGTTAAATTCATTTCAAGGTATTGTATTCGAAATTTCACATCTGTAAGAAAAAAAAATCAAATGGAAAAATTTTCACGAACAATAAATGGAAATGGAAGTTTTTAAGGTGAAGTATATTTCAGTGATTGGAGCGATATGGAGTATTCGTTACCGAATATTGATTTGGTGCTTTTAAAAATGGAAATTAAAAACGCTGGAAAAATTGAAGAATTAGTTGACAAAATGAATACCTACCGAATCGTGAGATATTTAAAAGCGGAATGGGAAAATGAAAAATTGGGGTACATAGCCTGGTTTACGCTAGTCTATCGAGTGTATCGAGCTAAGACTGAAAGCTATTATAATTTGATCATATCAACAAGTTTATTGTTACAAATAACTGGAAAATTGAAAATCTATCCTCATATTGGCCAACCTAAAATATTCATGAAATAACAATTTCAAGTACTGGACCACTCTAAGAAGCAAATCTATAATATGAAAGCAAAAATTTTGTTATCCACAGACACACCATTTCCTTGGCGATTCAGTTGTTAAAATACTTGTATAATATTGATAGTAAACTTCGTAAGCAGTTAAGCCAAATTTGATAACATTGGTATGAGAATTTCGTGAGGAATTTTGGCTGTCTATCAATAGGCTTCATATTTGGAGAGAATGAGAATTAACTATAATGAATATACTGAATACACACCATTCGCAAGTATCTCGTCTATACTAATAATTATCATAGATATCTGAATTGAAAAGTTTCTCCCAACTATTTCTAATGTTTATTTCAAGATCGCTTTAATGACTGAACCGTTTAACCTGAGCTGTTGAATATTTACATCTCAAATAACTTAAACTGGCTTTGCTGACTGACTAAACAAGATCATGATTGATTCTTCAAGAACAAATATAATTCATAACATCTAATTATTTAAGATATAATATTGATGATAGTCAGAGGGGCACCACCATAGGTGTTAAACTTAACAAAAACTTGATGTTTTTTCAATGTGAATAGTCAGTGGTGGACAAAAGCAACAATAATTTTTAATATTTTCATTGGCATATAGTTTTTATGTCAAAAATTAAACTTCTGAATGATTCACGATGTGACTAAATAAAAGAGAAATTTACTACATAAGGGTTAACAAAGGACCAAAATTCTGACGTCTTCTTTTTTAACATCTTGATTACTCAGGAAAAATAGGAGGAAAAAGAAGTATGGGTTAGGTAATATTTGAGAGTTGTCTGTTTATAATTCCACAGAAGGAAATATTAAATTGTCACATAGATAGTTTTATTATGCATAAGATACATCTTTCCACAAGGGTTCGGTACAAAATTTTAACAGAGGAATTAGCATAAACAGAAATAAATTATAACGTACTACTAATTATGCTCACAGCTATTTTTGATAGCTAATGGAAAAGTTAAGATTGAATGAACTGTCTCATTAATTTTGGCTGTAAATAGCTATTTGTATAACAAGGGAGGAAAGTGCTACTTTTTCTCCCAAGAATGAAGTTCAAGGGAGGAAAAGGCACTTTACTCCCATGTTATACATATGATTTTTCCGCCTCCCTCGAATAACAAGTCATTTTTAAATTATTTATTTATGAAACTAACAAACAAAATTTATTAAAGAACTAAAACTAAGAAGTGGGTACAGTACAACATATAGGTACGTTATTTTCATTCTTGCATCCTACATATTTTTAATTTGAGGTAGAGTAATTATTTATATTAATGTTAACGTGCAGTTTTCTGCAGTGGTTATTTGAATACCACTAGAAGTGAGAGCTGGAGCCAACGCAGTTTTCGTGATATTTTCACTAAAAACATTATTATACAGCTGGTATCCCCCGGAAGTACTCGTACTTGGCTGATTACAATCAATTTCATTAACATCAGTGACTCCCATAATTTGGTTCGAAATTTTTCGCTTTTTTGCAAGAGATTGCAGCACATACCCTTTTACTCCCTAAGGAGGAAAAGTCCAACTTTACTCCCTACAGTGAGGCCAGGAAATATATACTTTGGATAGAGGTGGGCGGAAAAATATTTTTTCCAATTCTGAAGGTCTCTTTGTGACAGGTTATTAGCTCATAAAACATCTAATTTTAAAGTTACTAGCATTGTTTTCAGTCAGTTAATGCTTTGTGGTGAAAGTTGCAGGCATTTAGGAATTTTTGATTATTATATTTTCATAAAATACTCGGTTTGGCTTTTTTGAATAAATTTTTGGAAATTAGGACTAATGAACGGCTTAACACCTCATTGTAGTAACTTTTTAATAACAGTCCAATGTTTCCCCCTACAAATGACAATTTTGTATTACTTTTTCTTAACGCTATAACTCGGCCTAGCTGGTTATTCTGCTGATTCCACCTCTGCATGCAATATTTAGTTTTGTAGGTACCAACGTTGTCACTTGATATACGGAATAGGTACGACATAAAATAAAATATGGTATTTTATGGGGTACGGAGTTGAGGTTCGACGTTCTGTAATTTGAATTTTTCGTAAAAATCATGTAATGTGCATATTTACTCAAATATATTCAATGGTGAAGAAATAAATTGGTGATTAGGAGCTTGTGTGCGATTTATGAAAGAAAAAATAAATATAAATAAATTTAATATTATTTGTTAAAGCAAAATATTAGTGATTATTTATTCGTAATGTGTCTGTGAACAAACATTTTTGGTAAACATATATAAAACATGTTTAAATTTTAATGAATAAAACATTAGAGATGACATGCTTCACTTTCACTTTTTGGACGAAACCTCTGAAGATGCCTCAACCGGCGAAAGCCTTTGGGTCATGAAATTTATATAAATGCACTTCGCCTTTATACAGTTCCCAAGTTTGTAAACTCATTATTGTCTTTCAAGGTGACGTTATCACCACTTATTCAAAACCCCTTACACCTTACATTGGTCGCCAGCGACGAGTTTCAAGTTCTTTGGAAAAAAATTGAAATCCATTCCCATTTCTGAAAGACACAACTGTTACCCGTCACGTTCAATTTGAAATGGTTCTTCCCTAATGTGGAAAGAACACCACAAATTTTAAGAAATAACTTTCGACAAGATATTAATGTGAACAGAACAGATGTCTGTTAACCCCGGCCAAACTGAACTAACTCCCTTCACTAGAAATTGGAACTTCCTCCAGTTGCCTACAATGATGAGGTTAGCTAAAGTAAAATATTTGGGGATTATCCTATATGAAAAACTCACATAGAAGCTCACTTGGTAAAGTCATCCAGAATATTAGACTATCCTCGTGGACATGTCGAAGGATCTGAGGAAAATCTTGGGGCCTGGGAACCGCACAAATATATTGTTTATATGTGATGATTGTTAGACCAATGATCACATATGGAAAAAATTGCTTGGTTTCTAAAAACAAACGATCCAAGCAAAGTTCTCTGGTATACAGAGACAGCCTTGTCTGGCAATTACGCCATTAGCACCACATCGAACAACTACTCTAAAAGGATTTTCCTTGAAACGACATTCATATCTCAAGAAGTCAATTGCTTAAATAAGAGAACTGATATTCAAAAACTTAGTGCAATTTATAGTTATTTATTATCTTTGACAAAAAAAAATCAAATAGCATTGAAATATTTCATATTAAAAATTTTTATTACACATTTTCTAATAGAATGGCTATTATTTCACTTGCTAATACACTAAATATTCTTGAAGACATTTCTATGACTACTATACATTAACATCAATTTCGTAATGTAAATTTGAAAGAATTATTTTTTATTTAATAATTCAATTTTTTGAAGAAAAATAAAAAATAACATGTTTTTCTCCATTATACATACATATATTGTGATTATCCTCAATTATTTGTAAGTAATTAATTTTGTACCTACTTTTAACTTGATTTATTTTAAATATCCATTGTAGTTCTTTGATAATGGTTACAATAAATAACCGAAAGCTCAGAACAAACTAAGAAGAGTTCACTTATTATACTTATTATATCTATACGACACCAAAAATCTGTATGTAACCAAGAACGTATTTCAATAAATCATTATAACACACCTAACAATTTTAAGTGAGAAAAAACATGTCATCCTAGGTGGGCATTTTCTAAATTTAAAAATAAAACTTGTAAGGCATCCAAATTATTACGTGCCTCCCATATCCCGTCTACGCCCCCTTTTCTTCTATTCTTTGGTTCTTTTTCCTTGAGGCTCCCATTGTCGACCGCTTCAGTGCAAAAGTCTGAATTTATAGTTACCGAAAATAGCTGGGACGACATTTATGAGGTACGAAGAATAGTGGTGTTTGAAAATACTCGGTTGTATTTTATGGAAGCTTTGAAAAGAGGTTAATCGATATTGGTGACTATTATGTTTTTTTTGGTTTGCAATCACGCTGCTTTGGGTTAATTTTTGTGTGAAAATTTATAGCATTATGCAAGAAATACATATAAGAAGTGACTGAGCATTTTACCTATTATAGAAATGAATTTTTCATTGGCCACTCAGTCTTTAAATGAGAAAGTTCAAATTTTCTCTTCCACTAATCATTAGTAGATTCATATATTATATTTCATATTATTGTTACGCTAGCCAAAACTTTTCCCGTCCTTGAACCACTCTTATACTCCCTGTATACTGAACAACCGCCCATGCTAACTAAACAAGCGAATACTGTTCTCCAACGCTCTGGAAACTGCATCGAAGTCTAAATCTTCGAGAAGGAGCTTTGAGTGATTCGAGATATTCAAAAAGCTTTGCCACGGAATATGTAACGCGTAGTCCCAGTCGACACACGAAAAATTGGAACTTTTCCGAACGAGATTAAGTCGCAAAAATAGATTAAGAAAAGGCAAATTTAGAGGCGTTTTTACAAAACAAACGTTCTGCTCTCCCCATCTCTTATTTGAGAGGATAAACTGGAACTATAGCTACCATGCTTCATCAAATTTTTTGAAAAAACATTTATATTATGAAATTAAAGATGTTTTCTTGTGACAATACTGCTTAGACTATGTTGCTAAAATGTACTCAGCACCATGTGTAAATGGCTCGTTGCTCCCAGAATACACCTCTCGATAGCGATGTATTTCGAGACAAACCACAACTCCCCATCTCATTCGATGGGACCTTATCGTCGTTCAAGTCGTGCTTGTTCTCTGCCTTAACGGCTAGTGGTCAGGTCTGAGCCGTCTTATTTTTGGGTGTATAAACACGGTGGTTTCCTCTTTGAACTTTATATTAGATTATATTTGATGAGGTGGCTAATCGGCCTATTCAACTGCGACCCTAAAAGATCTATTTTGGACCTCTGAACGTAGATTACATTCTCCATCCCGAATATTTCATGTAATTTCTTGCCGGTGGCTTCTCATCGCCTAATACAAGAAACCGCACATTTGCCAGGTAGTGGCACTGGCACTGGATGTGCTCTGCAGTTTCCTCTTCTAAGTGAGAGTATCTGTACATGGCTTCGTCTGTCAACCCCATTAGCTTTGCGTGCCTGTTAAGCTTACAGTGCCCTGTTAACATACCTATCACGGCTTCGACAGTTTTCCTATATTTGCTTATTAGGTCTGCCATAAAAGTTGGCGAATGTCCTTCAATGAACTGTTTCGCCTGTATCTATCCTGGTAAGATTACCCTCCATTTTAGGGATTTCTGTGCCACCCACTTCCTTGTGGTATTATTTATTGTCGACTTTGCGACGCCGCAGAAGGGTTCCGGTCCAATGAATGGCATTGATGAGCCTTGTCTGGCCGTTTTATCCGCCAATTTGTTGCCCTTATGACCCTCGTGCCCTGGTACACGACATTGCAATGGTCTCCAAGTGCGCTTACGGCACCTATGCAATCCCATACCAGCTTAGAATTGACCTCTATGGAATCAAGAGCCTTCAGTGCAGCTTGGCTGTCGGTGAACATGGCAACTAAACGGTATGTCCTCTCCTGCCTTTCAATTTCTTCAACGCAGTGGTGAATAGCTGTCACTTCCGCTTGGAATGTTGTGTCGTCCTTAGATAGTGTCATTGGAATCGCTATTCTTTGTTTCAGCCCTACAATTCCGGCACCTACACCTACTTCTGTCTTGGAGACGACCGTATACCAGGTTGCCTTAGCCTGTATCACTTTGACCTCTACCTTCTTTGTCTTGTGTCGTGTGTGTTTTGCGCTACCTCTATAGGGGGCGAATCCCTAGACGACCAGCTGCGACCAAAGAAGACCTTATAGTTCCAGTTGTTAGCTGGATTCAATTGAGACCTATTTTCCACTTCTTTCCTTAAATTTTCTACCTGGAGACTTTAAGCCATTAGCTACGCTAATAGTCTTGTCACCTGATCGACAATGTGCTGCCTGGTCGCTGCTTTCTTGTTTGTAGCTGACTTCTGACGTCGTTTCTTTTGGGGTTGTCTTCGGTGTCTTCCTTGATGACCCGTTGTTTGGGGTTTTGAAGCATTCTGTCTAGTTTGCTGGGTGTTCTTCCTGGCAGTTCGCGCAGGTTGTTGGTTTGTCTCTTGGTCTTGGACACTCTTTGGAACGCACTTGGTGCTTCCTCGGCATGTCGTCTGGTCTTGGTGGAATCCCTTGCAATTTTAGCATCGTTTCGGTTAATTTTTTCTTCGCAGTCCTTCCCATCTCATCCTTACATGCTGGATGTGATATATCTTCCTTATTCCCTCTTTTTTCTACATTAAGCTTAACGGCGTAGTTGGGCGTTTCTCTCGAAGTATCGAGAGTGGACCTGACTGATCTTGGCGATCTGGACTTCCAATGTTCTGTTGTAGTTCGTTGATGTCCTCGCTGTTTGTCAGTACTTTTCTTCTCTTGGCGTGTATGTGTTCCATTCCAGTTCCTTCCTTTCTTCGTTCAGGTACCATTTTTGTAATAGTTTGTTTCTTTCCAAAGCTGTACTATGAGCCGATTCTAAGATATGTCATACGGTCGCTTTTATTTGCTCACCCAACACAACTAACAAACCATGTCTAAAAATAAGCCATAGGCGGTATAATTTTGAATAATCACATTATTTATTCTAAGAGATAACCAACAATATTTCACAAAAAAGAGTACCTAATAATTTGTCCTCCAAATCTTTAAAAAACAAAAATAAAGTTTTGTAGAAAATTGATGAGCGTTTTTTTAATATTCTCTAGACTCTAATCGCTAGTTTAGTCACCTAGTATTATCCAATTTTTCAAAATATAACCTACTATTTACTAAATTGTTATTAATAGTTTTTTTCAACCTAAAAATTGACTCTACATTTCTCAGAAATTAAGGATCGATAACTAATAGCAGCACAAAAATAACGATAAGGGTCATTTGAAAATTATCTCCGTAGCGAACCCAAAGTTATTTTATATTTAGTATTACCATTTCTGATGCAATTACTAAAATGATATGTTGCTTTATTTCTGTCTAGTCGGAAGAATTTTTTTGCAAATGATATTATATTGGAATGATATTCAAATTTGAGACAATTATTTAAAATGTGGCTATGGAGTGCTTTTCGCAGTATATAATTTTAAGTTATGTATTCAGGAATTTGGCGCTTAAAGACATAATTGTTTAAATGAGCATTATCATTATAAATAATAGTTATAAATATAGGACATCATGGTTACTCAACAAAGGTTCAAAAATAAGCTTCCATAACTTTAGATTTGTATAATTAAGATTATAGTTAAATCACCAAAATTTGTATAAACTAACAATTAAATACACACCCGAATATAACTTTTTTTTCTGGTTCTGGTTTATTCACTCGTTCTACCTACCGATCCGTATTAAAATGAAGTTTTAATCAACCATTTTTAGTAGCATCTGACGAACATTCTCATAGATTGTAGACTTGTCAAAATTGAGCATGATCGTTTTCTATACCAGCTTGTGCTATGCATTTCAATATCTTGAGTAGTAAAAACTACATATTCACTGCACTTACAAGTTGCAGTACAAGAGATACTGCACTGTAATTAGCTATTATTATCCAGAGACGCTTTATCATTCATAGTCCACAATTTTCAATAACGGTTACCATGGAACGTGTTACAGACAGAGTGCCCGAGGTTGTCACAACGACTCATAATTGACAGACTCTTTGCCTTGAATTTGCACGACATTAACGGAAATAGATCGCGCTAGTTTATTATTATGAGAATGGTGTAAGTACCTAACGGCATATTAGCAGGTACTAGTTTAACGGTGTTGCCAGTTTCGTAACAGTGTTAAGTAATGGTTTTTTTTATTATTATCATTCGTTCTGTATTGCTTATGAAATAATTGGTTTCATTAAATAGAAACAAATTGATGTTGATACTTGTGAAACTTCAACATCATATTCGTTAAATTTAGATTTAATTTAATCAACATTCCCTCCATAACATATTCCACTTTCGCATATACACGTAACTATGCAAACTATTTTTGAAATTACTTATTTAAATCTAGGATTCAATAAATAATAATTTTTTGTCCACCCACATCACTTTGTATCACTTGTCATCATTAAATATTTGGTTGCAATACTAGATCCTCACTCGAAATAGAATCTACATATAGAAAACCCAATAAATAAACTTAAGGTGCCTTTAGACCATACGATTTTTCATTTGATTTTAACAAATCGGATCAAACCGTCACTTTGTATTCGTTTCCACTGTTCGATTTTCAATTTGATTTGGTCCGTCTGATTTTGCATTTGACACACACATCTATGTCGGTTCGATTTTTGCCATTAATCATGCGCATTATTTGTTGTTGATTACATTCTTATAGGCTTCGGGCAAAAAAGAAAAATTAAATTCGAAATATCACGTTCCCTTCGACGCAATAACCATTTCCTACACTAAAGTTTCCTATTTATTTATTTTTTTTTCATGTTGCAGTTGTGGTTGTGATAATAACAAAAGATTTTAAGTTGCAACTGCAGCAACTTCAGTTTTCAAGGCATGGTGATTATCTCCTCACTTACAAAATCTATCCTTATAAACACAACCAAAAAGCAAACAAATTTAAATTTGTGAAAATAAAATCATAACCTTACATTTTCTGTTTCTATTAACATGGATGACAGTTGACATTTTCCAAGTCGAAAAACAGACAAAATGTAAACGGTAATATTTAGAAAGGTACAAGTTGGACTCCGATGTAAAATCAGATGGAAAATCCTGTGGTATAAAGGCACCTTTAGATCAATCATACAGCGTTGCTGAAAAGTCTCGCACCAAAGGATTGAAACGGATAAAGGGAAAGTTATGAAATTCTAGGACGATAATATATAATCGGGACCCTATTTACCAAATAATTGGTGTCAGGGTATGAGCCTTTTGCTAAATTCTTATAAAGCTCTCCCAATTTTCTCGGCTTTTTGCCATTTTCTTTGCGTCCTGTCCTGCCATGTTTTCCCTTTATTCTTTAATATTTCTGAAATAGTTTTATTCCATGTTTGTCTTGGTCTTCCTTTTCTTTTATTTTTTAATATTTTTGCTTCCCATATTCTTTTAGTCTGACTTGTATTTTTCATTCTTTGTAAATGCCCCCACCTTCCCAATTGTCTGTATTCTATAAATTCCAGGATTGATTCTATTTTTAGATGACTTCTTATATCTCTATACCTAATTTTGTCTTTTTTGTAACGCCCTGGACTCTTCTTAAGTATTTCATTTCAACTGCCTGTATTTTGCTCTTCTGCGTTTGATTTAGCACCCAGGTTTCACATCTATAAGTTAATATTACCTATATATTGTTTTAAATATTTTTATCTTGGTATTTTTTAATATTCTTTTATTGTTTATGAATGTTTTGTTCATCGTATAGTAGAGTTTAATTGTTTTTTCTATTCTTTTATTAATTTCTGCTTCTTGTGTTCCTTGTTGATCAATTGAGGACGATAAATGAGACTTTATTGTGCAAATTTTACAGAAAATGTGAAATGTTTTTGATGTCAGCGTTTAGCGTACGGCCGCCATTTTGAATTTTTTTAAATGGCAACCCAAGTCGAGTGACGTATTATAAAGAAGCTTCTCTTTTTTCTCTTTCCAAAAATAATACCAATGTATCCCTTTAATACAAAATGTCTCATAAAATATCAGATTTATTTTTCTTATTAAATTGTACTGTACTAATGATATGACCGTTCAGCAACGCTGTATATGTGCAGATGATAAATACGTAGATACTCAACATTTTCCATTATCAGATTGTCTTTTAGTTAGCATATAAATGCATATTCACAATAAGGGTCGGAGGTATCTTACTTGTTTATTCAGATTAATTTCTATTATTAACTCCTGACGATGCAAATGTTAGTTGTGAAACCAGTCAAGTGATACATATTATATTTCTGTTGAGGAAATTTCTTATTTATTGATTTTATTCAATAAGTATGGAAGTAGTGCACGTAATAAGGGCTGAAGCAACAAATTTGTTAAGCGTATACTTAATTTTCCATGTTTGTTTTATTTTTTTTTCCAAAAGCGACTAAACCCTACTATAAACGTAAAGTTAATATTCAATTTACTGCTATTTAATCCGATATCTGTGTTTTCCCAGGTTCTCAAACCACAATTATACTCTTGATTAGCATACAAATGCCGTTCTGTCAATTAACAACTGTACATTCATTGAGAATGGTGAGAGTTGACTAAATATCCCTCATTACTACCATTAATTATGCTTCCAGTTTCTTACATAATCAATTAAAACTAATGTTATTTTTAATTATGTTCTTGTTATCCCATTAAAACAAACTTGTAACATAACGTCCTACCATCAGAATTGTGATTGTAAACAAAGACATTGGTAATAAAACTAGCAATAACAATTTACTGTCATTGTTAACTCGTCTATTTTAATTCAGAATCGCTATTGATGTTTATTGGGGGGTCATTTCAACCGACGAGGAAAAAAAACATCAAAAAATTTAAATTTATAGGAAACATTAATTCATTTATTAGTTTCATTTGGTTAATTATGAATGAAGTAAATGAAATAAAAAACAATTATATACCACGTTTTTGAAACGATCTAAAAAGTAAAAAAAAATAATAAACATAGGGCGCATGCTACAGTTCTATAAAAATGTAGAAAGTAGCTGTGTCGCATGTTTATTATTATTTTTTACTTTTTAGTTCGTTTTAAAAACGTGGTAAATTAAAACCTTTTCTTAATCTCATTTATTTTCTTACTTTTTAGTTCCATTTACTATAAGGTGTGTTTACGGATTAATAGGAACTATATTGAAGGTTATTCATATACAAATGTCACAATATAACAAATAAAAAAATTATCACCGTGTCCAGGATCCGAACCCTACGCTTACTATTCATAATTTTCGCAGCCAACCTCTTAACCCCTCGGCTACTAAGACAATATTTTTTTTCGCCTACCTTACCAGAAAACAAATCATATGAACACCAAAAATAGGGCGAAAAGTATTGTTTAGAAAAATTCCTAACGCCACGGTCTTTGAAGTGAATGTCAAAGTTTTTGGTTATATTTTCCGATTTGTTGGTTTATTTTGTAGGCGAAAAACAGTTATGTGTCACACGTGCAGGAAACGCTTTAGAAGCCCTTAACTATCAACTTCCCTCGCTTCGCTACGCTCGCTCGTGCATTTGATAGTCTCGGACTGCTTAAGCTTATTTTCTGCCCTAGTGACACAATATTTCAACTAAGCTGTTATGGTATGAATAGTTACTTAATAATAAATTAAAATATTGAATAATCAAATAATTTAATTGATACTTGTACAACCAACTCTATCATTTGATATCCAGAATCATTTATTTTCCATAGTGAAAGAATATAAAATATATTGAATAAGTCCGTCACAAGCCTAAAATAAACATATAAAAGTTAGAAACATTTAGTAAGAAAAAAAATAATATGTAAAATTAGTTTTGATACACCCTGTATACTGAATAATTAAAGTCATTCAATGACAAACAGTCAAACAGGAACACAAACTTTAAAATAAAAAATTAACAGAATACCCACTAAAAAAGTGATGATTGTAAAATTGAAATAAAAATAAAATGAACACCACCATATGAAAATTATAACCCAAATTGAACTATAGATAAAATAAAAATAATCATATAACTTAACATAAACTATCAATAGAATTAAAAATAGAAATAATAATTTAGTAACAAAATTTTTCAAAGACAGTCATCGGTAGAAATAATTTTAAAAATAAAATCTAAGTGTTTGTTGAAAAAACAAAGGAAAAAATCAACAACGGGTTGAGATTTTGGGAAGGAAGGAGGGGATTGTGCTAAGTGAGAAACTAAAATTGAAATTCATGCAGAAATATTCAAAAAGAAATAAAAAGTTGTAAATATAAAGTTAACTAAACTAATATAAAGTGATTATAACAATAAATAAGTAAGTGAAAGGTAATACGTACCATAAAGTTCTTGTTGTTTAGTGAATACTGGTATAAGCCATATAATATACCAATATTCAAGGCATATTATCAATAAACCACAGGTGAAAAGCAGAAAAATATTGAAATCGTTTATCCAGAACAGAAAAAACTTTTCAAGCAGCCCAGAATTTCTTTCCAGGGCCACCGAACAGTGAAATTCAGTGTGACCTTCAAGAGAAGAAAATAAATGAATACTTAAACTACGAAAGAAAATCAGGTATCATTTATCTGTATAATTTAATTTTTAATTTATTGATGTATAAAATTTAAATTGTTCAAATTTAAAGAGTATTACATACGATTATACTTACTGATAAAAAATTTCAAAAGAATCAAAAAGGTATTAACCATCATTGACTACATTTTATTCTAGAACGTTGTCGAATGTCATTTCTTCACATATAAACTTAATCTTCTTTTCTGTAGTTTTAAAACCATAGAAATATAAAACCATAGACTCTCATAAGTATAATCTTAATTTTGTTGTGAATGAGAGAGTGAATGAATTTCAGATAAGAAATAAAAAGTGTTAATAATTTTTTAATATCTTTGAAGTTAATTAAGCAGTTAAGCAAAGTTAAACAATAAACCAAACGTTTTCATTTGTTAGGCTATCAACGTTGGAACTTTTTGAAGGTCAAAGGACAGAGTTGGCCTCACAAAATTTGAACTCACAAACAAAAATATGATTTCCTGAGATAGTTTAAATAAATTTACGAAATAATTTTCAAATAATAATAAACAGTCTCATAATAATCAAAATAAAAAAGGAAATAAAATAAAAAAATAAATATTTTGATAATTTCCGACTGAGCTAGATTGATATAAACAAAGTAAGTATAAAAACCAAAATAATAAAATTAATAAAATTTGATTTATATTGAGGTATGGAATTGATATAGCTCCACAATAGACCACAATTCAAATAACCATATCATTGTAGATCATAATATATGATGTATATAAAAAATATAAAAGTGATCGACTTTTTATCAATAACTCTCCATTTTTTCTTTTATTGCTATCCAATTCTGAATTATTTCGAAAATTTTAATTTTTTAACTCATCGGAAAATAAGATTAAAATCATGTACAGAGCTTCACCCGGACAAGAAAGCGAGTTAATAAAACTGTTATAAAAAAGGGAGATACCAATGGTAACTTGACGAGAAAGTGAGAATACATTCAAAATTATTTCGATGGAATGAAAAAACTAATTTGTTTCAATTTTCTCTACATTTGAACAAACTGTACAATTTAATATGTGACGCGTTTCGCTATCATTGTAGCTTTTGGTTTGATCGGGGAACACGCAATTTGCGCTACCTGGTACTATTCATTGTTCGCGGAGCAATTCTCTAGCGCCATAAGGCGCCGGTGAGACGTCATTGTTGTAGCTGCCTAGATTTGATGCCAAGTAAAACGAGGTAGGGCAGCAGATAGCGTTAGCGGCATTTAGCGCCATTTTGTTAGTGCGCAGTGAATCTTTTCATGATTATTGAACAAAATCAATAAATAACAGATTCCACAATTGGTTATTTATTGATTTATTAAATAATTACTTTATCAAGATTATATAATCAGAGGAAACAAAGAAGATCACTAAAATTGTAGTTTCGGAAACCGAGGCAGAATGGGCAGAGATGTTGTTACTGACAGAAGTAGTTCTTAAGGTATCTGTGACTGATCATTGCTGTTCACGGAACTCGATAGGGCCAAGGCTCCAGAATGGTATTAAAACCAATCAACATAGTATGACGTACTTATGTAAGTATGTATAACCGGGTTGTTGTTGTTGGACATTCAAAATGTAAACAGACAAAGAAGGATGTACTCATTTACCATTACGATGAGGGTGAATATGAAAAAGGTTCAAACGAAGTCAGTTCCGCAGTATATCACTGCCTTACTAATCTTCAAATTCCCAACACTATTGAAGTTCTCCGTATCAAGTCTGATGGATGCTGAGGACGAAATAAAAACTCCATTATGTTGAGTATAATCAGTTACTGGTTGTGTCATAATGCTCCTGCAAATGTAGCACGGGTGGAGTACATTTTTCTAATTGTACACTCATTTCTTCCATCCGACCGTGTTCTTGCACGGATAGAAAAGGAATTGAAGAAAATAAACATACTTATAACTCCTCAGGAGTACACAGACATATTTTCTCAATTTGGAACTGTTATGCCTCTTAAAGACAAGGTGGTTGACTGGAAGACTAGATACCCGGGTATTTTTCGGCCACCGAGTCAGTGTCATTTCCAGTTTCAGCCATGTAAACGGTTCTTGTTCAAAAAGAGCGCAAGATATGACTCCATCCTGCTGCAAGGAGAAGTAGCTTATCGTACCAATGTAGGAAAATACAACACTATATGTAAAAGCTAAGCAAAAAGTCAGTTTCATGTCATATCCAGAACCCAAGACAGTAGGTGTACAGCTTCCACCTCTACAAGTAGGGGATGTTTCTGCATTACTCGGCAAGCACTTTGGGAAAAACTGGATGGAACTGGATCTAGAGTCCTTATCATATTAGAAAAATCTTTTGAGTCAGCCTACAATATATACTCATGGAGAAGAAGATACCGAAAAAGATTGTGACATTAATAGTGTTGAGGTTACCGCGATCGTAATTTAAGGACCCTGTGTTAGCTTGTATCTGAAGAATTTTATTTTATGTTCAAAATTTTGTATTTGTATCATCTTTAAAATTAAAGTTCTACTCATTGAACTGCGTTGTCTTGTTTTAAACTGCCCTCAAGATACATTCAAAATAAGCTACATCCGCTCAAGTCAGATTCAAAATAGGCTACATCCGCCAGTTAGTTTCAAAAGTAGCTACATCTAACTTAAATATGGCTGTCGTCCCTATAAATTTCAATTTTCACTGTACATAATTGAACAATATCATTGGTTACCTATGCGCCACGTACCCTACAAATTTGAATTCAGAAGGATTTACATCTTTGCAACTACAGGTTTTCCCGCCTTTTCTCAAAACCGTAAATTGTGGATGTAGCTAGTTTTGCAACTAAACGACTCAAATATGAATAGGTAGAACAAAAGATACAGAATTATTGTGTAAGACTGATCTGTGGAAGAAGAATATTTAAAAAAATCTTGCACAAATTTAAAGAGTTGAAATGGGTAAACATGGTTAATCGTAGAAACTAACATTTAGCAGTTTTTTATCATAAAATATATACCACAAAAACGTCGGCTTATTTAGATACCAAACTTACTTCCAGAACTGACATCCACAATTTAAATGTTAGGAAGAAAACAATTCATCGTATTCCATGTTTTCCCAAATCTGTTTTCAACGTTTGTTTTCGTATATGGCATATCAGTCCACATCAATAAAATACAAAAATTATCTATTTGAATTGCAGAAATAAGTATAAGTCTTCCTCTTCCTCCATCCCTTCTTGCTCACATCATCCCCTCTTTCCTTATGTTATTTCTGATTATAACCACATCGCTTAAAATTTTTATATTTATATTATTTCAATTACCCCTCATTTAAAATTTTTCGTTTTCTTGTTGATATTTTTTGTTTAAATAGTATTAGTTTTATATTATATTTTATTGATTATTTTATATTATTACTGGCATTGGTGGACGAACAGGAAAGGACTACTCTTCTGATCCTGAACCAATCTAGCCATTTATCCACATTATTTGGAAATATTTTTAATATTCAACTTGTACCGTATTGTGTTCCTGTTATATACTTATGTGGATAATGTATGTATTAATATTATTATTTATAAGAAAAGGAAAATACATAATTTATAAATGCGTTGGGCTTCACCTTTATTTACAATTTTGTAATTCTACATTGTATAATACTAACCCATTCAAGTAAAGTTGTGAAATTTTTTATTCTCTCCTCTTCCAAAGAAACTATAATTACCTTCACTTCAGTGGCGCCCTTTGTTTTCTTTATCTAAATTCCACAGGTATCAAGGTCCCGAGAACTGGCTTTGTTATCTCCAAATTGTAATATTCGTTTGGTCAAGAAACTTCGCAATTCAATTTTCAATTTTTTGACAAGAGTTGAACCTTGTTTCACTTTGAATGGTCAGTACAGAGAGTTTTGAGTATTGAACGCTAGAATTGTCTCTAAAACGGCTGACACGCTTTTTTTAACTTTGGCTCGCAACCCAAAATTTATAAAAATCTGTTTCCGAGATCAGCGTTCCATACTTAACCCTTGGGTGATGATGTACGGTCTGTAAGACCGTTAACTATGACAAACCTAGTTAATTTTGCCCACTATAGGCGTGGCGATCAATGCGCCTAAGTACATGACTTGTTAAATATACCCATCTATCGCCTTGCTACGACTTAGTGTCTTTGACAGAAAACAACTGTCACGGATAGCTCTTAGAGCGTTTAGAGATACAAATATAACCTCGGAAATCGAAGAGGAACTCTCTGAAAGATAACCGAGGGAAGGTGAAACTAAAGTACACAAAGCTTAAAAATCCAAGCAATCTGGTATTTTTTATACTGGTGAAGATAAAACCACCTTATGGAAAAACATTGCCTACCAAATAATCTGAGAACCTATAGGGCTAAAACAAAAAACATTATTACTCAATTACCTGTTCCAAAACCTTCTACCCAAAATTTGATTGATGCTGTGGAAATCTGGAAAACTTCCTTTGATGAGCCTGTTATTGGAACTGTTGTAAAATATACAAATCAGCACATTGGAAAGTATACCAGAGAAACTTATACAAGTCCCACTGATGCCATGGAAGTGGAAGCGTTAATAGGCTTGTTGATCCTGGCTGGAGTGAAGAAGATAAATAGACTGAATTGTGAGGAACTTTTTAGTACGGCTGGCGACTCACCGAAACTGTTTCGCTTGATGATGTCACAGCAACGTTTCATTTTTCTTCTAGGACATACTTATTAGATTTGATGATCATGAAACAAGAGATGCTAGAAAAGCTTTAGATAAACTGGCTCCAATCCGTGACGACTTTAATCAAATAAATGAAAACTGTAGGGGAAAGCACCATTTAGGTACAAGTATGGGGTTGAAATATTTGAATTAGCAGATGCCATAATGTTTTGTACGACAAATATGGAAGTCTATGTCCAATGATACCCTATACCCCGTTAGCCATTCCGCCATTGATATAGTGAATAGGCTCGTTGAGCCCATTAGCGGAACTCGTAGAAATCTAACTACCGACAACTGGTTCACTAGTGTAGACCTATGTTAAAAATTACTGATTGAACACAAGTTAACTCTTCTAGGGACAATTCGAAAAAACAAGCGACAGCTACCAGCACAATTTATAGTTGGTCAAGATCGGCCCATTCCATCAAGTATGTTTGCATTCAGGGAAAATTGTACTTTGGTATCACATGTCCCAAAATCTAAGAAAAATGTGTTATTGATATCTTCTATACACGATGATGATGAAATTCATTAAGTCGCTTAAAAGCCTGTGTTGATCATGGATTATAACAAAACAAAGATGGGCGTTGATATGGTGGATCAATTATCGTCAAACTATAATGAAGCGCAATACCAGAAGATGGCCTATGGTTGTGTTTTATGCTATGCTAAATATGACTGGAATTAGTTCGTTTATACTTTTCAAATGTAATCAAGAAGAAGATAAAATGATTGTCAGGAGGAAATTTTTGACAAATATGTCAATTGGCATAACAAAAAATCATATGATAAGAAGGCAAGCTGATCATCATATTCCTCGCCACATTCGAGATAGAATTCAAGAAACGTGTAAACTTCCAATTGAAAGCCTTAAAAATGGCGATCCAGTATGTACTGGGTGTTGTCAAGTTTGCACATCTGAAAAAAACAGGAAAATTAAACATTATTGTAATAAGTTTTTTTGTCTGGAACATGCAAACATTATTTGCAGTCATTGCTCTGAGTGGAAATTCTATAAAAACGTGGTTTTAAGTCAACTTAAAAAGTGAACTCTTTATTTGTTCCGTTTTTCTTACGAATTATTTTTCATTTTGTTAAATGATTATCTAATACCTATTCTGTTAATATTTGGAGGATTGTTTTCCATTCACTTCTCTCCTCCATTTGGGAAATGAGCTGAGTGGACTGTATATTTTTCCTGAAGCTGGTTTGGTTTTTTACTTACTTTCTATACCAGCGGCCTATGGATTACAGGCTTAGTAGCGGAGGAAGAGGATTGTGTTTTTTATTGTGGATGGTACTACGATGAGTTTTAATGGAACATTAATCCATTTTATATTAAAAAATAGTCGGGAACTCAAAAAACATATTTTATTTTGTCAAACTTGACAGACAACTGACTTTTTGTTTCTATATCGACGGTTACGTTATAGTGAGTTTTAAAATAATTATAACTGCTCACTTACTGGAACACTGGTAGATTTTTTAGTAACTTTTATAACTGATTACAAACTTATTTCGGATATGAGAGAAGGGGGTAGGGTGAAGGCATGCAAGTTCGAATACAAATGGTTTGTTTTCGAACAATATTATTTATTTAGAAGCAAACGTTTTCTTTATGTTATTGGCAGGTTGTTTATTCATTAAAATGACATAACGTCGTTAGAAACCATATGGACATATCGGTCTGTTGGACCGACGTCACTGGTGATCTACAAATTAACCACATCACCTCTCGTGGGATGAAATCCACCCTGTATAGACACACACATCTTTCCATGATTTGGGTATAAATATCACCTTTTTATTTGATGTTCTTTTATTGATTTTATTCTTTACCAATATTTGTTGATCGCTTTGTCAATAAAAAGTTCATGAATTTTCTATGACAATAAAGTTAATTTATATCTCTCTCTATACGATTGATTATTTTTTAATATAATAAATTATTTCAAATAACCAAGTTTTAAACTAACAATTCCAATACCATTCGATATAAATGAAATGGATGTGAATTATTTTCAATAGATTAATGTTTTGATCGACTAAAAGGTTCAGAATTGAATAAAATTAAGAGTTCATATCTTTAGAGCCGACAAAAAATAATCATAGTAATATATTTTCCCGTGTACATTGACAATGAAATCGTTAAAATACCCGTTAATTCAATTCACATCTTAACGTAAACGATAAAAAACTTAATGGTTGTCTCGAAGTACAAATAAAATTTTAGTTCAGGAAATATTTTGTAACAAATGAGGCATTGTCTCCGAATGATATGAAATTTTTCTTCTAAATCCACATGTGTCCGGCATGGAACACTAAAAATATTTCAGTTATATACACGACAGTCGTATTTTTAAATTACCTTACACTGGTCTTTTAAAGGGTACCCGTAGAAACGCACCGTTTTTGTGTATAACTCAATTATGATAAAAGACCATAATTTACCTACCAGTGAGAGATAATGTCTGAAGCCTACTACATCTAAGAATATATGAAAATCATGTTTGTGGACCTATTCACTTTACCACCGTAGACATGGTATAATACACTTCCTAGGGGGTAGAAAGGAATATTATGACATTCACCAAGGGGGTTACTGAGGAATAAAAAGGTCTTAGAAACAGCAGATGTGATGTCACTCGTGATATACGGCTAGGCGTGCCATTTACTGAATATTTGGAAAAAGGTGTGCGATTAAGAATCGCGATAAAACTATGTTTTTGGTGGAAATGATAAAAGCAGATGTGGGGCGGGTACGATAGAGATCTTGTTTGTATTTTGGGAAAACATTCGTTAATTTTTGTCGATTTTGTGTTGGGTGCTTTGAAAGTTATTGATATGCCCTTTTCAACATTTATTTTTGTAATATGATAATTGTGACAACACATTTTTAAAGAAAAATATAAATCTTCTCTGTAAGTTGCTTTGGTATGTTTTTAAAAGGAATTAAACAACAATATTATTTGAAATTCTCACTTTCCGACGTTTAGGTAGCGTTTCAGCTGCAGTTATCAAGAATTATTTTTTTAAATGTTTTCCTTATCTAAAAAATTAGACAACGAGCAGACACACTGATTTTTATGCGTAATTAACAAGTACGCTCCACGTTTGTGATTTATGTTTTTGGTCCCATTGGATAATTAGTACATGCACTAGACCATTATAATGCCTTTCTAACTTAACTTAACTCCACTTCCACTGTAAACGTTTATATTCGCTTATTCGATTGGAGCAAACGATACAGATTTTTTAAATATGTCAGCATATATTCGGATTGAATGTTCGAGTTAATTTTTTGTTTGGACTCATATAACTTTTTTTGAATTAAACTAAACGTTTCCAATTATTTCCAGTATTTAATGAAAAAACTAATGAAAATTCTAAGATAATAATGACAATTATTTCGATATTTGCATATCATCGTCGGAATGACGAGTTACATTTTATGTGACGCCTACTTAATGTTTAATATTTTGGCTAGACCAAATAGTGAGTGACTTAATATATATGAATAGAAAAAAGAAGAATATATGATATTACAAATATTAAAGCTTAGGTATTATTTTTATTATTATTAATATTAGTCCAAAAAGCCGTGAAATGTGCTCAAAGTCTGGCTTAAAGAGGAACGTGGAAAATGGTTTAAAATAAGAGACTTCTCAGACATCTACTTAAAAGTTGTACATTCTGAACTCACATTCCAACTGCATCCAGTAGAATTTTACTGTTTAGATGACAAAATGAGAGAAAGTGTCAGCACTATGAAGCACAAGAAATATAAGAAACAAGAACAAAAACTTAAACAACTTGAATACATACAACATAGTATTCAATACTGTTCAGTACCTACATCATGAAACTGTAAGTACTTACCAATACACTACGATTCGAAAACCTTTCAGACACTAACTTTGAAAATAGTGAAATAGAATTTTTCAATAAAGGCTTAAAATACAGCAAACCACCAAAATTTGCGAATAGGTAAATAATATCAAACAAATTCTAGCTACAGAATCAGAAATAACTTTAAAATCTCAGTCAAATAGTCTTCTTCATAAAAAGTTACAAATTGCCAATTTTGTTAAGAATATGAAACCTTCAAAGGTCAAAAGACAGTAGAAGATCATAGCCTCACAATAACAAAATCTGACAAGAGAAATGCCATTGTCTTTTTGAAATCCGAAGAATATAAATCCAAAGTTAATAATTTCATAGAATCTTGTGATGTCAAAATTCTAAGGGTAGACCCAACAAAAAAGTTGTCTAATAATTTAAGAGAGATGGTCAATAGTTCAAATCATGTTTTCAATGATTATGAGAAATACGTGATAGATACAAACGCTCAATCTCCACAACTATATGGAACCGTTAAATTAGCTAAAAAATAAATAATGTACTTAATAGCTATGGACGTATATCTGAATATTCAATTCAAAATTCAATAGAACCAATCAAACAATTGAAAACACACAACTCACAAGATAACTATAAACTCATTTCATTTGATGTTCTCTAAAAATCCTCCCGAAGAGTGCATAACACTTTTAAAAAAATTACTGGAGGATAAAAATATTAATCCAGGAATGATATCGAATATACTTAATTTGTTTGATGTATGTATTAATCAGAGCTATTTTACTTTTGACAATAAGGTATATGTTAAAAATGAAGGTTCACTAACGGGAAGCCCAATATCGCCAATTCTGGCAAACATTTTTATTGACAGTTTAGAAAGAAAAATCTTCAAATGTAACATTCCAAAAAATATCTTCTTTTGGTGTAAGTATGTAGATGACATATTAGCTTGTTTTGTAGGTAGTGAACGACAATTAGATATATCGTTCAATCATAATAATAATTTACATCCAACAATTAAATTTACATTAGAAGTTGAAGAAAATAACTCTTCAATTTTCTCGATCCAAAAATTCAAAGAGTCAATAATATACTTGATTTTTTAATTTACAGAAAACCAACTCATACTGATGTGACTATACCATATAATTCCAATCATCCCATGTCACATAAACTAGCAGCATATAATTCAATGATACATACAGCATTTTCAGTTCCTATGAACAAATATAATTTTGATAGAGACATTAATATGATTAAACAAATGGCCACATCCAACGGTTATTCATTGTATATGTTACCGGCAATCTGTATAATTCAGGTATTCCATACAATACCTAGGCAATGTATAGAATACCTGGGGCGCCGAGGCAATGTATGAAATATTATGAATATTATTCTCCCTTACATACTTTACCTAGGTAATGTATACAATTCCTAGGGATTGTATAGAGTACCTGCTGGTCCACCGGTAATGTGTAAAGTTGAGAGAAAAAGTATGACAAATAAAACATCTTATGTTTGTTCAAACTTTATTGAAATTAACAATTAGGATACCCATTAAAGATAATCTTTATAAAAAAGGTAAGTAATATTTTGTTCTTTGTTTTTAACCGCCAGGAGATTTTGTAGTTGTAGTTTTTATCGAGAAGGGCAAGGAAAATCATTGAAGAAGCTAAAAAATGGCTTCTTCAATGATTTTCTTTGCCCTCACCGTACACTAACTGACGACAAGTAAATTCACTTAGTCTTTTACACACATTACCCGCTGCGCATTCGGTATTGTATAGAATACCTAGGTAATGTATAAAATAAATCATATTTCATACATTACCTAAACGTTTTAGGTATTCTATACATTGCCTAGGTATTGTATAGAATACCGGATTATACAGATTGCCGGTAACATATATAATATATGAATGAATAAATCAATAAAAAAGAGAAAAAAGTGACATTACAACTAATATTTCATGAAGAAAGTGGAGAAATACAAAATAAAACTTTCACATATGCTGGTAATATTTCTAAAACATTTCAAAGAGTATATTTTTTTTCACAAATACAACAATTTCTTTTAAAACAGAAAACAATGTAAGTAAATAATTATTGAATGTGAAAACAAAAATATTCCCATCAAAGAAGTCTGGGATATATAAACTTAAATGTCCAGAATGTAATGCCGACTATATTGATCAAACAATTCAAAATTTCAAAATTAAACGCAATGAACACTTACGAACATACAGATTAAATTAGCCAGATAGATCACATTACGCAAAACATCTACTTAACACCAAACATTAATTAACACTAGAAATAGAAGTATGGCGTATTTGTGATAAGAAACAAGAACTAGATTTCCTTGAAGAACTAGAAATTATAAGACACTCAAGAGACCCACAATATGAAGTTGTCAATGAACAGATGAATCTAGGGAGCTCTCCACTATTAAATTGTCCTCTTAAGTAACAATTGTAAAGCATATTGTAGTTTTCCTTGGTTCCCTATATCATTGCACAGTCATACTGATCTTAAATGGGAAAGAGATATACCTAAGCTCTGATATTTGTAATATCATATCTTCCTTTTTTTATTTCTATATATTAAGTCAATCATAAGATAGGTCACTCACTATTTGGTCTAGCCAAAATATCAAACATCAAGTAGGCATCACATAAAATGTAACTCCTGACATTGTCGATGATGATCAAATATCGAAATAAGTATTAATGATATTTCGGAATTTCCATTAGTTTTTTTCATTAAATATTCGAATTAATTAGAAAGTTTGATTAAAAAAAAGAATGTTTGAGATAGTATTAATGTCAATTAATAATCATTTACGACGTGCCCAAATCTAGTCTTGCATATAACAACATAGTTGGCGCCTATCAGCAAATATCAAATGTCAAAATTAACTGTCATGTTCAGTTAACTTAACGCCAAAGTTTCAGACCGCTTCGTTCAAAGCTGTACCTAAACTGAATTGTAGATGACTGAAAAGTTTATGAGTCAGTCGAAAAATGGAATTAAGCCGAGAAAATTTTCGCGCAATAATTTTTTACAATTCCTAAAGACAACTGTCTCAACAAGAATGCCTTACCAAATTGGTTTCTGTTTTCGGCAATGAAGCACTACATCAGTCGACAATTTACCGCTGGTATGTAAACTTTAAAAGTGGACAGATTAATCTTAGAGACGATCCACGAACAGGTCCACCAACAACGGCAGTCACCTAGGAAAACGTATATGCTATATATATCCAAGAAGATCGACATGTCACATATCGTGAAATTGGCGCATCATTGGGCATTTCAAAGACCACAATTCAAAACATTTTACACGAAGAATGATCTGTAAAAATTAGTTTCTCGTTGGAAACGTTGATAGAAGAGCAGAAAGTAATTAGAGAAAATGAGTGTCCAAAAACTGGCTTAACGCAGGAAACTCAAAAAATATATACAGTATTATTGTCAGTGGTGATGAATCCTGGATTAACCCGAATATAAATGTCAGTCGGCTGTTACTACTTATTGGTACAGTGTTTCTACGCTTGATGTAATGACCCATATTTTTCATCCCATTGAAGGCATGTACTGGGTATAAATTTTTTATAAATTCGAATATTGTGAAATAATGTTTTTCATTCAAATTAATATAGTAGATTAAAATTAACCTGCATACAAAACTCATAAAATTTGTAATATAATTTTCTGTAAATAATGCTCATTTAGCCATACAATCTGAAAAAATTGTCGTCCCCGCAATTTAGCACGAATCTGTTCTAAAGTTGGTACTATATTGTCCTTGTAAAACCCGTAAACAATCCATTTAATAACATTTTTCGTAGCATTGTCAACCTTATTCAGCTTATGGTTTGGTCGTTTTCGCTTTAAAGGATTATCCGTATCAGTGCCTACTTTAATTACCTTATAAATAGTTGTAAACCCGATTTTCGTTAATTCGTGAATTCTCGCGATAACCGCATTATCAGAAATTTCAGAATTTTCTTTATTCAAACACGCGTAGGTACATATTTAAAACAACGCGTTGACACTGAACATGTGAATCTTTGTTTTTAAATTCGGCCCTATAATCAGTATCATTTATTGCTAAGTCATTTGTCTGTGGCGCCAAATTATTAGATTCTCGCCATACATCATCTTGAACTGTCGTTTCAAATGGTATCTAAAATACCATTCTAATTAATTACTAATAAATTATGTTTGTGAAACTTACCCTAACGAACAAATAAATATTATATTAATAACAATTCACTCACGCCACTTAATCAACTAACCTTATTAAACCAACAAATAGATATTACATTATGAATACTTTTCTACCCTAAATTAACTACACTTTTTTACAACTAAAAACTAAACTCACTCAACCAACAAAAAGATATTATATTTATAATATTTCTCCACAACACAATTCACGCACACCCCTGGATGGACTGGCCAGATGTTCCGTAAAATCCTTAAAAATTAAAACTGTCCGGTTACTTCGTTATATTATGCCAAATACTGGGACTGGATATATTATCTTTTCGATGCGAGGTTGCTACGAAGCCAGCTATTCAAAACTTTCTTAAATATAGTAACATACATAAAGTTGTTTTTAATGAATTATTCTTTTTCCAGAAATTTTAAGCGATTTATTTTAATGCTTACTAATACATTTGTATTATGTATATTTTTTTAAATATTTCCAAACAATACGAACTAACAGTTTACTGAAGTAAGCAGAACATTTGTATAGTGAGCCTAACAATTCTAAAAAATATATCTGACAACACTGCTTTATTTTTTCGTCGTTACACTGACTCTAGTTATACTATACATCGATTTTCTGGCCAATAGAAATTGCTGAGTTTTGAAAAATCAACCCCAAACGACAAATGCAAGACAATACAACTTCCCACAGATCTCGAAGAACAATTGAGTTTTTAAGGCAAGATAACATCGAATTGTTGGACCATCATCTATACAGTTCCGACCTAAGTCCTAAGGACTTTTTTACTTTTCCAAGAATCAGGAATGAACTGCTTGGTCAAAGGTTCCAGTCCCCAGAAGATGTAGCCAGCGCCTTCAAAAATTCTATTTTGAATCTATCAACAAGCGAGTGGAATAAATGCTTCAAGAATTGTTTCTAAAGGATCTTCGTGGAGAATACTTTGAAAAACAATAGTGTTTAAAAGTTATCTGTTTTTTTCTAGCTCTGTATGCAAAATATAAAAGACAACCCTCGTACCTTCAATGTAGAGAAGTCAGTGAAGAAATACAGACCAAACTGTTTAGCTCCAAATAAAGGATGTTTAGAATACGGTACAATCGCATCCCTGGTACCACGCCACTGGCTCATTAGAATTTTACAAAATCAATACTTTGGTTGTGTTTTCAAAATGCTGTAGCCCACACAAAATATGTGAAAATATCTATTTCATCTGCACTTTTTATCACCTTGTATCTCACAAACTAGCAAAGATAGAGAAAAATTGTAATTAGGTATTTTAAACGTTTCTCAACCTTCCTACCATTCCTTTGATTTACGGTACTTATTCACAGTACAGCCTGTATAAAATTTAGGGACACATGTATGACTCCTACAATATAGTTTATTTAGTTTTCAGTTGAAAACCTAATTATTTGATGCATACTGTATTAAATCCCGATTTTTATACTTGTTTGATTAATACAATTTATTTATACATGTTCGTTTATTTTCAATACAGTAATTAATGCAGCAATAAACCTAGAAAGTTGAGTAATTGATTGTGTTTATTTATTTGAAAACAAACACAGCATTAATGTAAATAAAATAAGTCATATGTACAAGATTTATTATCGATCCAATAAAAATAAACTAACACCAGGGAATCATAGAATTAAATTTTTATCACTCGATTCACGTAACACTTTTCCACCAGGTGGCTGGTATTGTGTTTATTGATGGTATTTTATATCAATAAAAAACAATGACAATAATAAGTAACCAAACTTTTTTCCCCCGACTTGTTGTCTGGAGAGTGACCATATCTTGGAACATGTATTGCTATAGTTTACTCAATATCCCCATGAGAAATAGTTTTCCCGCAGAAAAGCATCCGTGCTTTTATCACCTAGTTTTATGTGCAAGGGCAATATAGTTTTGTGTAGATGTCCCACTGTCCAACAGACAATAAAAACATGGATATTTGACAAATACATTTCGCAGTATTTATAGGAAGTTGACCATTTTAATTACTTTTTTAAATGAATCTAACTGTTTCTAATTAATTCCACTATTTAATGAAAAAATTATGAAAACTCTAAGATATTGATAATTATTTCTATATTGACATATCATCGTCAGAATTACAGAAATTACATTTTATGTGATGCCTGCTTGATGTTTAATATTTTAGCTAGACCAAATAGTACCTAAGTCACCTATCTTGTGATTGACTTAATATATATGAATAGAAAAAAGAAGAAGGTAGGTATTATTAGCCCTACGACCATTTTTTTCTAGCACAATTGAAGTATTTTGATACCATATTTGTTGTAACTGTTTGAATTAGTCTCACTTAAAGCTCAGTGCTGCCTATAAATAGAATCCATTTATTTGGCTGGTATTCTAAAACATCAATTTTAAGAATGATACCCTACACATCCGAACAAAAAAAATAGAATTTTCGGAATGAAAACATGCTAAAGGGTCTCTTGTACGATAGAAGGTCACTTTTGAACCTGACGCCAATAAGTTTTTCTTTCTATTTACAAGCCAATACTTCTCCAGATTCATGAGGTAGTTCAAGATCCGTTCTTTTTGGGTGAAAGGTTCCAGGTCTGTAAATGGTATTCCTTCTCAATCACTGTCGCTACTCACTTTAATAAAGATTCCTCCAAATTTTAATTCACGTATAGAACAAAATGCTGGAACAGGTACTTCTTCTGAATGTGGTTTTATCCGATTCTTAGACTGGATGGATCAGTTTTGTAACGTTAGTGCCACGCAAGTTAACATAGCAGAACCACCTTCGATCTCTGACCTACTGTCCCAGTTTAGTTGGATAAGCAATGGGAACCGAAGCATAGTTTTTGCAATTGTTCAAAATAGTCACACTTGAAGTTTAGTGCTGCCTATAAAGAGGAGCCATTTAATCGGCTGGTATTAAGAAACATCCATTTTAAAAAAGAGAACCTCCACATCCGAACAAAAAAAATTGCATTTTCCGAATAAAAACATGCTAAGGATATGAGGTCAATTTTGAACCTGACGCCAACAAGTTTTTCTTTCAATCTACAAGCCAATACCTTTCCAGATTATTAAGGTAGTTCAAGATCCCTTATGAAATCATTTAATTCTGCTTGGGTGGAAGGTTCTGGGTCTGTAGACGCTATTCCTTTTCCATCACTGTCATTACTCACCTTATTGAAGATTCCTTCAAATGTTGATCAACTGATAGAAAAAAATGTTGGAACAGGTACTTCCTCTAATTGTAGTAACGGTTTTTTATCAGATTCTTAGACTGAATTGTTTTGTCACGTTAGCACTACGGAAATTAACAAAGCAGGAGAACTTTTGATCTCTGATCCACTGTCATTCATTCATTGATATATTTGGGTTGTGCTCATCAGCCCAGGCACTTGAACTAAATCTTTGTACCATTTTCCATGTTATGTACTTCCATTCCAGAAGCTTCGTGTCTTCTATAAAGGCCACTAGTTTGACTAGAGGGATTTTCAGTAGTTCTGATGGTTGTAATAATTCCTCTCCAAAAAGCTTCCGTCTAAGTTCTTGTAGGTTCTCGCAGAAGCATAGTATATGAGTAGGTGTTTCATCATCAAGTTCACATTTTCTGCACATAGGTTCACTAACTTTGCCCATATTCTACAGATGTTTCCTCAAGGTGAAGTGTCCAGTCACCAGGTCGGTAACTGTCTTCAAATGTCTCTTACCCAGTTTCAGTAGCCTGGTTGAGAGTTTCTTGTCTACCTTGTTCAGTAAACTCTTTGTATGAAGGTGCACTTGTGTCACCCTCCATTTGAATTGGTGTTCCCTATCTAGCCAGTTCCCAATTTCCCTTCTTATGCAATCTTTTGTGATTCCACAAATTGGTTCCGGACCTACGAAGTCTCCTTCAGGGCCTTATTTAGCTAACTGGTCCGCCATTTCATTACCTGCAATCCCCTCATGTGCCGGCACCCATATTAGAGTCACTTTGTTGTCTCTTGCCAGCCTTGAGGGATTCTTTGCAGTTTTTCACCAGTCTAGACCTAGTTGTTGAATTACTGATAGCTTCAAGCAGAGCCTGGATGTCAGTGAATATTTCATTTTTTTGTCCGATATATCCTCTTCTGACGTTTTCATCAATACAGGCTATAGCGGCAATCGTCTCTGCTTGAAACACAGTCGTATATCGACCAAGGCTAAAAAACATTCTCTTTCTAGGTCCTTTTTTACAGGCCCCAGTGTTATGGTTTGTTTTGGAGCCATCGGCGAACCAGATGATTTCTCCAGAATTAACTGGGTGCATCACTTGTTCCCTAGATGGGATGATGATATTCACTCGCTCAGTGTCTCTGGTGTCATGCTATCAAAATTCATTTGAAATATGGGTTCGTCTAGTAATGTCCCAGTTGTATCACTGTGTCCTTATCGAACATTGTTCGGGGACCATAAGTCTCCCGATTTCAGCCTGAGAATTGCCATAATTGCCTCCGCCCTTATAAAAAGTTCTAGAGAAGGAAGTCCAATAAGGGCTTCCATTGATGCCGACGCTGTGCTGTTCACTGCGCCGGTAATACCAAGAAGGGCTTGTATTTGGATTGCAGTTGATATATTAACTGCAGAGGACACTTCTGTCCTTCTCCACCAGACTATTGATCCATAGGTGATCGTTGGCCTTATCACAGTTGTGTAGAGCCAATGAACCACCTCAGGTCGTATTCCCAAGGTTTTGCCCATAACTCTTCTGCATTGCCATAAAAGCCTAGTCGCCCTGCTAGTAATTTTTCCCAGGTGTGCCTTCCAATTCAGTTTGGAATCAAGGATCACTCCCAGATGTTCAACTTTTTTGGATATTTCTAGTTCTTCTCCGAACAACAGTACTCTACCCTGCGGGAGAACTCTTCTATTCGTCTTAAGTATTCATAGCACATCTTAAAAATCATTTGGGGTATACGCGGTTTGTATTCATCCACAATTTCCGACTTAAAGTAAAAAAGTAAGCACTTTTTAAAAAGAATATTGGTTTTCCGAACTTTTTAACTGTGTATCCACCACAAATCAGACAACTTCTTCGCGATGAAGACAATATATCATAATCAGTTAATTTGTGGAAATGTACCGATGAGATAGCAAACTGCATACACTGATACAGTACTGATTACATACAGTACTGATTACAGCAAATATTCAAAACTGGTGGTAGATCCAATTCTACAGGTAGGAGAATAAAATGGAGAATATTTTAGGGGCTGCTAATGCATATGAAATACGAGACTACTTAACAATATCTTGGCACAATTTTTTTAATTTGTTGTCCTGTTTAATGGTTGACAAGCTTGAAGAATGTTGTCAGCTTTTTTCAGTGAAGTTCCAATCGATCCTTGTATTGTAATTACCTCCCAAAAAATGCAGGAGACGTGACATCAATTTAAAAAACAAGACAACAGCACTACTCCTTGCTATATCAGAGTACTGGTAATATAAATAGTTTAATATCATACACGTATTCAAATCAAAACCATAACTTTTCTGGAATTAGGTCGTTTTACTGAATGAAATAAATATTAGTTATGCGGGTATGGTTAACTCAATGAATCACGGGTTAAGGGATATGATGCTAGTTGGTAGTTAGCCGTTGGCTATTTAGAATTACTTCAATCCTAATTAATATGGCGGCAATTTCCCCGGTAGGGACAATTTCGGTCAATTAGTGTGTTATAAGGAACACATCAGAGTAGAATATTACAGGGGAGGCAGCATTATTAAATCTTCTAGATAAATATCGATGAAATTTGTAGCAGTTTGTTTCGTTCGACTGAAATATTCATTTTCGTCAAATATTTGTAAAAATAGGATTTTCAACTATCCAGTGTTGAGGTTCGTTGCAGCGGTGTCGGGGACTGTGTTGCAAATATTGCAAACCGCATGTCGTTGAAGGAAAATTTGTTTCTTAACATTTTGGCAAGTACTCCTGCAGTCACGATAAAAATTAAAACAGCTACTCGTCGTACTATAGCTGCGATTCTCCAGCTTGAAGGCAAACATATCTGGGTAAAGTTAAGTGTCTTAAAAGTTCTTCTTATTCCCCATTACGAAAAGTGAGAAATTCCTATATTCACACTGTCAGTAGCTTAAATTGCTAAGGAAAGCTAAACATTTTCTTTCAGCAATATGGTGCGTCCTTTCAAATCATTAAATGGTCTCGGTTCTTATAGATTAAGCATTCAAAAACAAAATTTCGGAACTTTTAGACATTCATTTATGCACAATCCCATCAAAAACTCAATTAACGATTAAAAATATTAAACCGCCACCTATAACTATCAAAATATTACATTTTTGGCAAGACACAAATATTCCTCTCAACATAAGATAGTTCGTGATTCAAATGAATCAGTAAAACCAATTATATGCCATCTACCTTAGCAGATAAACTAGCGAAGAGAGGGTCTGGAACACCCTTTTGGGTGCGGAAACTATTGCAGTATCAGGTCTAATGTAGTATCGCCGAACAGAGGAGAAGATCTGACCATTTAAAATATATAGTGGGGCTAAGACAATCAAAGATACTACTGAAACTACAACAAAGTGAGAAAAAGTGAATGCCCAAGCCAGTTCAAAAATCTAGTGGAGCAAGAAAAATGTAGATTCTGTGAAATGGAAGGAGAAAAATAATGTTACTCCTTTTACTTTCCTAAACTTTCTTTATTTCTACAACTTTAACTTTCACAATTCAACACAAATAACGTCTAACTATCAGGAAACAGGACTCAAACTTCTAATACTTCAAAACTAAAACTCCTAAAGTAAATTGTCCCGCTTTTTATACTTTTCACCTGATCCAGACAGTTCTCGATGACATTTCTAGACTTTTCGATGACGGTTCTAGATGATTCTAGATGAATGTCTTCTTCTTTATCTTTGTGTACCTCTACATATCCTCAGTACAGGTCCGACGTAACACTGTTCCCCCTTTTCTAGTTATTCTCCCCGACTAATCTGACTGCTGGGGTCTGGTTGAAGCCAACAGGGTGGATCGGGCACGCAGTAAGGGGCTATAACCTATCGACATAAATCACCTTTGGCTATAACCGGTTGATTCGTGTTCAGAACTTCTATAGGCTAGCAGAAATAGAGGAACTAGAGTGTCCCAGTCTTTTTGGTTTTCAGAGACGAACATTAGAAGATATTGGC
The DNA here is from genome assembly GCA_947563755.1 of Lochmaea crataegi. NCBI lineage: Eukaryota > Metazoa > Arthropoda > Insecta > Coleoptera > Chrysomelidae > Lochmaea > Lochmaea crataegi. The sequence continues at coordinate 24,906,878 of OX387426.1, forward strand.
AAATAGTTCCATGATGTCTTTCTACCATTCCATCGGACTGTGGGTGGAAAGGCGTGGTGCGTGTTTTCTTATTGTCTAATGTCTTCTTCAACGCCTTGCATAATTCGGATTCAAAATTTCGTTCTTGATCAGAATGCAATTCCAGAGGGACTCCGTGACTCGCAATAACAAAAGCCTCAGCTGCTGTAGTCGTTTCTTGATTAGGAAGACGTGATATCCCAGGTCTAATTTAGAAAAACCACAAGAAAATTTAAAATCTAATTTGGAACAACAAGAAAATTCAAGATCTAATTTAAAAAAACAACAAGAAAATTCAAGTTCTGACCTATAAAAGCAAATTAGAAATGAAATAGTTAATTTAGAAAGAAGAATTCGTACCTAAGCTCCAGTAACTAATATTGAAATTGAAGGCACGACCTCGTCCTTTTCTATAACCGCATCTGACCGCATTCAAAGTACAGTTTCTCAAAGCCACTAAACCAAGACGCTGACGACGATGGCCAAACGGCATGGAAAACATATCGACTGACTGACAGCAAACAACCGTTTTGCAGTTTCTTCCACAAGACACGCCCAATTATGCGTTTCTCATACAGGCTTTTGAGACAAGGTATGGCCAATGGCATTTGAAGCAAGTATTCCAAAGTCAGCTAAAAGTCCGTAATCAAAAATTAAATGAACGCCTACAGGAATTTGAGGCCGATATAAAAAGATTGTTGAATCTTGCCTATCCTAAGGAACCTAAAGATTTCCTAGAGCAAATCGGCACACAGGCATTCGTTGATGGATTACAAAAGATATGGAAATGCAACAGCACGAAAAATTAAATGAAAATCTGATTGCAGCTCAGGAATATGAGGCAGCGAAAAGCATATAAAAATATTTCCGTCCTAAATTGAAAGGAAAAAGATTTCAAGAACACGAAGAGATAACTTCCAATAGCCACCCACAATCTATTCTCTGACAAATCTTGGATATACTCCAAACTATGCGACGAAATACCCAAAATGAAAGTAGGAGTTCCTTCCACTGCGGAAGAATCGGACACATTCAGAGAACTTGAAAAAGCAGAGCCCGTTCAACGAATAGGGAGTCGAGAAATGATGTCAGAAGGTCGCATAGATCGCCATCCCGGAGCCCCTCACAAAGTCAAACAAGAAATAACCTCATTAGATATGCGTTCATGAGAAGTCGTTCTCACACTCCTAACCGACTTTCAAGCAACAATCAGGAAAACGAATAACACTTGACACTATGGGGCGGGTTGACGGGGCGTCAACTGCATGTACTGATAGCCCCAAAATCCGCACTGACATTTTGAATGGAAATGAACAAAACTTACTTGTCAGAGGGCACGTTGACAATCAAAATTGCACTTTCGTCATTGATACCGGTGCCACCAAGTATTTCATACGAATATGGATTCCGAATCGGAAACTACAACCTACTGAAAGGAGTTTAGTTCTTGAAACAGCTGCAGGACCCACTGTTCCTGTTCGAGGAGAAATAACAGAGGCTAAAAAGATTGGTACCTAATACTCTGATGAAATATTTATTTCTGGTAGCCGTTGTTAAAGATCAATGCATCCTTGGTATGGATATTATGCAAAGTAAATTGATCATAGACCTTCAAAATAAAATTCTAGATGTATGTCTCCTTCTTTTTCTTTGTGGAACTCTATATATCCTCAGTACAGCTCCGATTTAACAATACACATCATTTCTACACATTACTGCATCGAAAATAACGAAATCCACTCTCACCCTCGTAATTTTTATAAAAGCCAACCCTAAAGGGACAAAACACAAGTCAATTAGCAGAGATAATTCCATTCCCTTCTATATATAGATATATATTTTCCGATTTGCTTCTATTCTTGAACTCGCCCACATTATTCTGTCCCTTTGGATTCTCCCTTCTGAAAAAAAATTACATTTTGATCGATTTTTGATTATGAAATATGATACGACCCCTGAGAAGATCTTAATCGTTTTCTTATTATAACTACAGTTGAATATTAAAGGGGTCTAAGTGTGCGTAAATGTTATTTTAACGAGTCCTAACATGAATTTATGTAAGTTTATAGACAACATTGCTATCGATGCTTGTGAATATTGAATATTATATTGTCAAAAAATGATTATTTGAGGTTTAAACTATGAATCGGCTGACATGATTTTTTTAAATTTTAGTTTGTGATTCACATGGTTGTCAGATATTCATTGTTATTTAAAATGAATCACCCTATAAATTTTATTATTTTTGGAGTCCCCGAATAATAGGTACTGAATATTTTTTATGCGATACTCCCTATACCTAAATGTTTGAATTTATAGATAAATTTAAATTACATCTTTCAAAGTTGAAATAATTCAATAAGATTATATTAAAACCATTTTAACCCTGGGATACTAACCCACGTAAAATTTACGTATTAATATTTTTTAAACGGTTGGTAACTTCCAAGAATAGGAGCCAGCCGTTTGGCCCTACTCCTTCCTCACGATGGAAATGTAGCGATAATCAGCCATCAGTTCTCATTTGGCTCTTTTAGCGGCGTGATTAGAGTCACGTACGTAAAATTTACGTTTGCTTAGTAATAACGTGTGTAAATAGATACGTTCATTTGACGTGGCGTTAGTAATAAGCAGACAGGAAAATGTCGAAAAACAGTAAATATAATCGAAGTCGGCCTCTCACAGAGAAGGAATTACAGGATATTGTGGAGGGAAGTGATTTTAGTGATTTGAGTGACAACGAAGAAGACAAAGAAGAGCAACATCAACTCGACAGAGACGACAGTGCTGCCGAGAGTGACTATATTCCTGATGAGCTTGACGAAAACCTGTATCAAGGGGAACTAGAAAATGCAAGGAAATCTAAACAAAAAAGAGTTTTCAGTGACTCAGGCGAACAATCTCACAATAAAAAACGTTCTCACATCCATCAACATCTCGAGAGACTTTATCTACAGAACAAGCTAGCGAAGACGTTCCTGTAAGTTCAGGTAATCTAACATATTTAGGCAAAAATGGACATGTGTGGAAAAGTACGCCGGTAAATAACGCTGGCGGTAAAACTCTAGCTAAAAATATAGTATTCATTCGACCAGGACCAACGGACCGTGCTAAAAATGTTGCAGAACCAACTGATGTTTTTAGCTTGTTTTTCCCCGAAGAAATTTCAACAGAAATACTAGTACGCACCAATGAGAAAATAATTGCGAAATTGCGAGAGAAATACAAGGTCAAGAATGCAACAGTTTCCAATACAACACTGACTGAATTGAGAGCACTGCTGGGCTTATTGTTTCTCTCTGCCGCTCTGAAGAATAATCATTTATCAGCCAAGTTTTTACTTAATTACAGTTACCTGTAAATAATTGTCATATTAGTAAAGCGTGATCTATAGACGTCAAAAAAATAATAGTTCAATACTATTAAACACTTTACAAAATTTTATTAGAAAAATTAATTTCCAAAGAGCAGACCGTCCACTAAGAGGCAACAACTACTTCTCGGGCTATATGCCCCGACAGACATTGAATTACACTTCTAAAGTAAACGGGGTTGGTATATCTGTTAAGATAGAACCAAACATTCTGGTTTGCGATTAGAGGGAATAACATCACTTGTGGACCGGTTTCGGCGTTTTGCGCCTCATCAGCTCAAGGTAGATGCCATTCGTCCAGAAGCTCTGAGAGCATAATCCTGGACTAGAGACTACGTTGATACCACACCAATACGTTAGCCTTAGTAAAGCAAATGTTAAGAGTGCGATATCAGCGACCAACCAACCAAAATTCTGGTTTGTGATTAGACGTAGAGATGTCGCTGATATCGCACCCTTAACATTTCCTTTACTAAGGCTAATGTATTGGTGTGGTATCAACGTAGTCTCTAGTCTAGGATTATGCTCTCTGAGCTTCTGGACGAATGGCATCTACCTTGTGCTGATGAGGCGCAAAACGCCGAAACCGGTCCACAAGTGATGTTATTCCCTCTAATCGCAAACCAGAATGGTTGGTTCTATCTTAACAGATATACCAACCCCGTTTACTTTAGAAGTGTAATTCAATGTCTGTCGGGGCATATAGCCCGAGAAGTAGTTGTTGCTTCTTAGTGGACGGTCTGCTCTTTGGAAATTAATGTTTCTAATTTTGTAAAGTGTTTAATAGTATTGAACTATTATTTTTTTGAAGCCAAGTTTTTGTTTGACGCAACGTATTCGGGTGAAAGATACATAGCAACTATGAGTAGAGAAAGATTTAATTTTCTGATAAATTCATTACGATTTGACGATGCAACAACAAGAGAAGAACGCAGGGAAGGAAAAAATTTCGCCCCAATTTCTAACATTTGGGATATATTTATTGGTAACTGTATTTCCTGTTATGAACCCAGTGCGTATGTTACCATTGATGAACAACTTGTGGGGTTTAGAGGCAAGTGCCCTTTTCATATATATATGTCCAATAAGCCCAATAAATACGGCATTAAAATTGTGATGCTCTGTGATGTTGCTACTAAGTACGTTATAAATGCAAATCCCTATCTCGGGAAATCTACAAACACGGAAGGAGCACCATTAGCCAGTTATTTTGTTACAAGTCTAACAACTGCGCTACATGGTAGTAACCGCAATGTAACAATGGATAACTGGTTTACCAGCATTCCCTTATCACTGAAATTACTGAGTAATCCATATAATCTAGCAACAGTTGATACACTTCGTAAAAATAAGACAGAAATACCTTTGCAGTTACAAGACAATAAATCACGAAAATGTGGAGCCTCACTCTTTGCATTTGATGACAAAATGACTCTAGTGTCTTTTAAGCCTAACAAAACAAAATAGTACTTTTACTTTCGACGATGCATTCCACAGATTCCATAAATCAAACAACAAGAAAACCGGAAATAATACATACATATAATGCCACAAAAGGAGCTGTTGATTCGTTCAATCGAATGGCTCAGAATATGTGCGTCAATAGAAAGACTAGGAGATGGCCCCTTTGTTTTTTTTATAATATGCTCAGCATTGCATCAGTGAATTCCTATGTCATATATCACCATAATGCAATAAAAATAGGCTTGAAACCATTATCAAGGCAAGAATTCGTCCTTCGATTATCAGAACAACTGACCAGACCATGACAAGAAGAAAGGGTGCAAAATTGTCCCTCCCTGTCAAGAAAATTGAATGAATTGTTATCTCAAGTTTTACAAGTAGATCTACCTAAGGCAGAGGATCAGAAAACCCCTCAAGAGAAAGGAAAAAGAAGTTACTGCAGCTTATGTCCTACTGCGAAGAAAAGAATGACTACCACAATTTGTTATGTATGCCGTCGTGCCTTGTGTGGTGAGCATCAAGTAAAAACATGTATGGACTGTAGTCAACAAAAAGAATGAGTCGTCTTCATGTATTCATAATGATTAAAAAATCTATGTGTTTTATACTCATTTGCCTATTATTCGCGAGATACTAAAAAAATATCCCAAATGCTCAAGCTTTGTACTCTAACTATATACACTGTAACCTGTTATAAATAAATATCCATATGCAGGGTGTTGCATTTTTTTTTGTTCTTTAGTATACTAGTTAAATTTAGAGAAAAGGCGAATCAAAATTAATCAGTCAGTATAACATGCCTTTACAAATAGCTAATTCACTCAAAAGTAACCCTATAAGCATTAAAAACGATGATACGTAAATTTGACGTGTCGTTAGTATTAACGTACTATCAACATAGCGTTAGTATTTTAAGGTTAAAAGAGAATACGATCAGATTTATCATTTCTCAAATTATCCTTGCCAATTTGTTTACCACCAATACTTCAAACCCCCTCTACCATGAACAGTAAAATCACCAAAAATCATTGCATGACAAACGAATATAACAAATATACAACCAATCCTCAACCGATCCTAAAAAATATCAAGTTAAAACAGCGAATTTACTAAAATATACACAGATGCTTCAAAATCTGATAAAGGAGTTGGAGCAGCAGTCAAATTTCCAACTGCAAGGAAAAAATACAGATTACCATCCGAATGCAGCAGTCTATACAGCCGAACTATATGCTTACTATTGTAATATCACATTAAATCGAAAGTGCAAAGTGCGTGGAAATATCGATGGAACTACTCGATATCACATTTGGCAGAATCGAATCGAACAGTGAAGCCGAAGCCGTGTCGAGATCTTCATATAAATCTCAGATCTCAAGTGATTGACATGTCTCAGATTCGAGCACACGAATTTCAATAATTTATACTTAATCGCGATCCAACATGTGAAAATTGTGAAATGAAACAGACACTACAGCATTTTATGATTTTTTTTTTTTTTTTTTTTTTTTTTTTTTTTTTTCGGGCCGAGATGGGAAACTCATGTTCGAATGGGTCTAGGACCCAAACAGTGTTGGACTCATCCCCAAGGAGATGCCTACCAACCAAACCCACCTCAAACTCGCCGTTACCCCCGCCTCGGAATCACTACCCTAGCATACTTCGAGACAGGCGGCGGTCCCTCGCACACTCTCCGCTCACACTGCCCGTTTGCTGACACTGTTGAACGCGTTCCCGACGTCGAAGAACACGAGTAGGGCCAATTTCTTCTTCCTCCAGCTGCCCTCCCTAGCTCTTTCCACCAAACCCATCACCTTGCTCAGTGCCGAGATGCAAGATTTCCCCTTCGTGAACCCATGCTGGTTTACCCTAAAACCCCCATTCCTACCAACTTCCTCCTCAATCCTATCCCTTATTATCCCCTCCATCAATTTACCCATACCACACAGCAGGCTGATAGGCCTATAGTCCCCCGCCCGCTTCCCCTCTCTACCCGCCTTCTTCATCAGTATCACCCTGGCTACCTTCCATCCTTCCGGGAACTCCTCCTCCCTCAGCACCCTGTTGAATAGTTCCCAGAAGTACTCCCTATTGTCATCCAACAGCCCCTTCACCATATCACCCCTCAGGCCATCTATTCCTGGGGCTTTTCTCACTTTAATATTTCTCCCCCAATCTTCTACCTCCCACTTCTCTACCGGCCTTATCCCCCTCATTTTCACTACCCCCCTTGTATCTTGGATTTCCTGAATTCTGCCACCCACTCCTCCTTCTCCCCCTTTGAACAATTTCTCTATGATCTCCTTCTCCCAATCCTCCTCTAGAACCTCGTTTCTATTTCCACCCATCCTCTTCACCGCTATCTCATACGCCTTTCCCCATGGATTGTTTTCCAATTCCCCCAGTAACTCTTCCCACTTCCCTCTTTTTTCCCTCTCCACTCTACACTCCAGTTCCTTCTTCTTCTCTTTATATCTCCCTCTTCCCTCTATCCTTCCTCTTCCTCTCAGCATCCGTCTTCGTTCTTTCTTACACTCCCTCCACAGCTCCTCTATTTCCTCATTCCACCAGTAATTGGCCCTCCGCTCACGCCTATTGCCCCTCTTTCCCTCTCTTTTGCAGCCCTGTATCACATTGTACAATTCATCTGCATCATGTCCAAGTCCCCTTCCTATCTCTTCTCTTACTTTCTTCCTCATTCTCTCTGCCTCGGCTTTCGTCCACTTCCATTCCCACTCTTCCACTAAATCCTTTCTCTCTTTCCTTATATCCGTCTCCACATACCTATGTAAGCTCAAGCTTTCCTCATCCTCCAGCACCCCCCAACTAAACACTCTTTCCCACAGCCATTCATCACATGCTGTTATATCAATGAATGATGAACCCCCGTCACCCCTCACGAAGGTGGGCAGTAGTCCATCATTCAGCACCACCAACCCGTTGGATGTTAACACTTCCTCAAGGATCTCCCCTCTCCTGTCCGTTTTCTTCCCCCCCCATATAGTATTCTTCGCATTGAAGTCCCCTGCCACCATTCTCCTTGTGATCCTCCTTTTTCCTTTTGACACCCTCAGATCGTCCTCTAATCCTGTCATGCTCCTCTCATATTCTTCCAGGCTGACATTTGGGCTTATATACACACTATACACCACCATGTCTCCCATTCGCACTACCACCCATCCATTTCCCTTCCTCACTTCATCCGCTCTTAATCCATCCCCCACCACTCTTATTCCTGCTCCTCCTGTATCGTCCATAATCCATCCCTGCTTCCCCACATATCTAGCATTCACCTCGGATCCACACACTACATCCACTTCCCTCCTAAAAATCACTTCATCCAATATATCATGCGCTATCCCGCATTTCCCTAAATTGATCTGTAACACTCTCCATACATCCCCTACATTCCTCCTTCCCGCGCAATGCTGTCCCCTTCCTCCTATTTGACCAGACTCGTCCCCTCTGAGGGGTCCAGAGGGTCCCTCCCATTTTTTCCTTCACCTTTTCCATCGTCTCCTTCTACTTCTTCCCTTCCCCTACTACATTCTATCTCCCCTGGCCTGTGTCCCCTTTCCCCACATACCCTACAAAGGAAAGCCTGCCGACAGTCTCTCGCCATGTGATCCTCGCTCTTACAAAGCCAACACTTACTCCTCTCCTTGACTACCTTCACCTTACACCCTGTTACTTTATGGCCCTTTATCCCACATCCAAAGCATCTGTCATCCTCTCTACCCTCTATAATATTTACCCTGTTCCACCCCAATCTAATCTCCTTTTTTTTTCAAAAAGGCTACCGCTTTTTCCCATTCCGCCCTCACCACCGCCATTTTCATCCCGTTTCTCTCCCTTACCACTTTAATCACCGTTGTCCCTTTCCCAATCAAATTCTCTATTTTCCCCCTCACCTTTTCATCTTCCATCCACGGTTCTATCCCTACCATTTTAATGGTTTTTGTTCCCCTCCCCGCTTCGACCACCCTAGCTCCTGTTACCCTTCCTACCTCCCCCAGAATTCCCCTCACCTCAACCCCCTTCTTTGCCTCTATTACCACCTCCCTATTTCTTGAGACTCTGAGTCTATCCACCCACTCACCTGTCATCTCCCTCAACCCCTTCTTAATCCTCTCGATCCCCTCCTGATCGACTTCCCCGATATCCTTCAGGATTATCGCCCCATTTCTACCCTCCTTTTCCTTCTCCCCATCTGTATAGATTGTTACCTCCGCCACCTCTCCGCCACCTCTCACCCACGCCACCATCTTCTTCAGCACCTCCACCTCTACCTGCTCAAGCCTGTGGAGTCCAATGCTGTCCCCGCTCCCCACTACCCCAAACAGTCGACTCATCAGCTCAAACACCTTTTTCTCATCCCTACAATCTCCCTCCATCCGACAGATCAACTCCTCCGTCTTCACCCTTACCCCATTCCTTTCCGTAGTGCGTACCTCCTTGACCCACTCCATTTCCTCTCCTTTTCCCCCTAACATCGGGTACCTATCCCTAAACATCCTCTGTATTCCCTTCTCCATTCCACTGTCTTCCTTGGTCACCCATACCACCTTTACCTTTTCATCCCCTAATATTGGATTTCCCACCTTCACCTCTATTCCCTCCCCCTTTTTACCATCCCAGTCCCTATCTCTAACCTCCAGCCATCCTTCCCAGTCTCTTTGCCCCACCTCCCATCGTGTTTGCATTATCCCGTTGCTATCGTCCTTTCCCTTCAACCTCTCCAATTCCTTGACCCGCCCCTCTGCCGCTGCCTTCTCTTCCTCCAGCCTTTCCACCTTCTCCTCCAGTCGCCTTACCATATCCTTCAATCTCTCTACACTCTCCTTCTCTTCTTCCTCCCAATCCTCCATTTCCTTCTTTCCTTTCTCCTTCAGTTTCCTCTTCTGTTCCTTGTCCTCCAGAGGCGATACCTCCTTTCTCTTTACTCCAGTATCACTCCTCCCTCTCGTCTCCCCCGCCTTATCAGGCGTTCGTTTTACCTTCGTCGACTTACCAAAAATTCCATTTCCTTGCCTTTCTTCATCCATAACCTCCTGTTCTATTTTTCTTTCTTCTTTGTCCATATTCCATCCCACGAGTAGCTAGGGAATTGAATGTCCACCACCACAGAGCCCCGCTTGTGGTGGTAAGGCTGGTTACTCCGGGAGGTCACCAGGTATCCCGGAGGCACCGTTTCTGACTGACTTTCGCGCAGCCATTCATCCATTGCCACGGTAGCTAACAACGTAGATTACGGATTGTTTTATCGAGGTTTACTCCTCTAGGCTTTTTCTCACGGTTGCCTCCGGACGCAGTGGCTTCCGTTGCCTACACTACACCACAACATAGCTGCCTTCCCTATGTCGCTGGTTTTTTATCGAGGTTTACTCCTCTAGATTCCTGGGAATCTAACCTATTAGTCGCCTTTTACGACAGGTGGGCTATCCCCTGGGGGTATTCTTCTGAGCCCGCCCCCAGACGGGAAAGCATTTTATGATTGACTGCCACAAGTTCAACCCTGAAAGATTCCTACATCATTAGATCAAGCACTTGGACCAAGCTGCTCTTACAATTTATCTGGTAAAGAAAATTCAAATCAACTCTGAATTATCGTCTCGCGATAATGACCCTCAGGATTGATGAGGAAAAAAGTTTTATTTCAATTATCTTCAATGATTCATATCCAATCATAAATCCCATAACAAGGTCCAATGTCAAAACATTAGTAAAAAAGTGTAACGGTGCAATAAAAGGTTTATCCAAATCAGGGCGCTGGAAACCTGCAACAACTGAAAACAAATCTTTAGAGATCTTTAGAGGTAGTGTTTAAAGAAGGTCTATATTCAAGTGATGAACAAATAGGGAAATCAAGATAACATGAAGTGAAGGTGGTTACAAAAGATGCTCAAAATATTTGTTTACTGCAATACATCAAACCATGCGATCTTTAAAACTTAGCAATACCTTTCGCAGCATGCCTGACTGCTCAATTCTTCTTATATTTACGCTTATCCTATTTTTTGGTTCCTCAATGTTTTTAAGTTACCCCATAGGACAGGTCTGAAGGATTCATATCAGTTGATCGCGGGGGAAACGTTAATAACAAAGTTGGCCTCGCAAAACAAAACATTATTTGAAAAATTTGGATCGTAACATTTTTCCATAATTAAGTCCGCAAGCTTTTCACGTCTATCGAAGTCGTAATCTGGCAACTCTTGAACCAACCTTACTTTATATGTATGTAATTAATCATCACGTAGAATTCTTATTACGAATTTTCACCACGAAATATCAACTTCCCTGATTGATTGGTTCGGCACCACCAGTCAGAGGCTTCGAGACCTCAGTACCTCAACCTTTAGGATTTTTGGGCTCTTGGTTGTACCGTTCATGTAAAGAGACCACTAGCCCTTATCAGACTCAACAGTCTTTTTCACTAAGTTCTTATTGGGGAAATTCTCCCTAGGGTGTTCTATATATACCAATTGTACGCATGTGCTTCCTTAGGGTACAGTGACCGGTGAGTGATCCCGTCACTTTCCTCATCTAGCTCCTGCTGAGGTTTAATATTCCGTTAGTCCTGTTCCCTGAATATTTGTCCATACTCAGTTAATGCAGTTTTTCTGAATAATTCTGATATCTTTCACTTTATAGAATAAGCTGCTTCCAACTATAATCTATTTAATCTGAATGGACTCACCATGATCTACCATACCATTTAAAACATGGTTTTAACCAATAGTCGGTACCATGAATTGTTACAGAGGAATTGATACAAAAAATCATCTACTCCAAATATAACAATATCCAATTAATTTGAAAAGTTCAAGTATTATGTACATAAGATATTTTAATTCTAATATAATATGTCCAATTTGAATGAAAAACTTTTGAACACTCATGAGTTCATAACAACAATGTAGTCACATAGTACTTTATGGACCACCTACGCAGATTCATTCTATTTATCTCACGATCACGTTTTTTTTTCACATAATATCGATGACTATTAAATATTAAAAGAATACCATAAAAGTCAATACACTGGTCGTTACTACAGTTTGTTATAATCAATTAAAGGTAGTTTATGGCAAAATTTCATACATATTTGGTAATAACAAATATCAATACCCAGCTATTCATACTAAGTAAACTGTGAGTTAACCGAAATAAAATTATACAGAAATGAAATTCAAACCGGAGATACACAAATATGGCAGTTATGTTAGATAGATCTCGATACATTTAAATACAGTGTGCATCTCCCCTCTCATTATTTTGTCAACCATGAAACTTACATTACTCAACTTTTGGGTAACTGAACTAATGTGCAAGACAACGTTTTTGCTGGTATTAAGTGATGTAATCATGACTATGTGACTATCGTCACTTTCATTGACAAAATACCATAGCAAAGGCATCTTTTCTACAAAAAAGTTACCAGCAATTACTTTGACAAAATTCACATGTCATATTTACAGCAACAAAATTATAATTTTTTCAAGGTGCGATGATAAAACCAAATTTTGTTACCATGTCTCTGATATTTTTATTTAAAATGTCATTGTATTTCTTGTTAGAAAGCGTCAGATTAGTTCAGCCCAAAAATGAGTTTTTCAGACGAAAAAAACAGATTTGATCCATTGCAGAAATTAAAAAGGTAGTGTGGGAGAATATATCTTCAAATACGTGTATCTCCAAAGCTTCCTGTTGGCGTCAGTTTTCGCAGTTTTTATTATTAAGACATTTTAAGCTTGAAAAGAAAAGTACTGGATGGTTTAATATAAAAATAGACCCATTTACCGACATTGTTTGTTTGGCAAAGGACTAAAAACGAAAATAATTTCAAGGTAACCAAGAGAAAAGAAAAGAAAGTTCGGAAGCACTTACAATACCAGAATTATTGTAAATGATAAAAATTCATGTCGAAGACACCCCAGACGGCCTACAGAAAAAAAGAAAAACAGTCATTTAGAATCAGATTTCATCAAAAAGTGAGATTTGACATTTCCCTCTGACAGCAGCTGTAACGTCAAAAATTAATGAAAGCAAATTTAGGGGGTGTTGAGAGGTTGCTATTGAGGATTGTACTTTTCATTATTCCACTAGTGGATGAAGTGGTAATTTATATGCTTCATGAGTGTGGACTAAACTCCAATTATAATGTGATTGTGGATAAAATAATTTTCCTACTTTCTTACTAGTAAATTGCATATTACGTACTATTTGGATGCTAAGTCAATATATCATAATCTAATATACTATAAAATTCTCGTGTCACGGTGTTTGTAGTTAAACTCCTCTGAAATGGCTCGACCGATGCTCATGAAATTTTGTGTGCATATCGGGTAGTTCTGCGAATCAGACAACATATATTTTTCATCCCCCTAAATGTTAAGGGTGGTCCACCCCTTAATTTTGTTTTTTATTTTTTAGACAAAATTTTTGGATTTTATTTTTTTATGATACATCATTCAAAAATATGGGTGTTGGCCACTTGGTCGCCGCGGTCAGTTTTGTCAGCGGGGGTTCATAATGTCATCGACCACTTGGTCGCCAGTTTTAAAATCAGGTAGGCCTCTTGGTCGCCGTATATTTATCGAGAAGGGCAAGGAAAATCATTGATGAAGCCATTTTTTTGACACTGTATAGCTTCTTCAATGATTTTCCTTGCCCTTCTCGATAAAAACTACAACTATGGCGATCCCGACAAACCCATATTAGTATTAGAGTAATTAAATAAGCCCATAATTTTGGCGACCAAGTGGTCTGTACCTTTCGAATAGTGAAAGGATTAAATTTGGGTAAAACTGACCGCGGCGACCAAAAGGTATATTCCCAAAAATATATACAACCCTAAATTTTCACCCCTTTACGATCTACCCCTATTTTTTATTTGTTAATTATAAACTTTAATTTTGTCATGACTTAGAATAAAAAATTTAATATTACTCTTTTTTACTCTTATACGATCAACCCCTATTTTTCCATCGCGATTTTTATTTTTGCAAGATGGCAATCGATTATAATAATTGTAGTACGATATAAGAGCTAATGGAGATTAGCTAATTGTAAAGCTACTCTGACACTCCACTCAGCGGGTAAATATTATTTTAAAAAATTCTACTTTGGACCAAAAATGGCGATAAATTAAAATTTAAAATTTTTGTATAGGTATCGTTACTTGGAGACTAGCTAATTGGAAGGATAGCATTTATAGAAAGAAAGAAAGAAAGAAAAAAAGAAATAAATTTATGGCATTTATAGAAGTTTGAAATAAACAAAAGCTACTCTGACACTCCACTCAACGGGCAGAGAACGACCACTTCCATAATATCTTATTTAGTAGGGTTTGTTGGAACACTTTTAACTCGAGAACGGCTGGACCGACTTCAATGGTTTTTGATTTGTTATTGCACGGGAAACAATTATTTAAAAAAATTCTACTTTGGACAAAAAATTGCTGTAAATTAAAATTTAAGGTTCTGTATAGGTATCGTTAAGTTTGAAAAAAAACAAAAGCTACTCTGACACTCCACTCAGCGGACAGAGAACGACCGCTTGCATAATATCCTATTGACAAGACAATGTTAAGACAGGACAACGACTGTCAGCTCTTCTAGTAGTAGGTACTATAAAAATGTGTATTATTTCATATCGTCTTGCCAGTGCAATACTGCAACAAATCAAAATAGATAGTTTTGAGATATTACGGTTGAAAGTTTTATCGTTTTATATAAACGTTGCAAAATTTTTACCATTCTTTGAAGTATGAATTTTTGTGTATTGCTTACATCAATATAAGTTAAAATACAAAATAATTGCCTTTTCAAAGCAGTTTTCAGAAAACAGTGACATTTTGAGTTGTTGGCACTGGCAACGCGATATAAGCCTTGTTAGTCAGTTGGTCGAGTTACCATGGAAACGAATAGATAGATAGTGAATTTGAAAACAAAAAATGAAATGAGTCTATCGAATAGTGAAGATAAATTTAGTAGCACACCACCCAATATTATGCAATTAGCTGCGAACACTACCGAGAATCTATTACCAGAAAAATCAAGAGGAACATATGAAAATGTATCTCAGCAATTTATGGATTGGCGTACAACAAATAATGTAAATTCATTTTCTGAAAAAGTACTCTTAGCTTATTTTGGAGAAATCCCTAAGAAATTTAAACCATCCACATTATGGGCAATATATTCTATGTTAAGAAGTGTTATAACTTTGAAAAATAATGTTAATATTGAAAATTACCCGAAATTGCGGGCTTATTTGAGAAGGCAATCACAAGGTTTCAAAAACAAAAAATCTAAAATTTTACACAGTTCCACTGTTCAAGACGAACTTCTGCCACTCGTTTGGTTGTTGCAGGTGGAGATTTAATGGCTCTCAAACAACATGGCGGATGGAAATCTTCAACAACAGCCGAAGGATATATCGATGAGTCAATAAATAATAAGACGTCAACAGCCAATAGAACTATAAATTCAACTGCAAGTAATTTACAGACCTTCAGGTACACTGAAAATACCAAAGTACAAAAAGAACACACCGTACAGTACACGTCATCCCACTACTCACCGCGTATTTTTGAACAACCGTCAAACCGGATAAGTGTATAGTTATAAATAAATGATAACAATGTACAATTAATTATTAGAAATAAATAAATGTTTAATTTAAATTGTTCCCGAATTTTTTTAAATAAATGAAAATTACTTGGTAGGCTTTTTATTTTTATAAATGAAAATAATCGTAGGAAAAGTATAGAACAAAACTTGAGTTGTAAGCTTATTACATGCTTGTAAAATTACTGCGTGCGCAACTTTTTGACTTGCATGTGATAAGCTTCTTACAACTCATAACTATTATTGGTGAACCTAGAAGTAATATGTACGAGGCAGAACGAATGTTTTACGAAAAGCATTCAGATCGGCCGATATCGAAAAAATATCTAATGGAAATTTCAAAGAACTGGAATTTTAATTTCCTTCCAACAACTTTACTATAGTTTCTAATGATCGGATATCGCAACACGTTCAGGGTACCTAGGACACAATCATGCAAGACAAGTTTGACATTTGTATTCTAATGAAATAAAAAAAAATTTAAGAATGAATATATTGTATAATAACAATATATTTATTGATTATGTTGAAAGCTAACTAAATACATTTTTTTAACTACATCTATTATCCTCATCAATACTTAATTTCGAGACCATCTCCGAAGTTTGCCTTATTCGAACAATAAAAGTAAAATGTAATGCCATATCCTGAGGTTTTAAATACTCCTGTAGGTATCTATACACATCCAAGATGGTAGATATGCGTTTACTCAAGTAAGAATAATGTATGATTGATTGACAAAAACGAGAATTTTCATGACTTGCAAAGGTTAATTTTAAATTGAAACCATCGGTAATACAATTTACAGGACAGTACTCAATAATAAAAAAGATAATATCTCTGATAATATTTTTGGATTTGTAAAGATGTTCGTTGGTTTGAATGTTGACGATTTGGACGTGAAATTCAATTGGGATTTGCTGATCCACTTTCTTTAACAAGTTAACAATTGAGTTAATCATTAAAAGGTGGCAATAATTGTTCACAGTTAGTATATAAAATCTTCGATGCAAAAACATTTTTGCACCGACGGTTTCCAAATTATGTCACAGAATTCTGCAAAAACTGTAAAACGGTTGATAAATATCAAATTCTAGATTTATAATATCGCCTACAAGTGATCCATTCTTATTAGGTACACATTTATTGACTTCATAACAGAAATATAGCATAAATATATTACTCGACCGGTTTTACATTGTCAGTGAATTATAGGAATTGCTAGAATTAAACAAGTAAAGATACCTTATTTTTATATATGTTACCTTGGATATTATGTCATATTATATATTATAGTAGATATACATTCATATGCTATCTAAAGTACAATCCAACAATGGAGAGTATCTATCTGTTCATTTATAAGAGTATGTGAACATATTGTTTATATTCATTTAATCTTCAACGATTCTAAGAAATTAAGTCTTCGATAGTTATGACAACTATGAAAAAGTTCAATGATCTTATTTGATGTGAGATGATGATTTGATTCAGTCAAGTGTTTTGCATGATTTGATTTATCTGGATACGATGATATGTCAATATCGAAATAATTATCAATATCCTAATAATTTTCATAAATTTTTTAATTAAATAGTGGAATTAATTAGAAACAGTTAGTTTCATTTATAACATTAATTCAATTTAATTAATTAATTAGGAAGTTCCACATATAATAATGATTTGAAGCCCTAAAAATAGCTGATTTGTTAAAAACTTGCAGATGATGTACCTAATCTGAGAATCTGACGAATCTTCAACTCCAACATTAATTATTATAGATTCAACGGTTCCATCCATGATATTGTCCAGTTGCCATATCTTCTGTTCTTCTTTGTGCGTATGACTCACAGCTTTTTTCCAGTTTTCTGCAGACACTTTTGACAAAGAGTCTTGCAGTAATTGATGTAGGTCTTCCAATTTATAAGTTTTATTGTTTCTTGCTACGTGACCCTTTACTTGCGCCCACATAAGTTCAATAGCATTGAGTTCGCTGTGGTTTAGTGGTAATCGTAGCACAGTTATTCTACGTTCTAATGCCATTTCGTCAATTACTTATTTTTTGAATTTCGATTTGTGCAGTCTTGCAATTCGTAATAATTCTGGTTTTACGGAATGCTCCTCTTATATGATGTTGTGGTTATGCAACCAAACGATTATCTCAGCTTTCTTCCAAGCAGTTGTTGGCAATTTTTCTACAAGTCTTGAATGATAGCTAGCATTATCTAGAACATACAGAATGTTCTGGAATTAGATCTAACAAACAAAACGTCGGAGGTCATTTCTTCGCGGTAATCTTCAGTTGATTTGGACCCAAAACTTAATAATCCACCATGGATAAAACCGTTTTCATTTCCGATATGGGTTATGATAAGTCTACGTCCTTTTCCGATGGGAATATTATTTAACCCAGTTGATACACCTTCGATGAACGCTTGGCGAAAGCTCTTCACAGTCGTATCTACCCATACTTTTGATACGTTGAGTCCTTGGCTTAGCCAAGTCTTGTCCAAATAATAAATATTCCTCCCTTCCTCCCGGTACCTTTTTATGGCTTCAAGAAAATCCCCTCTCCAACATACAATGTCTTCTCTATCAATTAACAGTGACTTCCGACTATGCTTCTCTCAGCGAAATCCAATCTCTCGTAATAGTTTCCATAATTTACTTCTGCTTATTGATGATAAGTCATCATTTTGACTACTGGAAATAATTTTGTCTAATGTTGGAATTTCATTAATTCGAGTTTTTATGGAATTCTTCAATTTCCAATGGCTCACTCCCCCCAGTCTTCTTGGGAGAACTAACAGTTCCGCTTTTTCGTTCTTTCAAAAATCTATAAACGGTCGCTTCTCCAACTCCCGTCATATTGGAACAAGCGCTAACTATTTCCCGAACATTGCTTGAAGGACGTTGGTGCACAAGTGAAAGTGAAAGCAGCCCTACTAACAGGCTTCACTGGGGTAAAGGCAAAACTTGTTGACGTCATTTTAAATTAAAATATACTCGGAGTGATGATTCCACAAAGTTTCTTTATAAACTGCCAATACATAAACAAGTAATCAGATAGGTATCTATTATATACACTTGCAAAATAAACCATTAAATGAAAACGACTTCTATTTATATTAGAAATTACTATTCTCGAAGCCTCCGTCCATTAGATCAAGTAAGTTGTCATCCAATCAAGGCGCAAGATGCAATTGGGCGGAGCCTATGAAAGTATTATTTTCTAGAATAAGTAGGTAGTATGTGCGCGTAATTTTTATGTTTGGGTTTTAGAATCCCATGTTCAAATATCCTACTTATTGTCCATATTTGATCGCTTTTGGAGAATTGAGATACAGCCCAAATTCCAATGTCCGCCTATGGTTTATTGCGGTTTTAGGGTCACTTACCTGAAATCGTGCTATCAATATGATAAAAATATATTATATCTTTATTTTTTTTAAGTTGGTTATGTCTTTGGCTTAATTTTGATAAAACCAACGAACGTATTTTTAATAATTAGTGAATATAACTGGGAAGTATTTTGAGAATATAAATTATTTACGATTTGATTGTTTCATAAGATATCGGAATAATTTTTTTTAACCTTACACCTGTATGGAGAATAATTCACACCTCAACTTGTGTCTATTCATTAACTCTTTTTTATGACCCAAAAAATGCACATCTTTCAGTTATTAATTTTTTAAACACACAAAAAAACTTATTTCCAGTATCTTTTATATAAACCACTTTTTTTACAGACCCAGGTAATAACAGGCGCCCAATAAATTAAACCCTTCGATCAACCCGACTATTAAGAAACGTACAAAAAATAAAGAAGCGTTTATTTTTTCTGTTTTTAAATGTGGCATATGCCGTACTTAATATTTAATTACCCCTTTGCCTTCGGAAAACATTGGTGTAGGAAGAGTATAGGAGAGTATAGGAGAAGGAAAATTATGTTTGAAAAGGGAAATTTAAGGAATCTGGAACACACTGCAAAAAAAACTGTGAATTTAACAATTTCACCTGTGCCGACCGATATTATAGAAATATAACGATGGCCTACCTTTTTTTTTAATCCTTAATGGGCGTAGATTTAGGTACTTTATAAAGTGTTACTCTGTTTCTTATTTTTACACACCTTTCTCACCTGGTACCTGTGAGTCTATCACAGATCCAACACTGAAAGTGCGCAGGCGTTCTAAGTACATAAGACACTACCCAGAACCAATCTATTTACAAATAAGTAATGTCCAATGGATCTGGGATTTTACAAGCAAAGTTTACGAGATATGAAGTCTTCAATAGACACAACAGCAATAATTGGGCTCCATCTAACGCAAGAAAGAAATGACAATTGTGTGAAATTAGGAATGACTCAGTAATTTATCTCGAATTTTATTATGATAATTTGACAGGAGAAATATATGCTAATATGATGATAAATGGCCTGCGACCAATATCACAAAACCACCCAAAAAATGGACAATTTTAAGTATGGAATAGACGGTGCTTCATGCCATATAAGTACCATTTGGTTGGTGAATAATTAACAGAAATGTTTCAAGATAGATGGATTGCAAATGATGGCCTCCAAGAGCCCTAGATATGACGCCACCAGATTATTTCTTTTTGGGCAGAAAATATTGAGGTCACCTGGATATCGCGCTTACTGGATTGGCTGGTGCATTAATGTTCGTATGCGAATGATGCTTAATTAGAACAGGGTGAAGCTTGGAACGGAGAACCCCAAACATTGTGGTTGTCACCAATACATGTTTGAGAGGTTTTCCCATTGTTGACAATTTTGGAAGTTTTATTATTGAGCAAATTTTGCAGAGAAAAAGATATGTTTTCAGTTAGATTGTACTGCAATGAAATTGTTTTTGTTTGTTATTGCGTGGGCAATTCCAGTTTGGAGGAGAATATGATGGGTTCGTAGCCTGATTGTGGTGAATATGAGAACATCTTTTGTTCGAGATATCACAGCAATATTTTATTGATATTTTCTATGAGTTGGCATGGTGTACATGTTTGTAAAGGAGATTGGCTCAATTGAATTTGGAATTCGACGGGAGAAGTTCTACTTTTCAATAGGAATGGTGATTGATTACCGCTACAATGTCGGAAACTCTTGGTCAAATCACGAAATTATTCGCAAGCGTGGCAGTAGGTATGTAGGTTTTTAGGAAAAATTCAAGGCATATCATCCGGTTCAGCAGCGAATATTATTCCAAGGAACGTATAGCTCCATTTAGTTTTGTTTTGTAAAGGGTGGAGAGAGAGCTTCACTATCATGAAAAATTTTACAATTTTATGGACAAAGGACATAATTTGAAAATAAATAAAATATAAAATTCACAATACAATATAAAAATATAGAAATACTGACTATATATCTATCAGCTCCACAGGCCCTTATTGGCCCTTGGCTTCGTTTTTTTTTCTAGTTTTTTTTTTCATTTTCTTCTATTTAATGCTTCGCTTTGCCAGTTCTGTACTCGTACTTTTTTTCAGATCATCTTTTACTGCATCCAGCCATTTTGTACTAGGTCTGCCCCTTCTCTTTTTGCTACCTGTTCCACATATTAGAACTTCTGTCTTCTGACATTCTGCTGATATAACCCAACCATCTGGCCCTCGGTGCTCTTAATATGTTTGTTATCCTTGGTTTTTTGTATAACGCTAACAATTCGTTATTCATTCTTCTTTGCCATTCGTTCTCCTCTGTTTTTACTCAACATTTTCCTCTCCCATATTTCTAGTCCATCCTCTTCCTTTTTATTCATAACCCATGTGTCACAGGCATATGTTACTGATGGTCTTGTTATTGTTTGATATATTCTGATCTCAGCCACTCTGAATACATTTTTTGCTTTCATTATGTTTGAAAATATTCCTGCTGCCTTACTACCTTCGGATATCCTTTTCGCTATTTCTTTTTTTTTTCACTTCCTTCTGCTGTTAAGTTTACTCCCAAGTATTCTAGTTGTTCCACTTTTCCAAATGTATAGGTGCATCCATCGCATTTTATATTTATGTCCGAATTTTTATCTCTCATAACCATGTACTTAGTTTTATTTTCATTAATCACCAGGTCATATTAATTTGCTTTTTTCTCCAGTTATTTGATACTTAATAAACGATTATTAAGTATCTTTGCCAGTAATATATATGTAATATAAAGAAGGGCGATTCCTCTATAGTTATGACATTGTTGTTTATATCATTTTTTATAAATTGGGCACAAGAGGGCTGTATTCCAATCCTTTAACATTTCTGATGGTATGCTATTTTCTCCGGTACTTTTATTCTTCCTTAATTGGTCTATGCTATCATATATCTCTTGTTCAGTTGGTATTTTTACAATTATATTACCATCTTCTTCCCCTTTATCGTTGTTCAGTAATCCTTCAAAATGCTTTGCAAACAAGTCTAATTTCCATTTTTTATCTCCAACTATTCTTTATATTAATTCTTAAGGTACCGTATTTTATTTTGTTGTGAGTATATTTCTTCAATTTTGCTTGAATCCTCATCCTTCCGTTCCCGCTTCTTCTTTCTACATATTGGCTTCGTTTTTGTTTTCACTCTTCCATATTCTCATCGTCATATTCTCTTTAATATAATACTAAGTATTCAATTGTGCCAATGTAACTCAAAAGTCTAGAGTAGATTGAAGAATTCGGTCACTGAATAATAAGGTCTTTCAAGCAGAAATGCCATCGCCTTCGGAACTTATTTAATGTAAATCAATTGATATGATGTTGTTTGGAACAGGTTGGAGTTGAGTAAACTTATCGAAAGATTATTGCTGCTTTTGATAGTTTCTTGTTTTGTTGGTAAAATGTGCCAAAATGTCTGCAATATGTTGGTCATCACTAATAATTCAGTTTTAGTTTTAGTTGTTCAGTGCTGGGATTCGTCCTTCGGGTTGATCATGTTCTAAACATGTGAGAGATTTATGTCTGTAGTCATCAAATAAGCTATCCGATGCTTGTCAGGTAAGTAAAGGATCTATTCCATGGTCGGCTAACCCAACCTAACCTAATTATTTCTTTAATTAATCACAGGTGGTTTCATTTTCATCAGAAATTATATTTCATCGGTTCACAATCTGTATTCATGAGCAAAACACTGCAAAAAATGTAATTTCTCAATTGGTAGTGTAACGGTAAAGGCGCCAATTTGTAACGGTGAATGTTGCTTTTAGTTGGGCGCCAATTTGTAACGGTAAATGCTGTACCTCACAGGGCACCAGCTCGAAGGGCTCCGGCTAGAGACTCCTCTCAAGGGTGATTCGACCCCAAGTTTATGTCACACAAGGATAACAGAAGGGTTGTAAAAATTGAGGGCGCCACTACCTTTTTAACGATAAAAAGGACTAAGAAAACTAAGGCGGAAAAGGTAGAAACGCCTTGTAAAATTTAAATGAAAGTTAAAAAATAAAAAAGTTACTAAAAATTTCCCCGGGCGATATCTCCCTCAACTTTTATAGTTGAGGATTTTAATAAAAAAAGAATTAAAACAAATTTTTAATTTATTCTGCCACAGGAAATGAATAACGGAATTTAATAGAGGAATTTGTACTTTTATAGGTACTTAGCTTAGATGAAGTGGTTTCCTGGAGAAGAAGTCAGGTCTTGATCTGAACTGATGTGTTCTGTTCTAGGGCGGTATTTTGGGGTTCTATCCTCGGGTTGTATTCTAGGCTATATTCTTGGGGTTATATTCTAGCCTAGGGTTATATTCTTGGGTTTATATCCTCGGCGTTATATTCTTGGGTTATATCCTAGCCTAGGGTTATATTCTTGGCTTATATTCTCGCCTAGGGGCTGTGCTTACCTAGAAGTACAAGTGGATCAGGGATATGTAGGAACTTGAATGTAATGGCACATTATGTTGGTCAGCTTTTCAGGTTAAAGAAAATGAAGGCAGTTATTTGAAAGTCAAAAAATTTATTTAATTTACTGAAAGCTTTCCAACATTATATGTTCCATGTTAAAACAGTAAAAATAGCAGTTATCGGCTGAATTAAAAAAATATACTAATGATCCGAAAGAAACTAATCATAGCAAAAAGTTATTTATTTAGTTATATGAAAAAATATCGTGCTTAGGAAATATATGGAACCGGCACTGGCGTTACGAAAGAATATTTTATAGGTTAACAGTGATTTATAAAAAATGTTATTTTATAATTAAAAGAGTTATTTCGCAACTGAAAAAGCTTGAAAATGTTTGTATAAAAGTAAAACAGTGAATTATAAAAGAATATTTGGTTTAAAACTACCATATTAGTATAAAAGAACAGTTTATGACCACGTGTTGAATTTAATTTCGTCTATCTCTGTAAAAAATTAAAGAATGCATACGAAAATTATATCAGACAGTACTTTAGAAGAAGCTTATTAATTATAAATTATGATTTTGAACTTACCACAGCAAAATTCATAAGATAGGTACTTAAGATATGAAAGATAGCGAAAGATGATCTCTCCCCTTAGGCGGTCGTTAACAGAAAGGAAAGGGGTGTCTCTCGTGGTGTTGGAAAAAATGGGAGCGTCCGTTGGCAGACGTCAATTGTCTAACGGTCGGGGTTGAAGAGTTTAGGATCACAGAACTATAATTGGATGTGGCTAGTGACGACGAGCGCTAATTAAAAGGATTTATTCTGTAAAATCGAAACAGGTCGATAGACATGTTAAAGTAGAATAAAATTCATATTTAAACACAGCTAAAAGAAAAAAAAGGAACAGCACATGTATTGTAATGTGTTGAAGCTACATAAAAACTTTTCCCATTTGAATATAACACAATGATATTAAAAGTGAAAATACAATACATGCATGTATGCGGTCATAATATAACTATTTCACAAAACCTTAATCAATTTTAAATTTCTCATAAATTATAATGGATAACACTTTATTTTGAAGACAAATGAAAATTATTCTGTCGGTGATTTTTTTTTCTTATTAGATGGGTAACCTTTTTTGCAAATTGAATTGATATCAATAATATTTCCACTTTAGAAGATTTTATAGTAATATATTTTATCCAACTGTTTTTTATTTTAGAATCTCAAATGTTATTTCAGCAGCAATAAACCTCCCAATCTACAGCACTGACATCTTCGATCTTTAATTATTATCCTTCGAATTATATTTCAAGTAGGTAAAATCTATTTTGGAGCACTTACTTTTTTCCCATGGATTATTCAATAACCTTATCACATACCATGTTACGCATCTGCTGCAGGTGGGGGAGAAAAAACTATTTCAATCACGCTTCTGCTCATAGAATTTTTATAGTCTTCTATTAATTAATTTTTTACTGTTTTCGAGATTACAATGTTAACTTTCACTAAGGTAGGTAGGAATTTAGGTAGACAGTGATGGATTCCTAGGGATGCTACATAATGAATTGGTCATTAGGGGTATATTTTATTATTTTGTTGCTACCAGTGTTGTATTCGTTGCACTTACGGGATGTAAAATAAAATAAATGAGCTAAATAGGGCAAGGAAAAACTTAGCCGATAAAAAATAGCACAAAATGTATTTAAAATTTTATTATTTACAGTAAACATTCGAAAAATAATTTATTGCCTGGGAAAACTAGAATCCTAAGTTTACTATGTCCTCTCTCTAGAACATTTTTTGTATAGTTACTATACCAATCTGGTGAAATTATGAAGTTAACTCTTATAATTTTCTTTATACACAATAGAAAAATATTACATTTTATTGCCTTTTTATTTCATTTTTTGTCCTAATCCTAACTCATTCTTTTTGTATCGGTTCGGTAACGTTATCCAGGAAAAATTAAATTCACTTGATATTTTTATCTCCTTACCTCTCCATTCTCAGTAGATTAAGGAATATACCATAAGGAACATGCAGAAGCTATATTTACTTCAACTTTCGACTCAACTATATTTTTTCCATGCAGCAATTTTATCGATAAAAAACACGAGTCATTCGCAAGGTTTATCAACAGATGCAGTTAAGTGCCATAATGCTTTACTTAAAGCTAACAAAAGTTTAACACGACAGAGAAAAATTTGAAGCCACCAATTTTCAGCATACTATAGGGTGGTCTTGGCATCTTGTTTAATGTTGAAGATAAACATTTTTCAATGTTAATATCTTCTTTTTGATTAACTGTCATCTTTTTGTTATAATGTACAAATATAATAATTGAATTCTAAAGTTGCGTCCTCACTACGTCGTCTATGTCTTTGGATTCGCTGGATCGACATTAAAGGTACGATTCCGAAGGAAACTGTAGCGACAGACCGCATACCTCAGACGGCAGTACTGGTTGTCATGTGTTAATAGGTTTGTTCCAACTGGCATGTACGAACCGTTCTGGAATCGGAATCATGTACTAGAATTGCATAATTCGCAAACTTGTATTAGGGATGGGCCTTGAACTAACACATCAACATTTTCGACGATATGCGCATGTTAGTTCCGCCAATGCTAGGGCCAAGCAAAGAATAATTCTATTATCACCCCCTTTCCAGTTGGTACAGTATTTGTACCGTCCCAAGAACGATACTATAATCATAGCTGGAACGATTCATAGAACGATTGCCAGTAGGAACAAACCTTATGGAATGCATTCGGAACGCAACGACACTGTCGTCAGTCTCTCCTAAGGCAACCCGCACTACCGCTCTCGGACCAGGTGCCGTATTTTCGAGATCAGTAGAACTTTTTCGTATGCGATTTAATCCGAATGGAAAATATCGCACACGATTCGAAGATCGTATTTTTGAACCATCTTCGAAAATGTATTCGTATGCGATAAATATTTACATTGGCAATACCGCAAATTCGACCATTTCATTTCTCCCTTACAAAAAGCAGAGATCTTTAAGACCATTTTTCGACATTTATCACTAATACCTAATCCTGCGATTATTAAAAAAAAGGAGAACTGTTTTGTAGGTATACATCAAATGAATAGTTGTAATGAAGAAGTTTGTCAATTTCTTATGTAAGGAAATTATGTTATATACTACATAAATGTTTATTCAACTGATCTATAAAAAAACTGTTTCATTGCTTTCCCCACAGACGTCTGTTTTATTAGACTGATATAGGTACATCTTCTATCATAAATGTTCCAACATAAAATCCACTGATCATATTGATAATGGGTGATTCATAAATAGATAAAACACTAGGAAGTTGTAATCTTTCAAAAATTAATTATGTTTTGTTTATTCATTTCAATTGTGATTCACAGTATAACACACAACACATAACTAAACCGAAATAAGGTTATAATCGTATACAAAGTTTGATATTCGAATGGTGCCTACCCACTCGAGATACCACATGCGAAACAAATCGTACACGAAGCGTTCGAAAAGGATTCAAAAATACGGATAACCGATTTTCGTGCGAAATTGATTCAATTTCGTAGACGAATTGTACTCGAGTTATCTCGAAAAAACAGCACCAGTTCTGGCGCCGACCACAGGATGGTGAGGAAATTTCAATGTTTATTTGTTAGTAAAATATGAGATATATGACATGATAAAATACAGATTTCATTGAAGAAACTCAAAATTATTATGGAATGTAAGCTTATATACCTTAAACTTTCAAATAATCTTTTTTTCGACAATAACAGATTTTCTTATAGTTTGTGGTTTGATTTCTTCTCAAACAAATAAGAATAGCTTTTAAATATTTTCCAGTTAACAAATGTTTTTAGTCAATAACGAGTAACTTCCCTCATCTTGCCTATTTGTCAATAAAGGCAATGTTAGTCGTCTTCCTATTTCTGGTATGAAGTAACAAAAATTCATCATCTTCTTCCTCCAACAAAATGCTCAAAAGCTCGTTCGATATCTTATCCCGGTACTTTCTCAGAATCGACTGCAACTGCCGATGCAGTCTGCAGTTGCCGTCGGTTGCTAAAGACACCTTTGGAATCGTACCTTGATGTGTTTATTGGACTTTCCGGTCGAGCTTTCATCGATTGTCGGAAAGATCAAAGACGGTCGACCTATTGAAAATAGTAAGGACGCGTTCTGGCGTTCGACATTCAACGTATTTGAGGTTCGGAGTTATTGGGCGCGTTCAGACGAGCTCAATGGGATGCTTCCGTTTTGGTGACTCTCAACTGTTGAGCATCAGAGGCAGCAGCAATTTTACGCTTTGTCTGCTCATCGCTGTCAAGGATGACAGAATATTTATTTTGTAATCCTTGACGCTGTCAAAGTGTTAGGTTAGGTTACAATGTGTTTTTTTTGGTAATAAACAATAATGATGGAACTAAATTCAGAAGATTATAGAGTGGAAATGAAAAATGAAATTATTGTATTCAATGAAACTGAAAGAATATTATTAGATAGCATTCACTTCATGTTTTGTGCTTAGCTTCAACCGTTGAGCCCGGCAGAACACGACCATTGTGTGACATTTTAATGGAATGGGAGAAAGAGAAGAAGGAAGATAAATCAATTGAATTTATAGAAGCATAGTGGTATGGCAAATTAAAAAGGTCTGATACGCTTGCAGAGATTCCTACGTAGGTTGATACCGAGAAACGCGTCGTCGAAAACAAAATTGTAAATCTGCCAGACCCCACATCGTTTTTTTTCATGCTTTTTTTTTTCTTTCGCGCAATTTCAATAAAAGCAGCACAAGCCATCAATACATCGTCTTCGTTATACATTTTGCTATCGGTAACAAGTGTGGACACCGTGGACAGAGCAAGTAGATCGACAGGGTTGTCGCAGCTTAAAACTGACAGCACTACTTGAAAAAAAAAACTGAGATACCATGAAATGAAACGTGGTAAACGTTGTAAACTAAATATGCTTATTTTTATAATAAAATGGTATGTATGTCTGAAAGCACTATATTTTCTTCTTCTTTCTTTGGAAGGAAACTATTTTTCACGCAAAATATAACCAGTAGGTGATTATTATGTATTCAAAATAAGTGCACCACTGTTCTTCACTTTTTTTACATCTTCGGTCCAGATTATGTTATTTTACAGATTGAATATGAGCGATAGGTAGCGCGGTTTAAATTTGAGAACCATGCAGCTGAAATTGTTTTTTTTACTTGTGGGAAGAATTTAAAGATAAAGGGGCAATTAAGGTCTTCAGAGTTTTTATCTGTCTGATTCTTACTTCTGATAGAATTGAAAAAAATTTAGGTGTTAATGTAATAAAAGAGGACTCCATGGTTTTTTTATTTAAATTTCAAATCATGAATAGTTTTTTGTCTAAAAGTATGAGATGTATGATAACGTTTATAAAAATTAGGCAGCTGATTCAATGGTTTAAAAAAAATACATTAAAACGTTTTCTTAATTATCGTTTAACTCTATCGTACTTTGCCTGTCCTTTTGGTTTTATCCAGTGCCATCTAATGATGGAAAAAAAACTCTATCGTACTCGCAAATTGAAACTGATTTACCTATACAAATTTATATTTGAGATTTCAGGAAAAATCAGAGGTAAAAACTTGAAATCGAGGACTATTCAGGAACGGTAAACAGGAAAATCAACAAAGACATATAATTTCCCACGTAAAAAGTGAGGAAATATTAGTTTTACCTGCATTTATAGATCTATTAGGATTCGTACAGTCTGTTTATATATTTTGCAGCTATCAGAAGTAGTATAAACTATTTTCCAATATGAAACAACTAACTCTTGGATTTCCTGCCTGAACAGGTATTAAATTATTTTTAAAGAGACATGTCAGAAAGTTTACCACACAGGCTTTGTTGAATTTAACTCGTCAGTTAAATGAAAATAGAAAAGGAGTACATAACTTTTTTTAATTCCCCTATTGTCCCTATTTGAACCACGTCTGTTCAACTGGAACTTTCAAAATCGGGCATTATTTGAAATTAACATGGCAACATCAAAGAGAAATGTGAAATCTGAATGAAAATTTCATACCAGTCATCCTAATACCAATCAGATGCTTTATTTTAGGGTTGCCATCTGCAAACTTTGAAATCCAGAATTTGAATATAGAAATACCAGTACATTTCGGTTTTAAGACAGAATGCAGTACCTAGTTGTTATATGCACTGAATATAAAGCATATATCCCTAACCTAATAGGACTCTTTAAAAACAGGACGATGCTTATAAACTATCCAGGACACCCCAAAAAGCAAGACATGTCCTGGGAAAACTTTATTTCGACATTATTGCTATGGTAACCAGCAAATTATCGGGAATAATACCACAAGAGCTCATATTTAGCCGGATATATTTACTGGTTGTTTTCGAATATCCTGCCAAATCTTAGCTTGCGTGGTATTTGGTAAGACAATTCCATGAATTGAATGACTTTTTTTGTATTTTCTGGAGTTGATTTTTCAATCTCCCTTATTATTTCTGCCTCGCGAATATTTCCAAATTTCGACATACTAACTGGAATATTATTTGCTGTTTAATTTTTTTTGACATTCACAATTTGTCAAACTGATGCGCAGCGCAATGCTTGATAAACAAACAGTAAATACTAGCGTTGCTACGGTAATTTATCCGATTTTTTTATTCACTTGCATTTTGTTCCTTCCTATTTAGCCGATAGCAAACTACGATTTTTGTACTCACAAATGGGAATTATTATACATCAGTGGAATTGTCTGTAAAATTCTTATGCATTTGAGCATGTAGACGTAAAATTAATAAGGGGACAGCTATGACAGCTATCATCTCCCCCAAAGGGAATGTATCCACTTTCATTTCTAGTCAATATTGACATTTCTCAGAAACCTAGTATTCAATGGAGTTTCATTCTCCACCTCTTTTCTAATTAACTATGTAGTTTCCTTTCCAAATCGCGACATTTCTTTTCAAAGTAAAAAACCCACACACTGTTAATGACAGTTCAAATAACGAAAAACGTCAAAACTTACGTTACACTCAGGCTTCTATTTCTTTATGGATGACGTCTGAATAGATATTTGCCTAATGTTTCCCTTTTGAATAATTCTGGTATAAAATTTTCTTTCCGAATCCCCCACGTTCTTGAATTAATTTCAGGAAATTTGTCTCGTACATGAACTTAAAAAAAATCATGTACTTAAACAACTTCCGTATATTTCTCAGGATTATCCTGTTCAATATAACTTGTAATTTACAAGAGACATGATCCAAATGCATTATTATTAATCGCTTAATTGGTACGTTTCCCTTTATGATATCTGAAGAAATATCGGCATCTTTCCACATTTTGGGGGGCAATGATAAATACTGCTTCCCCAAAGGGTCACAACTAATTGCTTCACTGTCGGCTACAGTAAAACGTCGAACCTTCACTGTATAATATGGTCGCATAATTCACTTCTTTTACAATACCCAAAGATACCGCAAATGGCTACCACCTTCAATAATAAATACGTTATGTCCGGAGCATCCATGAAAAACTTCTTTCTTCGCATGAATTTAGAAATATTTTGAGCTATAATGAATTTAATAATTCCTCTTAGTGATCTGGAAAAGGTGGAAATGAATATTATTCATTAAAAATATCCGAAAATAAAACACTTTTCCACTTCAGAGACATCAATATCTTCATCTTCACTGCCAAAATGATTAATAAGTCGATCACACCCTGCCTATCAAATGCCACTTATCCATCTTACCAAACAATTTTGCCCAAATGTCAGTAGCTTTCTCTGAAGCCTTTTTCCGAATTTTCGTTGATTTCTTTTAAAGGAAAGATTACGCGTGAGAAGGAAAATAAAAAAAAAACACATCTGATACATAGCAAGTCTTATTTCCATTATATGCTCTACTTAAACAAAACCAAATTTCTTCCCTTGCTCTTTCTCAAGTGATATTGCTACCGTAGCTAATTATTCAACCAAAAAGTTTTCAAAATGCCTGAACTACAACTAGTAGGTACGTTGGTGTCCGATCCAAATATTCAGTTTTATCTGTCGGTGTCTGTAGTGAACTGTCTTAATGTGAAAACCTGTGTTTGTGCCGTGTCTGCCACAAAACGTTAGGGTATGGACATAAGAAGAAGAGAGAAAGCGGGTTACCTGCTCGCTGGTTACCGGCGCCGATCGGTCCATACCCTAAACCCGCCGATCGCAGGCGCTTACGTTTATCAATCATAAGTAAATTTAGGCGCCGGTAACCAGCGAGCAGGTATCCCGCTTTCTTTCTGTCCATACCCTCACATACACAACACATATCATCACATTCACTTCATATAGGCGTATTCATAACTAAGCAAAGCAACATAACACGCCAGTTTGGTATAGTCTTACTTATTTCCGCGGTAAAGCCACTGCGGGTTATGGCAATCCGCTGGCCTAGCCCAGTTTGGTGAAGCCATGCCTTAAGTTGAGCACTTCTACGTATCGATCTGACAAGGTCTTGAAATTTTACCAGCCCTTGAAAGGTAAATTGTCATGTCCGCTAAGTATAAATTGTATTCACGATTGGTTAATTTGAAAGTAAGAGTAACAAAAAATTAAGTCATCGTCATTTCAACGTAAAAATACCATATTGTTCTCATTGCACGAGTAATACGTTATACTGAGGAGGAGCCCAGTATGTGAACCATAACATGTGAATTTCACTTTTTGGAATCAAATATTTCAAATTAAAAACTTCTAGTATCTCTTTATTCGTAACGATTAAAATTCTATAACTTCCGAATTGGTATTCCTTATAATTTTATTCTTTGTTATTTTTTGAGAAATTGAGCTAAAGTGTTTATATTTTTAAGTATTTGAAAAAATTGTGGTTAAAGCTGGGTTTATAAACTCTGTTGTTTGTTATTCGTTGTTCGTGATTCCTGCTGCTCGAAAATAAAACTTGGATTACACATACATGATGCGTTTATATAAAGTTGTTGTCGTGTTGTTCATCGTTGCTCTCAATAACCAAATTTTATATCTTGTTATTCGTGTTTCGCAGTTCCACCAATGAGAACTAAAGTAAGTGCCACGTGACTTGGTATCTGTCAATCGTGTCAAACTTCATGTATTTTGATAATTGATTTGCTCTTAAAGAACTGATTACTATCTCACTTGCTTGATATATTGATACAAATACGAAAAACAATAACAAAACTTTAATAATCTGTCACGTCAATTTTTCTGTCGTCTGACTTGAATCATCTTGTGACCAATCAAATTTCAACCTCACGACTAACGAAAAAACAATATAAAGTAGTCTTCTCGGGAACAACTGTGAATAAGGAATCACCAGCAACGTGGAAAACACAGCGAGCAACAAACAACGGGAACAAAACAGTTCATAAATCCAGCTTAGTATCTCAAAAAATAACATAAAGAGTAATGAACAAGAACAGAAGATATTCTTCATCACGTGCTCCAAAAAAATGTCTTGTGTCACTTATGGTAATTTCTTTTAGTGATGTTGACCTGACATATAGCTCAGCTAACAAATCTATGAGCTGAAGTAATAATGATACAATTTTTGTATTTTTTTCAGTAAATAGGACAAATTGAAAGAGCCTGAGAACTATCTCATACACAGTTTCTTTTTAATTAGTTTTGTTCTGAAATATACCCAAAAAAATGAATGTACATCTGCTAGTTACCTACTTTTAACAAAATCGTATAAAAAACATATATAAATAAAATCAATTAACTATAGATCGGTAGATCTCTGCAGTCCACATGGTACATCCTATATCCTTTTTATAATGATCCGCAAATGAGCTAGCAGTTTTTAAGTTAACATAAAAAATGTATCAAATATTATTTCCTAGATTACATTGGAACAGAAGGTATTGCAGGTAGTAGAGTTCTTTTCGAAGACACATACCAAATATAATCCGTAAATGATTTTTAAAGGATTTCGATTTAAGATTAGAAACATGTCTTTTATTTTGAAAAGGTTAAAAGCTATCAGGTATTTTACGGCTTTTAACATTCTTAAACACGCTATTGTTGTTAACAGCGTTTGAAAAGATTACTTACACCTGTCACTAAAAATCTTATAATAGTCGAATTTCTCATTAATTTTAAAAATGTTATGCACACTTGTAAATTAGTGATTTTCGATTTTGGGAGTTAAGACACTCCTTTTAACTTCAACATCCGGTTAAGTTACTTATCACTCTTCCAACTTCGAATGGACTACATAAGATGGTTCAACAACGGATTGTTGTAGACATCAATCAACACGATATTATAGTTTTTCGATTTTATCATAAAAATATAACAAAAATAACTAATGATGGAATATCATATCATATAATGGAAAACATCACTTGCACTGTATTATTATCTTAATTAATAATTCAAAAGAAACCTCTAGAGCATGTTTCCCGTGCTAAGAAGGAGAATTGACACTTTCTAAATCGAAGCGACTGAGACAATGACAGTTATTTTTTTGACCTTTTCACTCGATTTGAAATACGTATAGCTTAAATGATGGCTATCTGAGAGAAATGAAATTGAACATTCGATGAAATTAAAAGAATAGTTTTTAGGTTTTGTTAGTCGTTTGCAAAAATGGTGAGCACCTTTTCCTTTCTCTAACGCGGCATTTCGTTTGTTACAATGTAGGTGTTCAAATAAATAAGGCTACTAGTTTAGTTCCATTAGTAGGTATATATACCTTGTTTTTAAGCTAAGAGGAGCGATGTGAATTTAAGTTGGCATTTCTGCTGCCAAGTGTTTGGTCAGATTACCGCCCGTCATGGGCGTACGCGTAGGAAACAAAAAAAAAACGAGAAAACAAACATTCATACATATTATTTTTTATCTTATTCTAGGAATTATAGCAAAATGAAACGTCTGGGATCTTCAGCAAATCTGCCCAAAACCTCTTCTTCTATGTGTTTCTTTTTTTTGTGAAACTAATTTCCGGTGTACACTCAACATACACAAACCGCCTAATCTATTGCCCGTCATTGTGGACCTTAACCAAGTTTTAACTCTGCGTTAGCAGGGCTGCTACAGCTCATTTGCTGCCCTTGTGGTGCAATAATTATTATTATAATGAAATATAATATAATCAAAATAAAGTGATAATGAGTATGAATAATGTTGAAAATAAGATCTAGAAACACAGGTGTTTGTGTTGTATTGTGTCACAATACTTATAGTAAGACGGACAAAAATATAAAATTTTATTCTTTTCCATCAAAACCACAATTATTGGAACGTCAACAGAAATGGATACAAGCAGTAAATCGTATCAAGTAAGTTTATGAATTATGTGCTAATAATAAATGCATACTTATCATAGTAAAACAATCCGTAATCTACGTTGTTAGCTACCGTGGCAATGGATGAATGGCACCGCGAAAGTCAGTCATAAACGGAGCCTCCGGGTTACCTGGTGA
This sequence comes from Lochmaea crataegi, assembly GCA_947563755.1. Lineage (NCBI taxonomy): Eukaryota > Metazoa > Arthropoda > Insecta > Coleoptera > Chrysomelidae > Lochmaea > Lochmaea crataegi. The sequence continues at coordinate 24,941,692 of OX387426.1, forward strand.
CCTCCCGAAGTAACCAGCCTTACCACCACAAGCGGGGCTCTGTGGTGGTGGACATCCAATTCCCTAGCTACTCGTGGGATGGAATATGGAGAAAAGAGAAATAGAAATAGAACAGGAGGTGATGGACGAAGGAAGGCAAGGAATTTTTTGTAAATCGAACAAAGTAAAACGAACGCCTGATAAGGCGGGGGAGGCGAGAAGGTGGAGTGATACTGTAGTGAAGAGAAAGGGGGTATCGCCTCTGGAGGACAAGGAACAGAAGAGGAAACTGAAGGAGAAAGGAAAGAAGGAAGTGGAGAATAGGAAGGAAGAAGAGAGGGAGAGTGTAGAGAGATTGAAGGATATGGTAAGGCGACTGGAGGAGAAGGTGGAAATGCTGGAGGAAGAGAAGGCAGCGACAGAGGGGCGGGTCGCGGAATTGGAGAGGTTAGGTGGCGTGGCGTGGGTGAGAGGTGGCGGAGGTAACAATCTATACAGATGGGGAAAAGGAAAAGGAGGGTAGAAATGGGACGATAATCCTGAAGGATATCGGGGAAGTCGATCAGGAGGGGATCGAGAGGATTAAGAAGGGGTTGAGGGAGATGACAGGGTGGGTGGATAGACTCAGAGTCTCAAGAAATAGGGAGGTCGTTATAGAGGCAAAGAAGGGGGTTGAGGTGAGGGGAATTCGGGGGGAGGTGGAAAGGGTGACATGAGCTAGGGTGGTGGAAGCGGGGAGGAGAACAAAAACCATTACAATGGTAGGGATAGAACCGTGGATGGAAGATGAAAAGGTGAAGGGGAAAATAGAGAATTTGATTGGGAAAATGACAACGGTGATTAAAGTGGTAAGGGAGAGGAACGGGATGAAAATGGCGGTGGTGAGTTCGGAATGGGAAAAAGCGGTAGCCTTATTGAAAAAAAAAGGAAATTAGATTGGAGTAAACAGGGTAAATATTATGGAGGGTAGAGACGATGACAGATGCTTTGGATGTGGGATAAAGGGCAATAAAGTAGCAGGGTGTAAGGTGAAGGTAGTCAAGGAGAGGAGTAAGTGCTGGCAATGTGAGAGCGAGGATCACATGACGAGAGACTGTCGGCAGGCTTTCCTTTGTAGGGTATGTGGGGAAAGGGGACACAAGCCAGGGGAGATAGAATGTAGAAGGTGAAGGAAGGGAGTAGATGTAGACGATGGAGAACAGGAAGGAAAAAATGGGTGGGACCCTCTGGACCCCTCAGAGGGGACGAGTCTGGACCAATGGGAGGAAGGGGAGTGCAGTGCACGGGAAGAAGGCATGTAGGGGATGGATGGAGGGTGCTGCAGCTAAATTTAGGGAAACGCAGGATAGCGCATGATATATTGGAACAAGTGATTTTTAGGAGGGAAGTGGATGTGGTGTGTGGATCTGAGGTGAATGCTAGATATGTGGGAAAGCAGGGATGGATTATGGATGATACAGAAGAGTGGTGGAAGATGGATTGAGGGCGGATGAAGTGAGGAAAGGAAACGGATGGGTGGTAGTGCGAATAGGAGACATGGTGGTGTACAGTGTGTATATAAGCCCAAGAAAGAGGAGCAATAGGCGTTAGCGGAGGGCTAATTACTGGTGGAATGAGGAATTAGAGGAGCTGTGGAGGGAATGTAAAAAAGAACGAAGACGGATGCTGAGGGCAAGAGGAAGGATAGAGGGAAAAGGGGGATACAAAGAGAAGAAGGAACTGGAGCGTAGGGTGGAGAGGGAAAAAGAGGAAAGTCGGAAGAGTTACTGAAGAACCTAGAAAACAATCCATGGGGAAAGGCATATGAGATAGCGGTGAAGAGGATGGGTGGAAATAGGAACGAAGTGCTATAGGAAGAGAAGGGGGAGTTGGAGACAGGATTCGAGAAGTCCAGGATACTAGGGGGTAGGGAAAATGAGGGGGATAAGGCCGGTAGAGAAGTGGGAAGTACCGGAGGCGGAAAAGAACATTAAAGTTAGGAAAGCCCCAGGGATAGTGATGGCCTGAGGGTGATATGATGAAGAGGCTGTTAGATGACAATGGGGAGTTCTTCTGCGAGCTTTTCAACAGGTTGCTAAGGGAGGAAGAGTTTCCAGAAGGATGGAAGGTGGCTAGGGTGATAATACTTAAGACGGCGGGTAGAGAGGGATAGCGGGCGGGGGACTAAGGGCCCATCAGTCTGCTGTGTGGTATGGGTAAATTGATGGAGGGGATAATAAAGGATAGGATTGAGGAGTAAGTTGGTAGGAATGGAGGTTTCAGGGTGAACCAGCACGGGTTTTCGAAAGGGAAATTTTGCATCTCGGCACTGGGCAGGGTGATGGGCTTGGTGGAAACAGCTAGGAAGGGCAGCTGGAGGAACAAGAAATTGGCCCTACTCGTGTTCTTCGACATCGGGAACGCGTTCAACAGTGTCAGCAAACGGGCAGTGTTGCGCGTTGCTGAGGCTTGAAGTGGGACAGGGGTTGGTTAACCTGTTGGAGGAGTACCTGACGGGACCCAGGGCTCGGTTCTTGGACCGACGCTATGGAAGTGTGTGTTTGATGAGGTTTGTGGAATAGTATGTGAAGAGGGATTTGAGATTACGGTGTATGCGGACGATGTGTGTCTGGTATGTACGGCAAAAGGAGAGGCGGAGATACAAGGAAAGGCGGAGATAATGTGTAGGAAGATTGTGGAGAAGATAGAGCGGTGCGGACTTTTTTTTTTTTTTGTTCGAAAATGATTTGACATTAGAAAAGTTTGAATTATCCTTTTTTGGATAGAAAAATCGGACTAGAAGTGGCGGAAGATAAGACGGTTGCTAGTGAAGGGACGGAGCAAGACAAGGGAAGTGGGGGTGATGGTGAAGGGAAGGAGAATTCGTATGGAGGAGTGTGTGAAATACCTAGGGGTGTGGTTTGATAGTCAGTTATCCTTCCGAACACACATGTTGAAGGCGGCAGAGAAGGGGAAAGTGAGGGCAGCATGGCTGGGGAGATTGATGTGTAATGTGAAGGGGCCGGGAGAGTGGAAGGGGAGGATCATTGGTAAGACGGTAGAGCAGAGAATGCTGTACGGTGCGGAGGTGTGGGGTGGAAGAACGGGAGTAAATGCGAGGGTTAGGCCACTCCTGCGGGTGCAGAGAGGTATATTGCTGAGGGTAGTGCAGGGGTACAGGACAGAGGGTGGACTGGCAGCAGCGGTTCTGGCAAGGACCTACCCATTGGACGTGATGGCTAGAGCCAGAAATAAACGCTGGAGGGGTGCCACCAGACAGAAAGTACAGGAATAGATGGAGGAGGAAATGGAGAGAAGCTGGGAGGAGTATGAGGGCGCGCTAAAAGGAACGATTTGGAATAGGAGAGATTGGATGGATCGGAAATTCGGGGAGGTGAACTACTTCTTGACACAGGTGTTCACTGGACATGGGTCGAGAGTAGGGTACCTCCACAAGATTGGAAAAAGAGAGACTGGAGTGTGCGACAGGTGTGGAGTGGAGGATGATGTGGGGCATATGTTTAGATGCTGGAGGAACGAGGAAGTGCTGAAGAAGTTGGAGAGGAAAGGGGAGGCGATGTATTGGGAGAATATAGTGGAGATAATGTTGAGGGGGGAGGAGGAATGGATGGAGGTAAGTGGCGTAGTAGAGAGCATGGCCAGGGGGAGATAACGACTCGATATGGCATGAGAGGTGGGAGTGAAAGTAGAGAGAAGACGACGGTGTGAGCGGAGAGTGTGCGAGGGACCGCCGCCCGTCTCGAAGTATGCTAGGGTAGTGATTCCGAGGCGGGGGTAACGGCGAGTTTGAGGTGGGTTCGGTTGGTAGGCATCTCCTTGGGGATGAGTCCAACACTGGTTGGGTCCTGGACCCATTCGAACATGAGATTCCCATCTTGGCCCGACAAAAAAAATAGAAAATAAAAAGTTCAAAACTATTTTAATTCTTGATAAAGCTCCTAGAAATATGAGCGATGACTCATTCGATTCGAAATGACGTCGTCTAGAAAAATGTGTCAAAAGTATGAATTAGCACATAAAAAATTGCAATTGTTATTAACAAATTAAGATTAAAAAAAGATAGCATTTTTTAGTTTTTTGTTAATAACTCAAAAACTATTAATATTCAGGGGCATTTAGAAAAAGATCCTTAAAGAGGAGGAAATTTCCAATAAAAAGTTTCCGAGTTCCGAAACTATCTCTATTATTTATTATTTTAATTCAACGTAACAAAATGTTCTTGAACTTCCTTGTTTATTGTAAACTAAAGAAAATTTTTCAATAATTGTCTTAAAAATGTTTCCCGTCGTGAAGCCTCTCCTATACCCAACAAGATCACGTCATAGAAGTTTGAAAAATTTCACTGTCTCCTGAAACTAGCTGCTCAAACTTCCTTGTTAGGGTCAATTTTATTTTTTGTAATCTGACCTATTAGTTTTTCATTTTCCCTGTATTCCAGTAAGTATATTGGAAATATTGTACTGGATTACGGATATACAAGTCACTCAGAGCTTCTCGCGGAGAATATTTCTTTGTATTATGTAAGATAAACTTTCTCTTCATTCATATAAATCTATTAGGACCCACCATTCACGCTCATCTATGAAATACCCTGTATTATGAGTAAAATATGGCTACACATTTTTCTTAACTTTTATATTATTAATAATTCGTTAAGTACTACGTGACACTTAAGATTATAAAACATTTTTTTTGGATCCTTTTTCAGTTGGCGGGTGATTAATTTTTGATAAGGTGATTATATTTCCCTTGTCCTTTCCCCATGTTCTTGTAGGTAGTAAATTTAACGTGTATTGCTTTGTAATGGTCCATATCGTCTGGTCATGCCACCAACAAACATGCCTGGTAGGAATACCGCTTTCTTGGATCTATAAACATATTTTCACATACGCACACATATTTGATTGGTATTTGACATACAGTCAATAAACGGTCGTATGTTATTACCAGTATACGTGTATAAGATCATCTTGAATGATAGTAATGACAACACAAGTTGTACTTGATACTCACCAGCATGTATCATGTTTGACCATTGGCGTATGCAATAAATTTACCAAGGAAATATTACTAGGTACAAAAGACAAATTATATGAATTTTGTTATTCTCAGTGTCTGTCGAATTCCAAATGCCAAAACTACGTCTCAACAAGGTGATTCTAAAATACACTAGATGCAACAAAAATAGTCAACTATTTATCTAGTTATACAATGCGTTTATATAATGTGTACACGTCAAATGTCAACTATTGAATGTCATTTGTCGAATGTCGATGGTATCAAATTTACTCGCATATACTTAATGAACATGGAGGTAAAGGAACTAGATAAGAAGACCGAACTCATATGACACAATTGACAAAGTCTGTCCTTAAAATCGTCCATTTAAGCAGTTTGTTTTTTCACTGTCGTGTCGCTAATAATTGTCAGATACTGCTCAGGTATCCTAATCTTACTTTTTGTGCTCTAACCTCACTCACCTAATGCACTGTCAAATGAGCTAGCCAACCATTGAAGCATAATAAACTCTGAGTGTATTCAAAGCTTATGATTGGCTTTTATTGTTCTGCTGTCAGATGTTTAGTATCTATTGATTAGTGGAACCTAATTTGACAAGAAATTAGAGTACATGGAGTTCGTTCTCCTTGTATAATCTTTGTGATAAACATGATAAAATGTATTTGTTAATGTGACTTAGTTTGTCCTTAGAAATTATATTTTTGGGCTTCAAAATAATTCTACAGTGCTGCTTTGAGGCACAGTGAACAAATTTATGATGGAAACTTTTAAAAAATGTTTTGAGTGTTTACTGTTTACATATTCAAAAAAAAGGTTCAACTGATGGTTTGCTTTATTAACGAAGGCAAATGTTGTACGTGCAATCAACTTACATGCTCTTATAAAAAAAAATAAACGTTTCTCCAACCCCTTTCTTCATAATAACAAAATTTCACAGCAACCATGTAATCACGTACGCTTGTTACTCAAACTCATTATTGCTTTGTGATGAAAAGGAACGATATGGTCCTTTTTTTTAACATATTAATGAGAAATTTCAAATTGATTATTACAGCCGGCTCAGCCCTCTGTAAACTCACTTCTGAAAAGGATTTCAACAACTGAGGAACCCTTGTGAAAAAGTAAGTAATTAATGTTAGATTAATTTTTTTTAAAAACATTGTTTTCTCAGTTGTAAAGTATGACCAGAGATCTAAGAAGGTAGTAAATCAATATAAGCCGACGACCCTTATTATTACCTATTGTTCGAAATATAGATAAGCAATAAAAGTGTGTGTCCCTTAAAAGATTCCTAGGTCCGTATTAAAATATCTCATGAAATAATTTGGCATTTAATGCAACAGCTTGAAAATAATTAAAGTGGTATACAATGTTGCGAAGAGACTTTGAAGAAGGCTCTTTTACAAAACGGATTTGAATTTAAGAAGCTCACTTGTATCAGAAAAGTCATAATGGAATATGTACGCCTTAAGAAGTGAAGATTTTAATATTTATTAGCAATAAATGAATTTAAAGAATATGGTAGAACAGTAATGTATTTGGATGAAACTTGGTTGATACTCACGATATTCCAAACAAAAGTTGGGTAGACTCATCTGACTTGTGCAAAACTGATAAAGTAAAACGCATTACGATATTTCACGCAGGAACCGAATATGGTTTTATACCAAATGCGTCTTTATCCGCAAATAATATAAAGGACTCTTTGGTCGATTATCATGATGATACTATAGCCGAATTATTTGAAGACTGGTTCCAAAATCATCATACCACAAATTATGTATACCTATCTAAATACATAAAATGAAGTCAGGTTAGTTACACTATGATAACTCAAGAACGACTGAACTCTTATTTGTTGGATTCGTCTCCGTCCCATATAGCGGAAAAGCTACTGAAACCCTGGAGACTATATAGGAGATCGAACCCATATGGAAAAATAGACAAAACCTGTCCTCAAAAACGTCTATCTAAGCAGTTTGTTTTTTCACCGCGGCTTCGCCACTGCAAATCCAATACCATCTAATCTTAGTTGTTATTAATGACAGTAGTCATATTGTAAACATTACTTATGATAATGAATAATAAAATCTCAAAATAGGAACTAGAAAGGTTAAAATTGTTTTAAATTAAAAATGGGCATGGTGAGAGTTCAATAATTATTTATGCAACAAGTGCATAAAGTGGTGCTTTTTTTCACTCAATTCCATGAGTGAAAAAAATACACTTTATGCATAAGTTGCATACACTATTTTTTCTACAATCAAGCAAAAACCAAAAAATGTGTTATTTAGGTTGCTCTAAATGGACTAAAAATGGCGTCGATTTGAATGTTTATGTTTGTCATGATGACAAAACGCTAAGTTAAATGTCAGATGAGTGCAATCTGCAGAGCCATTAGCGGAAATATTTAAAATTAGCGTTAAAAAAACTACCTTATCTCACCCTAATGTCTCTTTATCTCACTCTAATGTCACTTTTTCAAACTGTTCAACAAATACATATTTTATGTACGAAAATCGATTAAAAAAACGTCACTTTTGTTAATTATTGTAGAAAAAATTATTGTAATAGTGGTTGGTAGTGCAGCTGATTTAAAACGAGTGTTTTCGGTTACCAAAGATGATTAAAAATATTAAAAGGTACCTAAATAAAGTAGGAAAGAAATGTTTATGGCAAGACATATCATATTTTACCACCGAATGATCACAATTTTCTATATTTTTGAGGACGAGGACAAAAACGAATTTCTTACAAAATTTTTAATTTCTGTTACTTAACCTCACTTACCTAACATTATGATTAGCTGTACCTACTTGTTCTGCAGTCCAATGTTTTTGGTATAGAATTTAAACCGCCTTATGCCATTACCAGAAATTGGAGTACATAGTTTCTTGCAGATTAACCTAATTGTCAGAGTGACATTTATAGAAGTTTTTTACCAACAAAAGCTACTCTGACACTACATTCAGCGGCAGAAAACGACCGTTTACATATAGTTAGCACCACATGCAAATGGATAGGATCCATGCTCGAGCATAGGAGAATATCAGCACATATGCATGATAAAACATACATTGTTAGGACAACTAAAGGATGTCCTTATGGTGGAGTTCTTTCACCACTTTTGTGGAACCTAGTTGTGGATGACTTGATCTGTAGGTTGAATGATTAAGGCATATGGACGCAGAGCTTTGCGGACGACATAGTGATTGTCACCAATGGGAAATTCCTGGAGGAGGTTATGAATGTCCTTCAGGAAGCACTGCGAATTGTGGAGAAACGGTGCCTTACAGAGGACCTTTCAGTTAATAAAAAAAACTAGTTTCTTTTACGAATAGAAGAATTCTCCCGCAGGGTAGAGTTCTGTTGTTCGAAGAAGAACGAGAAATATCCAAAGAAGTTAAATATCTGGGAGTGACCCTTGATTCAAAACTGAATTGGAAGGCACACCTGGAAAAAATTACTACTAGGGCGACTAGGCTTTTCTGGCAATGCTGAACAGTTATGGGCAAAACCTGGGGAATACGACCTGAGGTGGTTCACTGTCTCGACATAACTGTGATAAGGCCAACGATCACCTATGGAACAATAGGCTGGTGGAGGAGGACAGTCTGGTGGAAGAGGACAGAAGTGTCCTCTGCAGTTAATATATTTACTGCAATCCAAAGACAAGCCCTTCTTGGTATTACCGAGGCAATCAACAGCACGGGGACGGCATCAATGGAAGCCCTTATTGGACTTCCTCCTCTAGAACTTTTTATAAGGGCGGAGGCAATTATGGCAATTCTTAGGCTGAAATCGGGAGACTTAGGGTTCGAGAAGGACACACTGATACAGCTGGGACATTACTAGACGCACCCATATTTCACATGAGTTTTGATAGCATGACACCAGATAATATATTCACTGAGCGAGTGAATATAATCATCCCATCTAGGGAACAGGTGATGCACCCAGGTAATTCTAGAGAAATCATCTGGTTCACCGATGGCTCCAAAGCAAACCATGGTACTGGGGCTGGTATAAAAGGACCTAGAAAAAGAATGTTCTTCGGCATTGGTCAACATAGACGACATACGACTGTGTTTCAAGCAGAGACGATTGCCGTTATAGCCTGTATTGATGAAAACATCAGAAGAGGAAATACCAGTCAAGAAATTAAAATATTCACTGACAGCCAGGCTCTGATTAAAGCTTTCAGTAATCCAACAACTAGGTCTAGACTGGTGGAAAACTGCAAAGAATCCCTCAATAGGCTGGAAAGAGAGAACAAAGTGTCTCTAATATGGGTGCTCTCACATGAGGGGATTGCAGTTAATGAAATGGCGGACCAGTTAGCTAAAGAAGGCTCTAAAGGAGACTTCATAGGTCCGGAACCGTTTTGTGGAATCACAAAAAATTACATAAGAGGGGAAATCGGGAACTGGCTAGATAGGGAACACCAATTCAAATGGAGGGTGACACAAGGGTACCTTCATACAAAGAGTTTACTGAACAAGGTAGTCAAGGAACTCTCAGCCAGGCCACTGGAACTGGGTAAGAGACAGTTGAAGACAGTTACCGACCTGTTGACTGGACACTGCACCTTGAGGAAACATCTGTAAAAAATGGGCAAAGTTAGTGTACCTATGTGCAGAAAATGTGAACTTGATGATGAAACACCTACTCACATACTCTGCTTCTGCGAGAACTTACAGGAACTTAGACGGAAGCACTGTGGAGAGGAAATAATACAACCATCACAACTACTGAAAATCCCTCCACTCAAACTAGTGGCATTTATAGAAGACACAAAGCTTCTGGAATGGAAGTAGATAACATGGGAAATGGTACGAAGATTCAGTTCAAGTGCCTGGGCTGATGAGCACAACCCAAATATATGAATGAAAGCTGGAGCAGAAAGGAAACTCTCTGCATGTGTTAGGAGTAACATGTTTCACACGTGCGGGCGTAAGATCAAAAAAATATCATTCAATTAGATATAGAATAAATCGACTTACAAGTTTATTAGTTATCTTCTGGTTATTGATGTAATCATTGATCATTATTAACATCATTTTCAACAGAATTTCAGCAAAACGGAGAGAGCAATTATAAAATGCAATAGGTAATATCTTGCGGAGAAGTGGAGCTTTCTGAACTAAAATGCGGGCGAAAAGAATACTTTTCCGCACACTCGTAGAAAAATATGTTATTAGGACAGCACTACGTCTGTTATTTTTCTCTATTTTATTTAACCTTCTGCATTCCTATCTGTCTCAAATCTCTTTTGCACAGCTCTCGTCCTCCATCCTGGCCACATGGCCCAACCATCGAATTAAATTTCTTTGTTTTGTCCTTATTACTAAATTTGATGTAATTGTATTTTCACATCTCCCAAGGCTCTTGCTCATCACATATGATATGTTTTTATCGTATTTAAAAGTTTTCATACAATTCCCAAAAAAATCTTCATTCAAAAGTTCAACCCGTAAAATATTGAATTTCTTAAATTATATTGCTTGAACAAATTACAGGTTGTATTTTTTATCTCAGTACACGCCACTGGACCAGTATTGTTCATTTTTGAAGGTACTGATATGTCGTTTTCTAAATACTGAAGATACTAAATTATAAAAGTAGACAATTAATGAGCTATCAATCTTTCTCAACAATCGACCGAAAAAAAATGCCCAATATAATATTTTATTTTGTATTCATGGGTGATGAAGATTTCACAACTTGAGTTTACATCATAATTTGATTTAATTTTGTTGATAATTACAATTCCAGGAAGAGCAGATACCATTGATAATATTAATATAAAGAATAAATGTCAATATAAGTTAAGTGAAAACCTTGAATTGTTGGGGAATAGTTGATTAATTGGGACATTTTTAGTCGCCATAAGGAATGTCCCTCTTGTGTTTATATTTTAAGAATTTCCTCTGCCTTATGCAGAAATGTTATCGCCTCTTGAATTTTCTTCCAGTAACTTTTTTCAGATTTTTCTTCCGGTTGCTTTTCAATATTCTTACACTGTGTATAATGCTATTATAGTAGTTCATAAGATATGTCGTGCCTCAACAAAACGAAACAAGCGTTCCGTTTTTATTGAATTAAACGAAATATGGTCAATACGTTTCATACTATATTTAATGTTAAATAGTACAGTACAGTACTAAATACAAGAACCCAATCCGTTTCATAAGAAAAAATAACAAAAATTCTATTACAGTCCATAGCCACACACATAGTGAACTATTAAAAAACTTAAACCCTTTTGTTCAACAATCGGTGGACCATACAAAAATTAATCATATCATCATGACTTTAAGTATTAATGGTACCTACTTACAAAAAGTTAACGACTCATCCCTAATTTATTGTTAATGGTTTTCGTTCATTTACAAAGACAAAAGTACTTACGTGCGCACCTTTTATTCAATGCGGTACATTAACTACATTTTTTTGTTTTATTTCAGTATTTGAATAATGACAACAATAAAAAGTACAACAGGGTGATAAATTATTTTGAAAGATGAAAACGCGCAATATTTTTGATGCATACGTTTAAACCCTTACGGACAATTTGTAATTTTGTTCCATTTAACAACTTTTGACTACAACACCATAACCGCCAACGAAGGAGAATGCGATCCCGTTTACCAAATACTTGGTGTCAGGGTATGTGACTTGGAAGTGGACGTGTTAGCTCTCCTTTTTCTTCATTTTCAAATACGTTCACATACAAAATTCTGGTATTTATTGTATTCCTCGATCCCTTCTTATCATCCATGTTCATAATTTTGTCTCTTTTTTTCGGAATCTTAACTTTTACTGTATTTTACTTTTTCATTCCTTTTAGCATCCACCTTTCAAATCCATGAATTACTATTGACCTATATACTGCATTAAATATTGTTAGCTTATTATTCTTCCATATTTCTTTATTTTTAATTATAGTTTTGTGTGTTCACTCTTGATTACTTGTTGTATTGAAATGTTGTCACTGGTTCGTTCTATTGTTCTCAAATTTATATTTCTATTTCTTCGTGTCCTTCTCCATAACCATAACTTTCATTTTATTTCCTTTTTCTATATTATGTGTCAGACTTTTTGGGTTTTTGCAAAAATAACTATAAAAATATAGTATTGGTCAAGCTTTTTCTCAGTGCTTTATCAAATGCATTTTGTAGATCAATAAATGCTGATTTTTTTTCCTGTCTTCTCAGTTATTCGCTTGATGGGAAAATATGATCTTTTGTGCTCCTGCCCTTCCTTAAGCCACGTTGACAATCATCAAACGTATTATATATAGTCCTTAGCCTTTTATTTATTATATTGGCGAATATTTCCATGGTATTGCATCAATAATAAAACGGCCTTTTAAAAAAATCCATGGATCTATCATAGTCTGACAATCGACTCTTGATATAAGTGCCAGTTGACAAAGTTTAAGTGCCAGTTGACAAAGTTTAAAGCTTCACATGAAAGCGTTCTGGGTCTTATCATGTACCTCATCTATACACCTGATCTACAAAAATTAGATGGTAATCACTTTTGCCGAGAGTAATGTTAAAATCATACAAATTTCCCAAATTAAAGTGTTAAAGGAAATTGTAAATGCACCCTGGTATAGGTATTCGAAATGAAGATATCTTTAGCGGCCTAGGTGTGGGGTGTGTCAAAAAGCTGCCAAAAACTACGAAGGAAGACTCTACAAACATCACCCAAATCAGAAAAGAAGACTAAGGAGGACCAAAGCTCACGAGTTGTTGTAGTGAAGTCTGAATAGAAAAGTCTTGTGCCGCTTAAACAGTGTGCAAAAATAACGTGCCCTATGTAACATAGTAGGAGCCGGAGAAGCTAAGAAGACATCACAGCTAGAATCTTAGATTTAGCTTTATATTATACAAGGAATTAGAGAAAGTTACTTATTGATCTTAGAATAGACTGTAGCAAAATGAGTGTATAGTTTAAATATGACTCCTTTAATATTTACCGACTAAACATAATCCAGATCGAAAGAGTAGAAGTTACAAGGCATTCCAAATAAAAGAAACTCAAAGCGCTTCCACAATGATGTCAGCGAGTTGTTGATACACTTTATTTCTTCTCAACACTCAACATCATTGCTTTCACGTTTTCACACCACTTGGAGCAAAAAAAAACTTTAACTGGTGTACTTCTACTGGTATTTTTGCTCCCTGTGCTGCTCATAAGCAGGTAGTTTAGGTATTTACTTTTTTCGAACTGGATATATGTAAGTCATAGTGGGAAAGATTATTGTGAATGTCCACTATTCATGAGATTTCCTGATAATATTTTCATTTTCAACTAGGCGGAAACAAAGATCACCTTATCATATTTAATCTAATCTCTAACGATGTAAACAGTTTTTTTATTGCAAGAATTGAAAATAGTCCGGTAATCACATCTGATTTATCAATAACTGTATAAAGATAACATATTTTTCACGATTGCCTCCTATTAATTTCCATTCAATTTTTTTTTCGGGTCGAGATGGGTCGAGGACCCAAACTGTGTTGGACTCATACCCAAGGGGATGCCTACCAACCAAACCCACCTCAAACTCGCCGTTACCCCCGCCTCGGAATCACTACCCTAGCATACCTCGAGACGGGCAAAGATGCAGGGTCGGATGAAAAAGTCAAAGGCAGTAGAAGCTGAAGGCTATTCATACTTCATCATCATTAATTTCTTTTGGGTTGTACTCAACGCCCAGACACTTGAACTAAATCTTTGTACCACTTCCCATATTTTCTACTGTCATTCCACTAGGTTGTCTGTGGGAATTTTGAGTGGTTCTAATGGTTGTATTATTTCCTCTCCAAAGTGCTCCCGTCTGAGTCTTTGTAAGTTCTCGTAGTAGCAGAGTATATGAGTAGGTGTCTCATCCCGAAGTTCAGATTATCTGCACATAGGTCCACAGACTTTTTGCATTTTGTGTAGATGTTTCCTCAAGGGACATCGTCCAGTTACCAGATCGGTAACTGTCTTCAAATGTCTCTTGTCCAGTTCAAATAACCTGGTGGATAGTACCTTCTCCACTCTGTTTAGTAAACTCTTATGAAGGTAACCTTCTGTCAACCTCCATTTGAATTGGTGTTCTTTATCTAACCAGTTCCGGGTTGTCTCTCTCCTTTCTGATTGCACACAACGGTTCCAGACTTATAAAGGTTCCTTTATAGCATTATCTGGCTAACTGCTCCGCTAATTTATTACCTGCAATCTCCTCATGTCTCGGCGCACATACTAGAGGCACTGTGTTGTTCCTGGCCAGCCTATCAAGGGATTCTTCCAGTTATTTACCAGTATAGACTTGGTGGGTAGATTGTTGATAGTTTTAAGCAGAGTCTGGCTGTCAGTGAATATTTTAATTTTTGGTTCAGTATATTCTCTTCCAGTGCTTTCATGAATACAGGCTCTAGTGGCAATCGTCTTGTCATATTAATAGCGAATTAACTAATACGATTTATTTAAAAGTAGCCATAAATAAACAATGGAATGAAATATACGGTCTATTTTCGCAGATAAAAAGCGGTCCGTACTCAATAACATATTTTGTTGAATTATATACCGCTCATTTCAACAGTTTGGATGTAAAATTAACAGACATGTTTTAAAAGAGTCCAAAAAAGGCCAATTATTTGCTTGGATTAAATCTGGTTCGACAAGTGGTTGGGTTGACTCAAGTGATATTGAAAGTGAATAAATTAAGAGATTAATATTTGACAGACTCCTAATACAAACAGTCATCAATAGTCCCACAGCGATCATTAAAAAGAGAATAATAATTCTCCATGTATTTTCCTAACAACCCATCGAAATGAACAGAATTCACAAATCAATTTTTCACTTTTATTTTTCCATGAACTACCCTTTCGCTACCTTATTGTTCTCATTCATTTTCAATACAGGTGGCTGGAATCGATATTCTACATGACGTTTTTCTCTACCTGAATTTGTTCTGTTCGTGTTATAATCCATCATATCGCCAATCAATAAATACATCAGGTCACTTTTCACTTTAATATATTAACTATTAGTTACCAAAATGAAATTGATTTTGAAGGTAGCTTGTATGGAGTGGATTTCTTCAGAAATACAAATCTTGTTTCGATTTTAGGTTATTTTTATAATTTTCATCCTTTAAATCGGATGAATAGGATAAAAGGACGCCTACACCATTACAAAATTAATAGAAATTATTCCTTCCACATCAAAGCAATCAATTCCTACAGATCAATTGGGTTTTATCCTATTACATTTAGCATATTCATAAAACATAAAAATGGAAATATATATACAGGATGTCCCAGAATTCAGGTCTCAGGGATTGCGTGGTTTTCGTAGAAGATAAATATATTTGTACCACAAACGAACATATTCCGAAATTATTATGGACTATATACGGTGTTCCAAAAATGTGTGGAGTCTATATCTCCAATGAGGCAGTGCTTCACATTCGAATATAAGGTGTGAGACTGTTTCCTCCTCATCCATGCACAGCCTACAGATAGGGGCATCCTTATATATATATATATATATATATATATATATATATATATATATTTATCTTTACGCCTTTGTGCGTCCGTACATTGTCCTTTTACATTTAATCGTGCGTCCGATGGTAGTTGTGCACAATTATTTTCCAATTTAAACTACTTTTTCGATAGTTTTACATCATAACAAGCATTTTTGCAAATTTTATGGTGGACGTCAAAATACGACAAAATGAGTGGAGTATATAATATGTGAGTTCCATAAATTTCCGCACTGGCGCACTTGTATATACACGATGTGAATATACTAAAATATTTTTCAGCCAAACCAAGCGACTTGTGCGTCCGTTGGTGGCAACACCGCAATTTTAAGAATTAAGTGACTATTTCTTCGGTGGTCGTTTCATAGGAAACTTTTATAAACATACATAATTTACTAGGACTCTGGGCTCATAGCAGCATAATTACATAATTTTGTTTTCTTGTTTAATTCAGCTTATGTCGCTGGGAAGACAAAACTCTGCAAATTTTACGATCCATAAAAGATAAAACGTAAACGTAAGTGAACTAATAACAATACAATGAATTAGTAACTAATGTCAAATATATAAAAATTTTACAGGTAACTTAAGTGAAAAAAAATTCATTCTGATCTTTGATTTTAACACTAAGCGCTTATCCAATAAGTCTCAAAATATACCGGAAGTGTCATTTGAAATTTGAAAGTTGAGACCCGTGATAAAAAATTACGTCATTAAATTGAATATGTTTATCGTGGTTGTATGGCTGGTCTAATTTTTCATTAACCCGCAAAGTCTGATTTTATTATTTCGGAGATCAGGATGCATGAACTTCGTGACCAGTGATTTTAAGGAAGCAATCGTTCAAATTAGACAACAAGTATTATAGCATTTTTTAATTGGTTATTTTTGTATAATTTAAAATTTTTAAATTGTACAGGTTGTATCTTTAAACGTTTGACAGTAACTGAAAACGATGTAAACGCTATGGTCGGTACTTTATAGCCCCTCTCACCTCTTATGGCTCCTCAAAGTTTCAAGAAAGTATCTTTTACCGGAGATATAAACGGATTATCTTCCTGAATTAGACATGTTTTGTTGACGCCGCAACTTATAATTTTAACAAACATACATTTTCCCTTGAAATAGTTATTTTCCTAACGCTTCACGCATATGTTTGAAACAACATTTTTTCTACGAGCGGACGGATACAAAGTAACAAGTTTATTAGTTACCGTCTGGTTATTGATGTAATCAATAATTGTTATTAACGCCATATTAAACAAAATTTCAATGAAACGAGAAAAATAATTATAAAAGAGAATAAATGATACCTTGCGTGCGGCAAAGTAGAATCGTGCGCCATAGTGTACTTTTCCGCGCGCTCGTAGAAAAAAATATTGGATAGTTTTTTTAAGTTGAGAAAACTGAAAATTGAACTATTGAAATTTAAAAAGATTATGTAAAATGAAGTATATCCAGTACAATATCCGTTATACGTAACCAAACACAAACTTCACTTCTTCGTCATATTTGCACCACGTTACCAAATAGATAAAATAATCATAATGTAATATTTAAGTGAGGAACTAATTATCTATTAGAATTTCCATTTTTCACCTAGTAGGGGTAATATTATCGTGTTACCGTGAGATTACTAATAACGTACATTGGGTTTTGTAGTGAATATATTTTTGTGTGAAATTGGAGTGTACTTAAATTAATTAGTTTATTGAGAGAAAATTAACATAATGTTAAAAGATTGGTCCTCGGTGAAAGCAGATGCAAATTGTATACAGGGTAATTCATAAGTACCATAGAGTCCAATATATTGTAAATCCTCGAAGATTTTCGAATAAAAGTTTGACCGGTGCTCTCCACCCTGAAGGTTCATATTTTAAAATTGGTTGCAATTGTACAGTGTGTTCCAGAACGCCGTGCCAGATGAAAGCTAGTTTTTTAAATGGGACACCCTGTATTCTACTTCTAATTTGAATTCTGCTTGATTTCTCTAATGCAATGATATGAGGTTGTACTAGGTTACACAGTGTTTTTAAGAAGTTCTGACCACTTGTTCCTGAAAATCGTAATGAGTTCAATGCCCATGTATACTTTAAACTGCACATTTTGAAATTAATCAGTTACAGCCATACGTCTGTAATTCTCTTCCATAGTTTATTCCAACAAGTACATAAAGTATTGGAATTCAATAATCCCCCAACTAACAGGAGTTTATCGGAGTTTTACTCAAAATTGACGAAATATGTTTCAAAAATTTAATAGTATCTGAAAATATAATATTTTACTAAAACGATTGAGTGATAAATATAATCGCATTAAAATGTAAAAAACAACATAGGTACTGTAAGAATAATTCCTTCAATGAAAAACGAAAAATACACCATATAAGCAGAAAGTTACTGGTCGTCATCGTTATCAGTGTCACTTGTACTTGATTCACTATCACTTGTATTAGAACTATCTACATTAATAATTAAAGGATTTACTTTCACACTTTTAATAACATTATGATCCATATTCCACATCATTTTCAATTTTTTCAACGTGACTTAATAGTAATTTCTTTACATATTCTAATTTGTATGTAATATTGTTTCTCGCACCGAACTGTTTAATTTCTGCCCAAACCAACTCTATTGGGCTTAACTCGCAGTGGTGAGGGGGGAGCCGTAAAACACTGACAAGTCCATCTATCACATATTTTTTATATTTTCACTTATGTTGCTTAGCAATCTCATAGAGACAGGCTTTGGTAACGCTGTTATTAAATGATATACCTTTATTTTGTCGCCATTTCAATAATTCAGCGTTTCTCCATGAGCAGGTTGGTCATTTTTCTTGCAGGGCACCATTATCAAGAGCTATGAGTGATGGTGGGATATTTTCCAAAAACAACTTAAACCAATTTTAACATTTGTGCGTTCATATCTTTATGATAGTCGCCGTCAATTTTTGAAGTAAATACTATGACCTACAATGCCGGTTGACCATTATCCATAAACGCCTGTTTACCGCTTTTAATATTAGAATCCTGCCAAATCTTTGAAGGGGTATGTCCTTCGTTAACCCAAGTTTCATCAAGATTAAAAAAAATTTTTCCTCATCGTCTTGCTGCCATTATCTCGCGAAGATAATCTGATTATACGTTTTCCAGTAAGACAACTACTCCTACTCCGTTGCTTACACTTAAAACCTATTTTATGCAAATGCAACAAAACGTTGTTTTACTTATAAGCGACAAATTCGCATCAGTTTTTAATAATTGAAATATTTTATTTAATGTTAGTACTTCATTTTTTATATAAAATGAATGGATGTATTTTCTGATTGCGTTGTTTATAAATTCATTGGTTTTCTTTACTTTTCGTCCTGGTTTCTCCTTAGGTTCGCTTAAAACCTGATTTGTTTTTTGTTCACGTATTACTTTGTAAATAGTCGATATCCCCACTCCAGTAATTTGTGCACATTTTTCTATAGTGCTGTTTTGCAAACAGTAAGCATTAGAAGAAAGTGTGTTTAAGGACATGCGATTTTCTTTCTGTAAATACCGAAATACGTTTAAAATCATCGTTTGTTCGTTTAGTCCTAATGGTGCAAAATTTTACAAATAGGCACAACCCTTCTCAAAGACGGTTATTAAAAAAATAAAACCATAATTAAAACTAATATGAACACCTATAGGTCATAATGACGATATTGTACAGGGTTATTCATTATAAATTACCCACCCATCGTTATTATTGCTTTTAGAAAAAAAAGTCTTTTATGAATTTTTTTTGGTTACAGCTGAATTTTGTTAATATGCTATCAAAAGTTCAGTAGCGTGCAAATTTAAGAGGATACAAGAAATAATAGTTTTTTTTTAACGGGATACCCTGTATATTTTTAGATTTTTGGAGTGGTATTTCTTTTCTGATTTCAAAAATATATAATATGTTACCCCTACCTTTTACCGTTTTTGAGTTATTAAATGTTGAAAATCTTAGTTTTAGTAGTTAGGTTACTGTAAATATGAAAAAGATAACATTATTAAAGTAAGCTATGAAAATGACAACTAATATGTTTGATAATTGACATTTTTCTGATAAAGTTATTAAAATGGTTTACAGTGAGGAAGAAGAAGTCAAAATATATATACAAAATAGAAAACAAAGATTTATTTTAAAAAATTTATAAATAAATAATTCATAAAAGATGTTCGATGTGTCCACCATTATTGTCAATGCATAATTGATAACGCCTTCTTATATTTATAATAACATTACAGATGACTTCATTATTTCCATTTAGTTTGTTAATTTCAAGTTGAATCCTTTCTTTAATCACCTGTATAATATTATTATTAACAATATCTTTCAGAAATCACAAAGAAATGGGAATTTTTTGCGGAAGTGCGCCATCCTGCATCCAAATCATATCGAAGTAATGGGATAAGTATTTCCAATTAGGTAACTCCAGTAGTTATAAGGTATAATCATAATATATAGTAACAACAATTTTATTTCTAAAAATTCCACACCAAACGCCAACAGTTTTTCTTCCTGATTTTTGTATTTGTTTCACTAATATTTTTCTGTTATGCTTATTTTCCCACGACCTTCGATTTTTCCTGTTAAAAACTCCTGCCGTAGAAAAAGTTGATTCATCAGTCCATAATATTTTTGTAAAGTACTCGAGATCTTCATCCAACTTTTGAATCATCTGGCGGCAAAGTCAAGCCTTTTCCTTTTATGAGCCTCTGTTAAAACTTGTACCGCTAAAATTTTATAGGGTTTATAGTTGTTATTTTTTAAAGTACGTTGAATTTTAGAATAACGCTTACCTAGTTGATTAACCGCAGTATATATACTACATTGAGAATTTTCTAAAAAAGAATAGAGTGTTTTAAAAAAGTCTACTCGGGGCAAATATTTATAGTGGATGGGTTTACCTTCGAAATGAAGCAATATATCTAGCTGTTCTTCCTGGTTTGCTACCATTTGGTAAACATTCTTAAAAGTATTTTCTGATGGTGTTGGACGATTGGGATACAACACCCTATATGGTCTTCGTGCTGCACGCTTATTTTTGTTATCTTCTATAAAACATGTAGAAATTTGGATTTTTTTTTTCCTTACTGTAAACCATTATAATAACTTTATCAGAAAAATGTCAATTATCAAACATATTAGTTGTCATTTTCATAGCTTACTTTAATAATGTTATCTTTTTCATATTTATAGTGTAAGACATTTTTTTTTCTCACCTTAAAATAGTTTTCGTTTCAAGTAAAATAAATTAAATCATGGGTACACCCTAATATTTCAGAAATGCATTTCTCGACAGTTATCTGAAATAGATAAGTAAAACAACATATTGTCACGTAGTCGAGGTCACGAAAGGGGAAAGAAAGGTTTTAAGAACGATTTGGGTTTTAGTTGCTAGAAGATAACTAAAGTGTTCACTTGAGTCGGATAAATTTAAATATATAAAATATAGTGTGTATTGTGGTGCATGTCAGAAATTAAATAGGTGAGTCTACCTCACAGAGTAATTCATTTTTGCCTGTTATTTGATATTTGAATTTAAAAGATATTTTATCACATAGGGTATGTATATTTGCTAATTATTTTTAATAATAACTTTGTTTAAAGTTCTTTAATATTCAACGTTATCAAGAACATTAATTTATTGTTGCATTTCCTATTCATCCAATCCTACTGTACTGTGGAGAGTTTGTGCCACTTGCAGTCTAACTCATATACCTATACTGTACTGTGGAGAGTTTGCGCCACTTGCGGTTTGTCCATTCCTGATACAGGGTGACTTCTCACGTCACCCATATCTCCTTCCACCCCCCTGTATTGTGGAGAGCTTGAGCCACTTGCAGTGTAACCTTATTTAGCTGTACTGTGGAGAGTTTGTGCCACTTGCAGTTTAACTCACATACCTATACTGTATTGTGGAGAGTTTGCGCCACTTGCGGTTTGTCCATTCCTGATACAGGGTGACTTCTCACGTCACCTTTATCTCCTTCCACCCCCCTGTATTGTGGAGAGCTTGAGCCACTTGCAGTGTAACCTTATTTAGCTGTACTGTGGAGAGTTTGTGCCACTTGCAGTTTAACTCACATACCTATACTGTATTGTGGAGAGTTTGCGCCACTTGCGGTTTGTCCATTCCTGATACAGGGTGACTTCTCACGTCACCCATATCTCCTTCCACCCCCCTGTATTGTGGAGAGCTTGAGCCACTTGCAGTGTAACCTTATTTAGCTGTACTGTGGAGAGTTTGTGCCACTTGCAGTGTATTATTATTTTGCTGTACTGTGGAGAGTTTGTGCCACTTGCAGTGTTTTATTATTTTGCTGTACTGTGGAGAGTTTGTGCCACTTGCAGTTTAACTCACATACCTATACTGTATTGTGGAGAGTTTGCGCCACTTGCGGTTTGTCCATTCCTGATACAGGGTGACTTCTCACGTCACCTTTATCTCCTTCCACCCCCCTGTATTGTGGAGAGCTTGAGCCACTTGCAGTGTAACCTTATTTAGCTGTACTGTGGAGAGTTTGTGCCACTTGCAGTCTAACTCATATACCTATACTGTACTGTGGAGAGTTTGCGCCACTTGCGGTTTGTCCATTCCTGATACAGGGTGACTTCTCACGTCACCCATATCTCCTTCCACCACCCTGTATTGTGGAGAGCTTGAGCCACTTGCAGTGTAACCTTATTTAGCTGTACTGTGGAGAGTTTGTGCCACTTGCAGTGTATTATTATTTTGCTGTACTGTGGAGAGTTTGTGCCTCTTGCAGTGTTTTATTATTTTGCTATACTGTGGAGAGTTTGTGCCACTTGCAGTGTATTATTATTTTGCTGTACTGTGGAGAGTTTGTGCCACTTGCAGTAGTTATAATATTGTTTGTGGAGAGTTTGTGCCACATATTCCTTACATGCACTGGGGAGAGTTTGCGCCCCTTGCACCTTTCCTAATAACCCTAAATGTTTACAACTAGGCATTTATTTTTGATCAAGTGAAGTTTTAACTTTACTTTAGTACTGATATACATAATCACAGTTCAAACACATAAGATGCACCTTGTATATTATTAATACTTTCATTAATTTTGGGGATTTCATCTATACTAATCGTTAGTTAAATAATTAATCATTATTTATGGCAAATTGAATACTCAGAGTGTTTTTCTATCTAATTCCAGGTACGTCATCTCGGTTGTTCAACCTACTTGGACCATGTCCACATGGACTGTTCAATTAAATCCAGGCATCACGTCCAGTGTCTTGTAAATAGTTATTTTCAACATTTAGATTTGTTTTATTATATACATTATAAACAATATAATGTAAGTACACAGTAAGTAATTAAAAGTTAAATTCTAATTAAATATATCAATCTTTACAAATCACTCATTCTCCTCAAGTCAAGTTTTTTATTCATTACAATTTATCAGAAGTGGGATAGAGATGACCTGGATTTATTAATTCAATGACATAAAATTACAATGCCGAGATGACACTATTTTTTTAAATGTTATTCTAGCTTTGTGTTTTTTTATTTTATTAAATATTTATTTACCGTATTTCTACCATAAATCACAAAAGTAATAATAAAATCAACTGAAATGGGTCCCCAACGTCGCAATAAAATACCGCTACCAATTGAAACCCAAGAGGCTTCGGGCTTCGGGTTCGAGTGAGTCTGTTACCCCAAGAAGAAACCGTATTGATTCTTTGACACCGAATGACTATTGAACGATTGACCACTGTAATGACCACTTTTCTCGAAAATACTGCCGAACGAGAACGGCCAATCAAGACGGTCCGAGGGGATGTGGTACTGTACCTGTACTTGACCTCGAGGATAGGGTGCAATCGATTTCGGTTTGGCTTCAAAAGGTCGATGAACTTCGTGATATTTTTCGATGTTTAGGGGAAGCCACTATCTATTACGCTACTACAAAGTTCCGAAGGTTGGCAATGGTTTGGTATAAGAGTTTGCTAATGTGTCAAGTCCAAGGCCCCTCAGCTTTTAAGTTTTTTTTTTGTTTTTTTTTTGCTCTTGGCTGCTCTGTTTATGTGAAGAGATTAGTTGCCCCTATTATGCTTAACAATATTTCCACAATATTCTCCTCAGAGAAATCCTTCCTTGGGTACTATAGCCCTAGAATCTTATGTCTCCAATGAGTGGTATTATCTAAGACAATTTCATATGCAGAGGCCGGGCATCTCGGGACAAGCTGTGCAGTGGTACACAGTATCTTTCCGTATTTTTTGTCCATAGCGCAAACCCTACATTTTATTTTTAAAGCGTTTGTCCAAGTTCATTGAGAATTTCGATTTCTACAGGTAAATGGTTTACATCTACAGGTACATCTGCTTGTTGCGACTGTTTTTGGCAATAGTTTTTCTAATACGGACATTCGAAAGTTGTAAAATGTCACTTTCTAACCAGAGTACTTATTATAAAGTTTATGGGCATTGTGCAAATACAACTGGATCACATGTATTATAATTTTCTAATATCAACGTAACGGCGTGCCGTTGGATAATAAGCCATCATTTGATCACGAATGCCTTATGTCTATTCCACTATTTATTATACTTGACTTTTGCTTTTAGTTACCACTTCATTTTTTTTTTATTCAGTAGATATGTCTAAGACGTCTCTTTTATCGGTCCACTTGTCAATCATCATATTGCAGTTATACATAGCTTTGGTCTCACCTTTTCTTAATTTTGTAGCTACAACGTTTTTGGGGAAATCTTTTCGGCTTTTCTGAGAGTACCTGTACAAAAGGTATTTGATCAAGAAACTTTTTTTTTTTTGCCAATGAATAACTATTGTCAAAGTTGTCCATGTATAAGCTATGTCCGTTATTCAGACATTCGCGCATCAGATACATCACTGTCTTTTGTGCATGATATTTTCCGCCAGTTATATCGCTCGAGCCAGTATGTACCATCATATCTAAAATTGTTCCGTTCCCTTCTATTACCATATACAACTTTATCCCATATTTCTGCCGCTTCTTTGGTAGATATTGCTTGAAGTAAAGTCCCCCTTTTCACAAGACCATAGATTCATCCACTGACAAGTTTTTTGTTTTTTTTTATGGGTAATATATTATCTTCATTTTATTAGTAAAATGATCCAGTATAGGCCTGATTTCGATCATCTGGGGACAGCTCATTGGTTTTAACTTCAGGAACATAGGGGCATCTCATTATTAGCAAGTAGCGATCCCTACCCATTAAATGTGAGAAACAGCTGGAGAATAGTCTTATGTTTTTTTTTTCTCAATAGTCCTTCAAGGTAGGTAACTTTAAAGTACCTGTATGTAAGGTAAGTCCAAAAAAAAAAATGAACAGTTCCGATATTGTCAAATCTTGCCATAGAGAAATTCTTGAGTAGTCACTTCTCGCAATGGTACATAAAACTTGTACTGCTTAATTGTTGATTTGCGAAATAATATACCTGATTTAATAATGGATTACGTTCCCTAATGGCACGGCAAAATTTCTGGTTCATGCACGATGGTTCTCCTGTTCATTTTAGTCGAGTAGTTCGTCAATATACTCACAGTTCGTACGGGAATCGATGTATTCGAGGGCGAGGGCCAGTCAATTGGCCTGCAAGATTACTCGATTTCATTTCGTGCGATTTTTGTTTTTAGGGCTACTTAAAATTGTCAGTATATGCTGTCCCAATTCAAAATCGTATTCAGCTTTGGGAAATAATAAGTGTACCCAATTTTAATTCTAATGTTCTGTTTTTGATCCGTATGTTCATCCTTAGCGAAACACGGTTATTTTCAAATTGCAGTATTGGTAATGGCTGGTTAAATCTTGTAGATATACCAACCCCGTTTGACTTAGGAGTGTAATTCAATGTATGTCGAGGCAGATAGCCCGGGAAGTAGTTGTTTCATCTTAGTTGCACGGTCACTGTTTTTGAAAAATATGTTTCAAAACTTAGTTGTAAAGCGTTGAATAACGTATATTCATTTTTCGATATCTAATTTATGCGCCTCTAAATTATTCAGTACT
Source organism: Lochmaea crataegi (assembly GCA_947563755.1). Lineage (NCBI taxonomy): Eukaryota > Metazoa > Arthropoda > Insecta > Coleoptera > Chrysomelidae > Lochmaea > Lochmaea crataegi. The sequence goes on from OX387426.1 coordinate 24,967,291, forward strand.
TAAATACTGATGGTTTGCGAACATCTGTTTTTACTTTTGCAGAAACTATTTTATTTTCTTCTGTAGGTTGAGTTTTATTTTGTCGAGTTTTTGACCTCGTTATAGCTAAGACGTGAAAATTATCTATGTACAAGTATTTTAATTCATTTATGGATATCCTTGAAATACTGTCTGCATAATTTGAATTTCCTTCCATATACTGTATTTCAAAATTATATTCTTCTGTCTAGTCTAATTCTTGTGAGTCTTGAAGTGGGTTCTGTCATTGAGATAGATGTGTTTACGGCTTATGATCCGTTTTTACTATAAACTGTGAAGAACCATACAAGTAACTATTGAAGTCATTAATTCTCCAATGGATAGCTAACAATTCTTCCATAATTATAGGTTTGTTTATTTCACTTTTCTTGAAAGTTTGCGATGCATAAGATATAGGTAAATCTATACCTTCGTATTTCTAAGAATTGCATGCAGACGCGTAATTTGAAGCATCTGTAGTCAGTATAAATTGTTTACTGAAATCAGGATATTTTAATGAAGGTGGCTCTATTGATGTTGTTTTTAATATTTGGGATAATTTTTCGGAGTCTTCCGACCACTCGAATATTACATGTTTCCTGGATAATTTTTCGAGAGGTATGCATATTTCAGCGAAGTTCCGAATGAAACGTCTGTAATCATTACAGAATGCTACGAACCTTTTAGTTTCTTCCGAGTTTTTGGGCACTGGATATTGTTCAATGACTAAACATTTTACTTTATAGGGGAGTACTCCCTCACTAGACAAATTGTGCTCTAAATAAGTGTCTTCACGCCTGAAGAATTGGCAATTTTGTGGATTTAATTTTCGACACAGTAATAAAGACAGGAGCCACAGCAGGGAGTCATATGTCTACTGAAAGCTTGTATGGATAGTTTAGTTCATTGGTAAACATGTCAAAGATTTCTGAAATCCATTTTCAGTCCAGTCAAAAAAAAAATAACCAGTCAGGATGGGAACAGAACTAGTAGATATCTCGGGACGAGATGCTCGCAGGATGGCCGACTGTAAGACATTTTTTTTTCTCACCCTGTTATTCTTAAAATAGTTTTCGTTTCAAGTAAAATAAATTAAATCATGGGTACACCCTAATATTTCAGAAATGCATTTCTCGACAGTTATCTGAAATAGATAAGTAAAACAACATATTGTCACGTAGTCGAGGTCACGAAAGGGGAAAGAAAGGTTTTAAGAACGATTTGGGTTTTAGTTGCTAGAAGATAACTAAAGTGTTCACTTGAGTCGGATAAATTTAAATATATAAAATATAGTGTGTATTGTGGTGCATGTCAGAAATTAAATAGGTGAGTCTACCTCACAGAGTAATTCATTTTTGCCTGTTATTTGATATTTGAATTTAAAAGATATTTTATCACATAGGGTATGTATATTTGCTAATTATTTTTAATAATAACTTTGTTTAAAGTTCTTTAATATTCAACGTTATCAAGAACATTAATTTATTGTTGCATTTCCTATTCATCCAATCCTACTGTACTGTGGAGAGTTTGTGCCACTTGCAGTCTAACTCATATACCTATACTGTACTGTGGAGAGTTTGCGCCACTTGCGGTTTGTCCATTCCTGATACAGGGTGACTTCTCACGTCACCCATATCTCCTTCCACCCCCCTGTATTGTGGAGAGCTTGAGCCACTTGCAGTGTAACCTTATTTAGCTGTACTGTGGAGAGTTTGTGCCACTTGCAGTTTAACTCACATACCTATACTGTATTGTGGAGAGTTTGCGCCACTTGCGGTTTGTCCATTCCTGATACAGGGTGACTTCTCACGTCACCTTTATCTCCTTCCACCCCCCTGTATTGTGGAGAGCTTGAGCCACTTGCAGTGTAACCTTATTTAGCTGTACTGTGGAGAGTTTGTGCCACTTGCAGTTTAACTCACATACCTATACTGTATTGTGGAGAGTTTGCGCCACTTGCGGTTTGTCCATTCCTGATACAGGGTGACTTCTCACGTCACCCATATCTCCTTCCACCCCCCTGTATTGTGGAGAGCTTGAGCCACTTGCAGTGTAACCTTATTTAGCTGTACTGTGGAGAGTTTGTGCCACTTGCAGTGTATTATTATTTTGCTGTACTGTGGAGAGTTTGTGCCACTTGCAGTGTTTTATTATTTTGCTGTACTGTGGAGAGTTTGTGCCACTTGCAGTTTAACTCACATACCTATACTGTATTGTGGAGAGTTTGCGCCACTTGCGGTTTGTCCATTCCTGATACAGGGTGACTTCTCACGTCACCTTTATCTCCTTCCACCCCCCTGTATTGTGGAGAGCTTGAGCCACTTGCAGTGTAACCTTATTTAGCTGTACTGTGGAGAGTTTGTGCCACTTGCAGTCTAACTCATATACCTATACTGTACTGTGGAGAGTTTGCGCCACTTGCGGTTTGTCCATTCCTGATACAGGGTGACTTCTCACGTCACCCATATCTCCTTCCACCACCCTGTATTGTGGAGAGCTTGAGCCACTTGCAGTGTAACCTTATTTAGCTGTACTGTGGAGAGTTTGTGCCACTTGCAGTGTATTATTATTTTGCTGTACTGTGGAGAGTTTGTGCCACTTGCAGTGTTTTATTATTTTGCTATACTGTGGAGAGTTTGTGCCACTTGCAGTGTATTATTATTTTGCTGTACTGTGGAGAGTTTGTGCCACTTGCAGTAGTTATAATATTGTTTGTGGAGAGTTTGTGCCACATATTCCTTACATGCACTGGGGAGAGTTTGCGCCCCTTGCACCTTTCCTAATAACCCTAAATGTTTACAACTAGGCATTTATTTTTGATCAAGTGAAGTTTTAACTTTACTTTAGTACTGATATACATAATCACAGTTCAAACACATAAGATGCACCTTGTATATTATTAATACTTTCATTAATTTTGGGGATTTCATCTATACTAATCGTTAGTTAAATAATTAATCATTATTTATGGCAAATTGAATACTCAGAGTGTTTTTCTATCTAATTCCAGGTACGTCATCTCGGTTGTTCAACCTACTTGGACCATGTCCACATGGACTGTTCAATTAAATCCAGGCATCACGTCCAGTGTCTTGTAAATAGTTATTTTCAACATTTAGATTTGTTTTATTATATACATTATAAACAATATAATGTAAGTACACAGTAAGTAATTAAAAGTTAAATTCTAATTAAATATATCAATCTTTACAAATCACTCATTCTCCTCAAGTCAAGTTTTTTATTCATTACAATAGTAACTACTAAAACTAAGATTTTGAACATTTAATAACTCAAAAACGGTACAAGGTAGGGGTAACATCTTATATACTTTTGAAATCATAAAAAAGACCATTCCAAAAATGTAAAAATATACAGGGTATCCCATTTAAAAAAACCCTATTCTTTTTTGTATCCCCTCAAATTTGCACGCTACTGAACTTTTGATAGCATATTAACAAAATTCAGCTGTAACCAAAAAACTTTTGTGTAAGACTTTTTTTTCTAAAAGCAATAATAACGACGATAGGGGGTGGGTAATTTATAATGAATAACCCTGTACATTAATATTTCTCAAAATACGTTTTTTGTTTTTCTACCTGTGAATTGGAGAACAATAGATAATCTTTCTGCGTTCATTCATAACATGTCAAATCGATAGTGAAAGTTTGTTTACAATGGATACGGAAGCTATAATATTTTATAGTACATAATTTTTTATTCGAAGTGATCCACCTCAAGTTTTCTTTTATAAACTTAAAAATTGTGACGCCTAAAAGTATTCATTTTTCAATAGTACCTACCTAAGTTACCATTGAATTATTGCAAAATATTTCGTCAATTTTGAGTACAACCACAGAATACACCAACCAAGTATTCTTTGGTACAACTCTGTGATATCCGATAAACATCTGTTAGTTAGGGGAGTATTGCATTCCAATACTCTATGTACCTACTTGTTGAAATAAACTATAATATCATAATTCACTATACCTGCTTCAATATATATAGATATCCGTATACAGGGCGAGTTCAAACTGGAATACATCGGCTTCACAATTTTTTTATACGGATCACCTTGTAATTCATATCCGCAAATGAAAGTTACTTTACTATACTTCAAATTTGATCAGTATTCCCTACACCCAAACTGAATGGTTTCTGTGATATTTTATTTTATAATAAAAAATTTTATTTCCAACAAAAATCAGCTATATAAAATTCATTCAGAACAATTAACGAGTTAGGATTTTAGAAATTTTTTTTAAAACATCGGTAACAGTGCCATATAAGGGACAGATTTCTTGATGTAGTTCTTCCAAATAGTAAAATTAGATCCACACTATTATTGTCGCACTTAGTAATTAGGTAGGTTCCGAAATATCAACAAACATTTACATTTATTAATTCGTTTGTTAACAAATGGGGTATCTACATGACGAAGCTCCTACTCATCATAATGCACTCATTTAGTCAATTGAATGATGTTTCCTGAAAGTTGGATTGGACGATAAGGACCAGTTTTCTGGGCACCAAGATCACCAGAATTGAATAAAGTGATTTGTTCTTTAGAGGATATGCTAAAGATCAGGGGTACAAAGTACACCAGACGATAGGAAATATAGAATAAGGCAGGCTTTCCGAAAAGTTAATGCGCAAATGCTTATGTTTTATCAACCTTGTCACTGTAGATCCACTTATATGAGGGCATTCTGGATTTAAATCGTTAAAAATATGAGCTGCTTCGTCATGGGAACGTTTGCGATCAACATTCAACTAACATTAAGATTTCGATTCGTTCTTTTTCCGATAAATGTGCCGTTATTCTTAATTTACTTTTAAACTTTATGCTAATTTGAAATTGGTATCAGTTTTCACAATTTGTACATAAATGTGGTTCACGTTTTTAATGACTACTATTGTTTTTTGTTTAATTTTAAAAACCTACAAAGTCATATCATTAGTACAGTACAATTCAATTTAGAAAAATAAAACTGATAGTCTATAAGATATTTTGTATTAAAGCGATACATTGCTTCTATTCCTGGAAATAAAAAAATAAGCTTCTTTGTGATATGTCACTCGACCTAGATTGCCATTTCAAAAAATTCAAGATGGCAGCCGAACGCAAAACGCTGACGTCAAAAACATTTGACATTTGCTCTTAAATATGCAGAATAACGTCTCATTCAAATTTTGCCAAACAAATTAAACTTCTTAACAAAGCCGATTAACTTGGTCTTAAATCAATAATTAAATGATTGAAATTCGTGACTGTTGAAGCTGAACGGTTTTATCAAAAATGCATACCTACATGGTCCTGTCCTAATTTTTTAAGCACTATATAATGATATAATATAAAACATAATACAAGGTAATCAAAATTTTAGAGTTTTTGACCACTTTGTATTATGGTTTTTCTTATAGCATTGGATAGTGCTTGAAAAATTAATATAGGTCAATATAAGCCATTTTAATAAACTTTGAACAGCTGTTACTTGAAGTTCAAACCATAGGAATAATAATAAACTGTCTAAAGATCGTAAATTATTGACTATAAATATACCCTATGTGTTAATTTTTAAATCTTCTATTTATACCCTTCCAAATGAAGTGTTACTTACTTGACCCCTTTTGCTATTTAAAAACATCGGCGTTTCCCAACTCGTGCCCGTTATTACCTGGCCCCGAAAATCACTGACCAACTCGTGCCCGTTCAAAAACCAGGTAGAAAATTAATACACCAACTCGTGCACGGCTGCATCGGAACTTCGGTTTTTAATTCTTATTTATTATAATTAAATATTCAAGACCTACATATACAGTTGTCATTTATTTGAAATAACGCAACCATTTTCCAATATCACTTGATTTCGTAATTCGGTCCGCTGTCGAATCTAACTGGGGTTGGGGTTAGGTTTTGTTAGGTTGGTCAAATTAAACAAATAGTAGGTACATGGGACCCAATTCCGAAATCGCACTCCGAATTTTTCGTAATTCGGTCCGCCGTCGAATCTAACTGGGGTTGGGGTTAGGTTTTGTTAGGTTGGTCAAAGTTCTCATCTTGTAAAGTGCGTGTATTGATATTGTTTAAAACTTCAAACACCTCTTCGGCATTTGATGGAAGTTTTGGAAACTTTTTACGTTTTTCATAATAAATTGTGTACTTCAGGAAAACCCAATTTAACAATAATACCTGTTCCTATAGATGGGATGGTAATTTGAACAGGTAAATTTTTCAATCGAGCACGAGTTAGGTATACAGATTATTGAGACCTTTACTCTTGTACCTTTTAAGGGATTAGTGGGCACGAGTTGGGATGCGCCCAAAAACATTGAAGGGATGAATATTACCTGAAAAGGGTTCAACAAAATATCGAAACTCATTATAGTAACGGATATTTAAAGAAATTCGAAAGTCGACGATAAGATTTAATCTTATCACTGTATATCTACATTTTTTTCGAAATAAATATTTCAGCAAAAATCAGTGCTAATATTACATAGTTCACATTTAACTTAAAGAATCATTTTATTTATACTGGCTAGTCAGTGTAGTGCAGTAAGAGTAAATATGAACAACAAAAATAAATAAAAAATTGTAAAAAGATTCTCTAGAAATTTTTTTACATGCTTCACAATAATAATATCGTGTTTTTATTCACGAGAATGCTTGAAAAAAATTCAACCAATAATTTCTTAATTCATACTCATTAATTAACTACATTAAATTTTAAAACAATTTCAGTTGGACCACTACACACTTTTATACGCGATTTATCCTGTATGGACATAATCTACAATTTCTCAAATTATGTTATGCTTTGAACGGACGCAGAATAGTGTATCACTGAAATAATTGGTGTATAGGTATGTGAAAAACTTGGCAACCTTGCATGGACGTACGATTGAATGCAAATCAGACAAAAACGTATATGTTGGAAGTTCAAATACTTACGGCTGGGAGGAGCTAGAAGTACTTTGGAATGTCAAAAATGCAATTTTTTTTTTGTATATATAAAGTAATTTAAACCGACAGGGGTATTCTAGATGCACAAAAGAGTAAATATACGCAACCAAAATATTCAAAAATTTAGTCTTTCTAGTGGACGCACAAATACATTTCCTTGTACGGACGCACAATAGATAGCGGGATGTATATATATATATATATATATATATATATATATATATATATATATATATATATATATATATATATATATATTTATACAAACAGACAAATACTATTGAGGTTAGCAGCAAAAAAGGAAAAAGTGTACTCTTTTTAAATTTCCAAGCTTTCGTAAATCTTAATTTACATCATCAGGGAACTACAAAAGTGAGAAAAAACATAAATTACAAAGCGGTCCGCTACAACAGTTTCATAACTTACGTTAATCGAGAATGATTCCTTGATCTTAACATTGGGAAAAGTGTTAAACAGTTAGCACTGAAGAATGAGACAAGTCCAGCTTGCATTATACTTGGACTTGTCTCATTATATATATTTTCTTAATAAAATGTGTTTCGGTGTAGATTCATTGATTAAAGAATGTAGTGCTATTTAATAAAGACTGAAAAAACTTCAGCTTATTTCATAAGTATCTTCAGGTCCATGGACTCGAAAGTCACAAAAAATGGACTTAAAAATAATAATACTTAATGGACTGGAAGTGTCGATATAAGATATTTATGTCTTATATACAGGGTGTTTTCAACGTTTGCATGTAGATACCTCTCGTAAAATTTCACAAAATGATATAAGAATTGAGGGGTCCAGAAAAGTAAATATTCGAGGTACAGGGTATTAAAGTTATGAAAAATTCAATGTTTTAGTTTGATAACTTTAAAATGGATGAATATATTGATTTGACATTTGGCATGTTGTTTTTAAATTTAAAAGGGCATATTTTTATGGAAAAACATGTTCCAATTCTTGATCCAGTGGTGTACATTTTGAAGAATATGTCACCTTTCCTCTCCCATTTGTTACGCCACTGGCATTTGGAGCTATTTTTATTTTATTTTGTATCCGTCAATGGTTTTCACGTTAAAAACGCATAACCTTTACATATCAAAAAATGATTGCCGGTAATAATTTCTGTAGCTGCATGGATTCTTAATATCAGTTCCTCCTCCGTTTCTAATAATGTATAGCTGTGGATGTCATTTTGTTTAACGTCAAAACCAAAATAAATTATTTACAATTAAATTTGTTTGTGCAACTTTCATAAACTTTTTGTTATGATCGATTCTACTTTTGAAGAAATGGCTGATATGCAGCTAATATACGGGGAAGCCAGAAATAATGGTAGACGTTCCGAGCGCTTATATAGAGAAATATATCCAAATCGACCTAGATTTCCATGTCACACTTTTGCTGAAATTGTCAGGAGATTGCGAAAATTTGGACAATTTAATTCAAAATTACAAGGTAGCGGTAGAAAACGAACTGTAAGAACTGTGCAATTAGAGGAGACTGTTCTAAACCGTATTGAAAATAGACCCGATTCAAGCACTCACACCATTGGCAAATCTTTATATGTAAGTAACTCATCTGTGTGGAATATTTTAAATGAACAGCAGTTGTATCCTTATAAGTATACACAAGTGGACACTGAAAGTCACAATTCCGGGAATGACCTCTGACATAATGCCTCCAACAGTAAACTACGACCTGCCTTATACCGTCCTAATTCCAAATAGAGACGAATGGGTCCTCCGTAAGGATGAATTATTAAGAGCAGGCAGCTGTTGGCACACAGCTGGATCAAAAACACTCTCAGGCTCTGGTGCAGGTGAATACGGGCGCAGACCTAGAACATAAATTTCAATCTCTCTAGGATCCTATTCAACCGTATTTCAGTCGGAAATTTACGCCATTGCTTCATGTGTGAAGAGATTGGAGCAAACCAATCTCACACATGAATCAACAAAAATTTTCACGGACAGCCAAGAGGCTTTGAAAGCACTTAGCTCGTACCGTGTCACGTCGAAACTAGTTTTATATTGCCAAAAAAAGGCTCTCCTCGATAGAGTATCGCTGGTCTGGATCTCTGGCCATTCTGGCATGGATGGTAATGAGAAGGCGGACTCTTTTGCAAGGGAGGGAGCCGCACGCGTTTTTATCGGACCAGAACCTACAACTGGCATCGCAATAAGCTTTGCCAAACAAACACTATAAACCACAACAAGAAGAGCTTTAGACGTCTATATTATACCAGACGTTTAGACTTTATATCATTTTGTCCAATTTTACGAGAGGTATCTACATGCAAACGTTGTAAGTGTCATTTGAAAACACCCTGTATATTTTACAGAGTACAAATAAGTTTTATAATATAAGGAGTATCTTTAGGTCCGTGGACTCGAAAGTCACAAATAATGGACTTAAAAAGGGTAAGAATTGACTGAAAGTGTCGATATAAGATATTCATGTCTTATATATATTATATGTTACAGAGTACAAATAAGTTTTATAACATAAGAAGTATCTTTAGGTCCATGGACTCGAAAGTCACAAATAATGGACTATGAAGAATAAGAATTGACCGAAAGTGTCGATATAAGATATTGATGTCTAACATTTATGTTACAGTCAATATATGAAATTAGGAATTATATATATACTGTCTATCCGGTATATATATTGCATGAACTGCTCCGCTATATATGAAATAAGGCACAAATTATAAACTGACCAGGCATTACATAAAACGCGCATAAAAAGTTAGTCAGTTTATTTTGTTCATTGTTTTTAACCGCCAGGAGATTATATAGTTGTAGTTTTTATCGAGAAGGGCAAGGAAAATCATTGAAAAAGCTATACAGAGTTGAAAAAATCGCTTCTTCAATCATTTTCCTGCCCTTCTCGATAAATTAATCAATGATCTGTTTTAACCAAGACATAAATTCTAAATAGTGGGGGACATCGAAATAATTATTTAATTTGCCATAGATTAGGAATATTTGGATATAGTACAAAATTCTATTAGGGTCTTGTTTGTAGATGTTAATATTGAATTGTTTCACAAACTGCCTAAAAATAGGTACAATACGGCCGACGCTGTTTATATAATAACTAGTCGATTTATGAAATAAATATTTTTTATATAAACGGTCTGATATGGGCAGTCTGTATATAAACGGTCTGCACGGTATATATAAGGCGTCTTTTCACAAATTGACTGTAACATATATACAGAGTGGGCCACAGAAAACAGTCCACCCCGATATTTTGCAGTATACCTTAGATTTTAAGGAAATTAGGAAACACGACAAAAGTAAATGTGACAGAAAAAATTACACATTAGCAAACCATAGGCGTTGCGTTCCATTTTTAAGAGGTGTTGTACTTTCAATTAATTAAGACTTTTTTATGCAAAGATGGTGTAAATATAGAAAAAAATTCGTGGACGATCATGATGTCTGAATACTCTAAATGCATTTCTAATTATGTGGCGCACATGGTATATTCCCTATTTAAAAATAAGGGGTTGGTGAAGTAGAAGGCAGAGGGTTGACAAATGACAGATACGTGTATCGTAAAAATGTGTCCCCCTTAGAACAAAAATCGACGTGTTTCCTAATTTCCCTAAAATCTAAGGAATACTGCCAAATATCGGGGGGGACTGTTTTCTGTGGCCCACGCTGTATATACAGAGCATTTCAATTGAAACTATCCACCACACACAATTCTGAAGGCGTCATATTTATGAAAAAATAAAAAAAAAACGTCAAAAATCATATAAAGGGGGACGTCTTTTTGCTCATATGTAGACGTTATAACTTTAACCCCCTCTCCCCTATGGTCACCCTACCGAATTTTTTAAATGGAACACCCTATATTTTACTTCAAAAATGAAATCTGCTCTACTTCGTCATTAGTACAATATAAGGTTGTAATCTGTTATACGGGGTATTTTAAAAGTTATAACCAATTTTCTGTCAAAATGGTAACTAGTTCAACATCCTGTATAATTGGATAGTGGATCACATTGTATTTTATATCATTGTCGAAGATTACTACTACTATACTTCGATTTGTATCAAGCATTTCCCATATCTAAAGTAATTAGTTTTTAAGATATTATTTTCATTTTTCTAAGCAAAGTAGTTATTAGGTATGAAATAGTTTACCAGATGTTAGTTAGTTTACAAAATATTATACTTATGGGGAAATAAGAAAAAACACGCGAAAAATCAACACTATTTTCACTAAAAATTTATATGTCTTAATTAGATTACATCTGGTAAACTATTTCATACCTAATTATTACTTTGCTTAGAAAAATGAATATGCTTGATGAAAATAGAAGGTATGGTAATAGTACTTTTCGACAATGATATAAGATACAATGTGATCCATTTAAAATTACTGAGAAAATAATGTACTTGAGTTTTGACTCGCCATGTATTTGATTTAATGAATATTTGCAAAATATTGTAAATTTTGATAATCATTAAAAATCTTGGGCTTGAATAATAATATATATTCTTTTCCTCCTATCCAATTATACAGGGCGTTGAACTTGTTACGATTTTGACAGAAAATTGGTTATAACTTTTAAGATACCCCGTATAACAGATTACAACCTCAAATTGTTCTAGTGGCGAAGTGAAGCAGATTTCATTTTTGAAGTAAAATATAAGGTATTCCGTTAAAAAAATTGGGAGGGGTGACCGTAGGGGAGAGTTAGAGTACAAATAAACTTTTATGTTTACTTATTTTGCAATTAGGTACATTATGTTATCAAAAGTTTATTTCTTCATTGACTAAGGACCTTATAGTTAAAATATGTTATGTACTTAGATAAAATAACCAAAAAAAAAATATTGAGACAATCCTGTTAATTTTTTCAAATTAAACAATGAACTCCTGATAAATATTTGAAAGTGGAATAATTCAAAATATAATAATAATGATGTCTCTTCATGACTCTTATGATGAAAAATTGTAAAGTTTGGGATAGATCTTCACCATTTCTCTAATCCGATGGAGACATTTGCCTTTTTCATAGGAAAAATCTTTAGGTACATCACTTAAAAGTCACGAGTGGACTTAACGATATATTGAAAACGAAAACCATGGACTCAAAGTGCCGATATAAGATATTTTCAGTGAGGTCCTAACGGATAAATTCGATATTTCCTAAACGAAAAGCCTTTTCTTAAGAATCTGAGGCACATCGATTTTTAATTTTAATGCTCTACATATAACAACAACATTTGATTATGTAGGGTGTTTCGAATTTCTAATTTTTTTACCACCCTGTAATAATTTTTCCCTATTACGATTGAAGAGGAAAAAAGTTGAGATAGGATACTTAAGCCGTTTTGGCAAGTATTCAGTAGTTTTGTCAAAACAACGACCTAAAGTTGAAAACATGTGCTTCTTTATTGACATTTGGACGTTCTATATTCATGGTAACTTCTTCATAATAAAAGTTTGAATTTATTAAAATGACTGAACCTCCACCAACGAATTCTGATTGGAGGTCGTCTCTAACGATATTAAATCCTGGGAAATTCACAAATTTTTCAGGTTTAAATCTAGTTTCTGATAATAATACAATTCTGTTCTTCTAATAGATGCAGAAGGTTTTCTCTATAAGAGCTAGCCGATCCACAATTCCATTGACATCAAACTATTCATTATTGTATAATAGAGAACTTAAAACTGATTGAATTGATTTTTCTGGTATTTCAATTTTTTTTATTTCAGATTAGAAATAATATCTATAGCTATAATAGATATTAGTTCTGTCAGTTCTTTGTGCGATTCATATCCTTTGTTAGTTTTTTCTATATCAACATTTGATTGTTAGGAAGATGAAGAAATAATGCTTAAGTCTTAAGGGCATGGAGTTTAACTTGATAATGTTTTAATGTTCTATTGATAATGGATCTGGTGAGATAGGGTGGGTATATTTTTAATTTGAGGAATTTATAATTGTGTATTTATTTGGAACTGGAGGAAGGGCGAATGTGTTGAAGCGAGAGGAGGCAGGGGGCATATGCATAGATGAGTGTGATGGTGGGGAGTTTCTCATAGGGGGTTTGATGTGGAGTTATTGAAGGATTGTTAGCTGTTATGGATGCATAGGTAACTTTGGGAAAGAGTTTAAGGGTTTCTTTGAATGATAAATTAGATATAGACATATATTGTTTAATTTTTTTTGCGTTCGAATTCTGGACACGAATTCCATTCATTTGTGAAGTGTTCTCCTTCAAATGAAAAACATGTTTTATCCGATTGTGTCAAAAATGACGTTTTATAAAGATAATATAAGATGTATCAAATGTCAAGCGCTACAATCAACTGACCATTGATATTGTTAGGTCGAAAATACAACCTTTTCTCCCGGGTCTAAAGTGAAAGTAAATAATTGTATACTTCCCAACTTTAAAACCAGCCAAAAATGACGTTTTTACATATATGGTTGTAAATAAAAAAAACATTTCGTGTATTTGGCAACACAGCAATTGGTGGACTTGATGTGTATATTAAATACAAATTAACGCCACGCCCAATCTTCACCTTCTGACCAATCATATTGCAGTAGTGGACCCAATGAACTGATAAAAAGAAATTTCTTGGAATGTCTCTTTGGGTCCATGGACTCAAAAGTCACAAATGGACCCAATCATCTGCTGAAAGGGAAATTATTGGACTCAAAGTGCCGATATGAGGTATATATATATATATATATATATATATATATATATATACTATAAAATTTTTTTATGGGGCACAGCCAAAATGATTTGTTGATGGTAAAGAAGACTCTTTTTTACTAATCCAAGCTTTCGATAATGTTTATTATCATTTTCAAGGCTAAAATTATAAATTATTTGTTACAATTTAGATAAAGAATATATTTTTTATAACAAACTTACTAGCAAGTGAGTTAATTCCTTTGAGAATGTAAATTCGTTTGTAAAACATGGAAACTAATCTTAACAAACTATTATTAAAATTTACACATATTTTTAAAAAAATTAAAACTACTAAAATTGTTAAAAATGACAAAATTTTAGTAGTTTTAATTTTTTAAAAAATATGTGTAAATTTTAATAATAGTTTGTTAAGATTAGTTTCCTTGTTTTACAAACGAATTTACATTCTCAAAGGAATTAACTCACTTGCTAGTAAGTTTGTTATAAAAAATATATTCTTTATCTAAATTGTAACAAATAATTTATAATTTTAGCCTTGAAAATGATAATAAACATTATCGAAAGCTTGGATTAGTAAAAAAGAGTCTTCTTTACCATCAACAAATCATTTTGGCTGTGCCCCATAAAAAAATTTTATAGTTTATTTTTCAACTAGTCAGCCGTAACTACCCTACTGCTTCTTTTTTATATATATATATATATATATATATATATATATATATATATATATCCGTACAAGGAAATGTATTTGTGCGTCCACTAGAAAGACTAAATTTTTGAATATTTTGGTTGCGTATATTTACTCTTTTGTGCATCTAGAATACCACTGTCGGTTTAAATTACTTTATATATACAAAAAAAAATTTGTATTTTTGACATTCCAAAGTATTTCTAGCTCCTCCCAGCCGTAAGTATTTGAACTTCCAACATATACGTTTTTGTCTGATTTGCATTCAATCATACGTCCATGCAAGGTTGCCAAGTTTTTCACATACCCTATACACCAATTATTTCAGTGATACACTATTCTGCGTCCGTTCAAAGCATAACATGATTTGAGAAATTGTAGATTATGGCCATACAGGATAAATCGCGTATAAAAGTGTGTAGTGGTCCAACTGAAAATCTTTTAAAATTTAATGAAGTTAATTAATGAGTATAAATTAAGAAATTATTGGTTGAATTTTTTTCAAGCATTCTCATAAATAAAAACACGATATTATTATTGTGACGCATGTAAAAAAATTTTCTAGAGAATCTTTTTAAAATGTTTCATTTATTTTTGTTGTTCATATTTACTCTTACTTCACTACACACGACTACACTGACTAGCCAGTATAAATAAAATGATTCTTTAAGTTAAATGTTGAACTATGTAATATTAGCACTGATTTTTGCTGAAATATTTATTTCGAAAAAAATGTAGATATACAGTGATAAGATTAAATCTTATCTTCGACTTTCGAATTTCTTTAAATATCCGTCACTTTAATAAGTTTCGATATTTGGTTGAACCCTTTTCAGGTAATATTCATCCCTTCAATGTTTTTAAATAGCAAATGGGGTCAAGTAAGTAACACTTCATTTGGAAGGGTACAAATAGAAGATTTAAAAATTAACACATAGGGTATATTTATAGTCAATAATTTACGATCTTTAGACAGTTTATATTCGTATGTTTTGAACTTCAAGTAACAGCTGAAGCTAAACTGTTCAAAGTTTATTAAAATGGCTTATATTGACCTATCTTAATTTTTCAAGCACTATCTAATGCTACAAGAAAAACCATAATACAGAGTGGTCAAAAACTCTAAACTTTTGATTACCTTGTATTATGTTTTGTATTATATCATTATATAGTGCTTAAAAAATTGGGACAGGACCATGTATGCATTTTTGATAAAACCGTTCAGCTTCAACTATCACGAATTTCAATCATTTAATTATTGATTTAAGACCATGTTAATCGGCTTTGTTAAGAAGTTTGATTTGTTTGGCAAAATTTGAATGAGACGTTATTTTGCATATTTTAGAGCAAATGTCAAATGTTTTTGACGTCAGCGTTTTGCGTACGGCTGCCATCTTGAATTTTTTGAAATGGCAACCTAGGTGAGTGACGTATCACAAAGAAGCTTATTTTTTTCTTTCGAGAAATAATAGCAATGTATCACCTTAATAAAAAATATCTTATAAAATATCAGTTATATTTTTCTAAATTGAATTGTACTGCACTAATGATATGACTTTGTAGGTTTTCAAAATTAAACAAAAAACAATAGTAGTCATTAAAAACGTGAACCACATTTATGTACAAATTGTAAAAACTGATACCAATTTCAAATTAGCATAAAGTTTAAAAGTAAATTAAGAATAACGGCACATTTATCGGAAAAACAAGGAATCGAAATATTAATGTTAGTTGAATATGGTGATCGCAAACGTTCCCATGACGAAGCAGCTCATATTTTTAATAGGGCTTCACACGAGAGCGAGATTTTTCTCGTGGCATCCTTAACAGAGTAATGTATGATTTTTCCATATTTTTACTTTAATTTGTTAACTCTTTTTATAGTTACTTATCACTTATCATAAATACTTAACCTTGCAGATTATTATATTTTGGATTTCATATCGAATGATTCCTTTCAAAAGATCGACGGGTTAACTTAATTTCGGTTGCGTATGTGTATCTACGAGCTAGAGAGTCATAAACGTGTGTACTATTGAATAGGGTTGCGCGATACACTTGAAAGTATCGATATTAGGTATCGATACGGATCGGAACGTAAAATATCGATACAGTAGAATATCGAATGTTAATGTATCGATACTCAAAGTATCGATACGTTAACGATCCGAGATTTTACAGCTGCCAGCGGGTCTATTCAAAAAGCAAAGTGTGGTGATGAAATGAATTAAATAACAACAAAACTATCAAAAGATATTTTTAATAACTTAAAATTATAAATAAACGACGAAACTTTACACTAATACAGTAAACCGCATACGACAAATAACGGTTGCGTGAATATATTTGCTTTTGTTAGTAGATAACGCCACTCGCCGCTACCACTAAAAATCCCGGATCGCAAGGTATCGATACAGTACAAATGTATCGATACTTGGAATGTATCGAAAAGCATAGTATCGATACAAAATATCGAGTATCGGAAGTAAAAGTATCGATACACTGGAATATCGGATCGTATCGCGCATCCCTACTATTGAAGGGGTTTCTTTGGCTCGAAATTTTCTACCTTACTAAACAGACATACAGTAAACTGTTTTTATATTTGACGCGTCCTTTTTCAACACCTATATAAAATAATTAAATATAGAGAATTTCTACAAAAATCGCCAGTGTGTTTTGTCTATATTATACATCGATTGTTTCACAAATACGCGTTTTTTCAAAAGAATATTAATTATTATGTTTGTTATACACTTGCGATAATTAAGATTATCTTTCAAGAAAAAATACAAATATAAAAACTATACTATTTATTTTATTTTCCGAAGGAGCAAGGTGCCTCATTATTTATTCAAAAGTACTATAAAAATAGGGTCTTTATTATTTTCTATGTAGAATAAAATGATAAAACAGGTCGTTTTTACCAAAATTAAAACGATACGTCCTGTATCGCCTCAAATACAATAGGGTAGTAAAATTCAGCAGAATGGTTAAGCTCTTGAGATAAATAAAAAAAAATTCTGGTAATCTTCTTAACGACCAAATAGATATCAACCATTCTCCCTTATTAAACTTATTTACCTAGAAGATAGGTCAGGAATAATTGTTATGAATGATTTCCAGGTAAACTTGTTCAATAATTTTGTTAATATTTCTTGAATTCCGTATTTGTACTTGCTTTATTTCCATGTAAACATTTTGTAATACTTTGTCAATATTCTTAAAATTCCGTATTTATGCTGTGTATAAATTAAAAATTTTTCATTATACCTTCAGTCATGTAATTTAAGAGAAAAAATTAAGAGTGTAGAGATAAAAAAATTATCTCCTATTTGTAAAAATAATTTTGTATAATAGCGTTATAAATATAGTTTTAAAAAATTATTTATGGAATTTATATCAATATTTAGAATTAAGCGAGACGAGACGAGACAAACGGTAACGAGACGAGACCGAGACTCAATTTCTTCGGAATTGACGAGAACGAGACGAGATTTTTGATACTCTCGCCCACTCTCGTCTCGTGTGAAGCCCTAATTTTTAACGATTTAAATCCTGAATGCTCTCCTATAAGTAAATCTACAGTGACAAGGTTGATAAACAATAAGCATTTGCGCATTAACATTTCGGAAAGCCTGCCTTATTCTAAATTTCCTATCGTCTGGTGTACTTTGTACCCCTGATCTTTAGCATAGACTCTAAAGAACAAATCACTTTATTCAATTCTGGTGATCTTGGTGCCCAGAAAACAATCCAACTTTCAGGAAACATCATTCAATTGACTGAATAAGTGCATTATGATGAGTAGGAGCTTCGTCATGTAAGATACCCCATTTGTTGACAAACGAATTAGGTAAATGTAAATGTTTGTTGATATTTCGGAACCTACCTAATTACTAAGTGCGACAATAATAGTGCGGATCTAATTTTTCTATTTGGAAAAACTACATCAAGAAATCTGTCCCTTATGTGGCACTGTTATCGATGTTTTAAAAGATTTTTCTAAAATCCTAACTCGTTAATTGTTCTGAATGAATTTTATATAGCTGTTTTTCATTGATTTTTTGTTGGAAATAAAATTTTTGATCATAAAATTGAAATATCACAGAAACCATTCAGTTTGGGTATAGGGAATACTTATCAAATTTGAAGTATAGTGAAGTAATTTTCATTTACGGATATAAATTACAAGGTGATCCGTTCAAAAAAATTGTGAAGCCGATGTATTCGAGTTTGAACTCGCCCTGTATACGGATTTCTAGTGAATTATAATATTATAGTTTATTTCAACAAGTAGGTACATAGAGTATTGGAATGCAATACTCCCCTAACTAACAGATGTTTATCGGATATCACAGAGTTGTACTCAAAATTGACAATATATTTTGCAATAATTTAATAGTAACTTAGGTAGGTACTATTGAAAAATAAATACTTTTGGGTGTCACAATTTTTAAGTTTATAAAAGAAAACTTGTGGTGGATCACTTCGAATAAAAAATTATGTACTATAAAATATTATAGCTTCCGTACGCATTGTAAACAAACTTTTACTATCGGTTTGACATGTTATGAATAAACACAGGAAGATTATCTATTGTTCTCCAATTCGTAGATACAAAAACAAAAAACTGGTTACGTATTTTGAGAAATATTAATGTACAATTTCGTCATTATGACCTATAGGTTTTCATATTAGTTTTAATTATGGTTTTAGTTTTGTAATAACCTTTGAGAAGGGTTGTACCTATTTGTAAAAGTTTGAACCATTAGGACTAAACGAACAAAAGATTATTTTAAACGTATTTCGGTATATACAGAAAGAAAATCGCATGTCCTTAAACACGCCTTCTTCTACTGCTTATTGTTTGCAAAACAGTGTTGACAGCACTATAGAAAAGTGTGCACAAATTACCGGAGTGGGGATATCGATTATTTACAAAGTAATACGAGAACAAAAAACAAATCAGGTTTTAAGCGAACCTAAGGAGATACCAGGACGAAAAGTAGAGAAAACCAATGAATTTATAAACAACGCAATCAGAAGATACATCCATTCATTTTATATGAAAAATGAAGTACTAACATTAAATAAAATATTTCAATTATTAAAAACTGATGCGAATTTGTCGCTTATAAGTAAAACAACGTTTTGTTGCATTTGCATAAAATAGGTTTTAAGTGTAAGCAAAGGAGTAGGAGTAGTTGTCTTACTGGAAAACGTATAATCAGATTATCTTCGCGAAATAATGGCAGCAAGACGATGAGGAAAACAAATTTTTTATCTTGATGAAACTTGGGTTAACGAAGGACATACCCCTTATAAGATTTGGCAGGATTCTAATATTAACAGCGGTAAACAGGCGTTTATGGATAATGGTCAACCGGCATTGTAGGTTGATTATTGGACAAATTGGTTTCGCATCTGGTTTTACTGAAAATGGTTTGTTACTATTTACTTCAAAAACTGACAGCGACTATCATGAAGAAATGAACGCACAAATAAGGTTTAAGCCGTTTTTGGAAAATATACCACGATCACTCATAGCTCTTGATAATAGTGCCCTTCAAAAAAAATGACCAACCTGCTCATGGAGAAACGCTGAATTAATGAAATGGCTACAAAATAAAGGTATATCATTTAATCACAGCATTACCAAAGCCTGTCTCTATGAGATTGCTGAGCAACATAAGTAAAAATATAAAAAATATGTGATAGATGGACTTGTCAGTGTTTTACGGCTCTCCCCTCACCACTGCGAGTTAAGCCCAATAGAGTTGGTTTGGGCAGAAATTAAACAGTTCGGAGCGAGAAACAATATTACATACAAATTAGAATATGTAAAGAAATTACTATTAGGTCACGTTGAAAAAATTGAAAATGACATGTGGAATATGGATCATAATGTTATTAAGAGTGTGAAAGTAAATCATTTAATTATTAATGTAGATAGTTCTAACACAAGTGATAGTGAATCAAGAACGAGTGACACTGATAACGATGACGATCAGTAACTTTATGCTTATATGGAGTGTATTTTTCGTTTTTCATTGAAGGAATTATTCTTACAGTACCTATGTTGTTTTTTACATTTTTATGCGATTATATTTATCACTCAATCATTTTAGTAAAATTATATATTTTCAGTTACTATTAAATTTTTGAAACATATTTCGTCAATTTTGAGTAAAACTCCGATAAACGCCTGTTAGTTAGGGGATTATTGAATTCCAATACTTTATGTACATGTAGGAATAATCTATAGAAGACAATCACAGACGTATGGCTGTAACTGATTAATTTCAAAATGTGCAGTTTAAAGTATACATGGGCATTGAACTCATTAGATTTTCAGGAAAAAGTGGTCAGAACTTCTCAAAAACACTGTGTAACCTAGTACAACCTCATATCATTGCATTAGAGAAATCAAGCAGAATTCAAATTAGAAGTAGAATACAGGGTGTCCCATTTAAAAACTGTAGCTTTCATCAGGCACGGCGTTCTGGAACACACTGTACAATTGCAACCAATTTTAAAATATGAACCTTCAGGGTGGAGAGCACCAGTCAAACTTTTATTCGAAAATCTTCGAGGATTTACAATATATTGGACTCTATGGTACTAATGAATTACCCTGTATACAATTTGCATCTGCTTCCACCGAGGACCAATCTTTTAACATTATGTTAATTTTCTCTCAATAAACTAATTCATTTAAGTACACTCCAATTTCATACAAAAATATATTCACTTCAAAACCCAATGTACGTTATTAGTAATCTCATGGTAACACGATAATATTAAGACCCCTACTAGGTGAAAAATGGAAATTCTAATAGAAAATTAGTTTCTCACTTAAATATTACATTATGATTATTTTATCCATTTGGTAAAGTGGTGCAAATATGACGAAGAAGTGAAGTTTGTGTTTGGTTACGTATAACGGATATTGTACTGGATATACTTCAATTTACATAATCTTTTTAAATTTCAATAGTTCAATTTTCAGTTTTCTCAACTTAAAAAAACAACTATCCAATATTTTTTTCTACGAGCACGCGGAAAAGTATACTCTGGCGCATGATTCTACTTTACCGCACGCAAGGTATTATTTATTGTCTTTTATAATTATTTTTCTCGTTTCATTGAAATTTTGTTTAATATGGCGTTAATAACTATTATTGATTACATCAATAACCAGACGGTAACTAATAAACTTGTTAGTTTGTATCCGTCCGCTCGTAGAAAAAATGTTGTTTCTAACATATACGTGAAGCGTTAGGAAAATAACTATTTCAATGGAAAATTAATGTTTGTTAATATTATAAGTTGCGGCGTCAACAAAACATGTCTAATACAGAAAGATAATCCGTTTATATCTCCGGTGAAAGATACTTTCTTGAAACTTTGAGGAGCTATAAGAGGTGAGAGGGGCTATAAAGTACCGACCATAGCGATTACATCGTTTTCAGTTACTGTCAAACGTTTAAAGATACAACCTGGTGGAGTCTAATTTGAACTATTGTTTCCTTGAAATCACTGGTCACGAAGTTCATGCTTCCTGTATCTCCGAAATAATAAAATGAGACTTTGCGGGTTGATGAAAAATTAGACCAGCCATACAACCACGATAAACATCTTTAATTTAATGACGTAATTTTTTATCACCTGTCTCAGCTTTCAAATTTCAAATGACACTTCCTGTATATTTTGAGAATTATTGGGTAAGCGCTTAGTGATAAAATTAAAGATCACAATGAAATTTTTTTCTACCTGTAAAATTTTTATATATTTGACATTACTTACTATTTCATTGTATCGTTATTAGTTGACTTACGTTTACGTTTTATCTTTTATGGATCATAAAATTTGCAGTGTTTTGTCTTCCCAGCGACATAAGCTGAATTAAACTGCGTCAATCAACAAGAAAACAAAAGTATGTCATTATGCTGCTATGGGCCCAAAGTCCTAGTAAATTATGTAAGTTTATAAAAGTTTCCTATGAAACAACCAACGAAGAAATATTCAGAAATATAGTCACTTAATTCTTAAAATTGCGGTGTTGCCACCAGCGGACGCACAAGTCGCTTGGTTTGGCTAAAAAATATTTCAGTATATTCACATCGTGTATATACAAGTGCGCCAATGCGGAAATTCATGGAACTCACATATTATATACTCCACTCATTTTGTCGTATTTTGACGTCCACCATAAAATTTGCAAGAATGCTTGTTATGATGTAAAACTATCGAAAAAGTAGTTTAAATTGAAAAATAATTGTGCGTCCGTATATCGGACGCACAACTATCATCGGACGCACGATTAAATGTAAAAGGACAATGTACGGACGCACAAAGGCGTAAAGATAAATATATATATATATATATGCCAATTGTATGCATGTGCTCCCTTACGGTACAATGACCAGTGAATAATCCCATCACATTCCTCATCTGGCCACTGCTGAGGTTTAATATTTCATTAGTCAGCGACTAAGTTTTTTGACCAGGAGTTTGCTGTGTTCCTGTTGTGGCACGTGGCTTCAATACGTCTGATGTTTTGTTTGAATCCACTGAGATGTACAAACACGTGCAGCAGTTTTTGATATTCCAAAGTGAATGCAGTTTCAGTCCCTAGATAGGGTGTCTGTCGTTCCATCGTTCCACAATACCGTTCATCAGCTTGTTCATTCACAGAAATAGCGTTACGTCTTGGCACTCTCACCAATCTTGCTTCAGTGCGGTCTGTTAGTTTATTTAGTTCTTTCTGGCTCTTCCATACCAGTTTGACTACCTTGGGACTGACTATTTGAAGAAGCAAGGGCTGGCAGTTAATGTGTCTATCCTATGAGTGTCAGTCCTATTATATTTGTTTAATATGACACATATTGTAGGATAGCATAAATATTCGCCTAAAATACAGAGTCATGTTAACCTAGTGAGAGGGAAGTATATACTTCTGATCCTAGCCTTTCCCTATTTTTTGACCCGTCTGTGTACCAGGTCTCACTTAGGGGCAACGCTTGGGCCAGTGTTGGTCCGTTCTGTGAGCTATTTTTATCCCATATAAAAGACCAGGGAGAAGCTAAGCAGCCATATAGTCTGTTTTCATATCTAAAATGGCTTCACTTACAATCTGCTCAATTGATTGAGTCCTGATCTAACCATTTTATTGCTCAGTTTGTTTGGCAGCCTTAATCATCCCATCTTTTCTTCTCCCATTATCAGAAGGTGTGGTAGGAAGACGCCAAATGAGGCTTCTACTGCTGTTGGTGTGCTTCTCATGCACCCTGTCTTTTGTGTAGTATTTGTTAACCCTACCAAAGACGCATATGTTATTATAGTACTCTGTTTGCCTCTTTATCTTGAGTTTTTTGAAACTGTAAAAAAACGTTCCGTTCGTGAGAAAATTGTCTTCTATTTTTGTTCAAAATTGCTTCCATGATTGCCTCTTCACCTCCATCATTATATATTTCACTTTTTTATTTGTTTGTTGGTATTATATTAGTCTTGATTACCTTCATTTGAATATCGCTTCTATTTCACTTTTCTCTTCAACTTCTCTCTCAACCTCTTCGGTCCACTTCGCATCACATTTATCCTTCGCAGCTTGTATTAGTGCAGTTTTGTGTCAAATCCAAACTCCTTCTGTGTCAAGAAGTATTTTGTTGACTTCTCAAGGAAATATAAACGAAAGAAAATAAAATATTCCTATATATTCACATACTTAACAAAATATTGATTAAATAAAATAATAATTCTCAATATTTCAAATTGTGACAAAGTTACTTCCCTTGCCAGTTGTGTAGTAGAATCATGAAATGCTTGGTGTTAGGTCTCTGAAAATTCAAACTGGGTGATAAATTACAATAGAAAGTGAAAGTAAACGATTGGTGTGATAGTGGCCCATTCTTTTGTGATAGAAGCACGATGCCCTACATTATTTCAAATTTTTCAGAAAATGAAATATCGAACTATTATTCAGGATAAGAAACAATTTGAACTTGGAGTTTGACCTGAGTTCCGGTGCCAGTTCAATATAAAATACAATAGTCATTTTTATTGAGATAAGTGGAAAAAAGTGTTTGGTTGTGTGTAAGTAGTATTGCAATGACGACCAAACTTTACAATATTTTCAAGAAGGGGAAGCAAAACCTGAAACCCTTGAACGACTTTAAATAACATTGTTTATTATCAAATATAATCAATCAATAACAAATACCAAAACATAATAATTATAACACACCACTTTACTGGTTTCACCAATTACAATAAGATTTTTGGCAGATTATAGAAATTGATGTAAATAAACCAATTTTATCTCATTTTTGGTAGGTATACACCATGTTTGTATATTTTTTCATCACTTTTAATATATAATAATTTCAAGAAATGAACTGTCTGATAACTGGATGTTCATTTTTAAGACAACTAAGATGTTCACTATATCTTATTCCAATATTTATTTGTGTTTCCCGATATAAACTGCATTATAATGAAAACATTTGATCGTATATATAAATTGCTGATTGAAAACATTGATAACCCGAGTAAGAACTAACTGTCTGCGTCACAAAACTATTACGGAATGTTGTTGAACTGCGAAAATGCAACTGCGCATGTTCATAACAATCCCCAATAGTTTCGGAACGAACCTGATATTCGAAATCCCTTTCTGAGACTCTGACTGTTTATTTGCGTTAATCTTTGGAACGGATAAAACTATCTTGGTTAGAAAAGAATACCAATATTACGTGGAAATTATGTTTACGCAATATGTTCTAATCAAAATCACTAAAATGTTTTTTTCAAAAAAAGTTACCATTTGATTTCAGCATCAGAAATAACTCACGTACTGCTCCCTAGAACAAAATGTAAAATAAAACATGTAATAATGTTCCTTGTCTGAAGTTATTTCTCTGTGCTGATTTTGATAGCAATGGAGGACTTCGGTCCAAGTTGCTAACCCAAACATTTTGGAATTTTTCACCACTGAGAAAGGCAAATTTCGGAACGATTTGTCATGTTTAAATTCTCATTGTCTATAAATATCCGTAAATTGAGCCTCGGCTCTTCAAATAGGGTAATTTAAGTTTCATATCTGATTGGATGAAAGTTATCTTGGAGAACCTGGTTCCTTGTCAATAATGTCAATTGCGACATATCTATCATTCAATGACGATATTGTTTGATAGATATTATTGACGTAAAATCAGGAGCTCCAATATTTATTTCAGAAAATCGGAAATGATCTTTACGAACCATGTTTACAAATATCGATATTTGGATTCAATTAAATGGTTTGAAGAGCCGAGGCTTAGTTTACGGATATTTATAAGAAACGCAAACCTAAACATTACAAATTCGTTCTGAAATTTCCCTTACGTGGTGGTAGAAAAATCCAAAATTTTTGGGTTGGCAACTTGGACTGAAGTCCCCAATTGATAAATAAACAGTAAAATTATTACCAAGAAATTAAAAAAATTCACATTCAACGTCCTGAATTTTTTTCCACAGCAATATTTCATTTAAGCATATTTGGTTCGATCGCAACGTTTTGATTTAAATAATTCGTCAGCCTATTTCCAAATAATTATGAATCACCCTGTATTGAGTTTGATGTTATTTTTTGTTGAAAATGGTAAATTCAAATTGTGAATAAATACTGTAGTTAGGTACCGGCAATTCTTTTTTACATTTTTAGTATAGATACACCCAGTTACATAATATTTGCTTTTCGAAGACATATTCGAACACAATATCAAAAAACAAACATAGTCATAACTGGAATCGAAAAATATGCAAATTACACTCACTCGTTAACCATCTATTTGTCCTAAAACTCCATAAATCAATTGTGAAGCGCGTAAGATGCCACTTATTTCAGCCGTTCCCAAAGTAGCGAAAAAGTAAAAAAAAAAATATCAGTCAGTAAAAGTAATTAGCGTTCCAGAACAGATACCAGAATGAGAACAGCTGACACTGCATGTCATTAAAGCTTTGATAAATGATCATGTGTGCAATTTGTACTACTAAATCAACTGTTTTATTATGGCTGAGATAAAATAAAACGTTTTGTTTTATACAAAGTTAATGACTTCAATATTAATATCGTCATAATGATCTTTCTGGTATGCATGGATTGTAATGGAACTTTGATTGTAAGAATATAATGAAAACGAAAAAATATTCTATTTGATAAATTTATCGCTCTGTATAGAGAATGGGAAGATGCAAATACCAATACTAATAGTGTACAGGGTTTATCAATGACAAATACAGAAATTGAAATATCAATTCAAGGAGAACTAGAGGTTTTATCAAAAATGAAAATACCTTTTTTATATTAACTATAAAAAAATGTGAAGGAACTCAGAAGAGGCCACTTTATTGGAATCCAGCAGTCAATGCAAATATTCCGATCCTATTGCTAAGGGTCGATCCACACTATAATTTCAATCACAGTTTGTTTTCGCTCCGATCTCGGTCGGGTGGAGTCTAATTATGTTTATATTATATAATCTGACTCGGTAAACGGGTCAGTCCTGAACCGTTATGATCAAAAGCGGACGATAGCTGGTAATTGATTATGAAATTAATGTTAACAAATTAATTGTCTCAACACTTACTACGTGGAATATTTCCATAATTATCGAATGAAATCATTTAGTAACAAATTCCACAACAGAAATATACAATTTTATTCACTTGATGGGCTTCACAAACTACGTTTGCATCGTCAGGATAAAAATTGATATGAATGGACAAGTAACTAAACTTCAGTAATATTATTTAACGTGTGGTGATGATTTAATTCAGTGTTTTGCATAATTTACCAATCTGGATGTTTATTTCTAAAGCAACTAAGATGTTTACTGTATCTGTTTGCTATATTTCTCTGTGCTTCATCAATATAAATTGAATTTTGGTTTTAAATAACTACACCTGATTTTTGCTTTAGAAAAAAATACAATTGCAAATTATTCATAATTATATATTTCCTAATAATTTGTAGACTTAATACAATCCAATCCAATTATTTATCGGAACTAAGGGTTGACCTTGCAATATGCTGTAAACAGCTAAGCGCTGGCGCGCTCTCCGCCCTATATCTCAAAAATTGTTTCGTGTATAAAAAAATGTTTGAAACAAAAGTTGTAGAGAATTTTTTTCTCCACGATATTTATAATGCAAATAGCATTAAACCCATAGGAAGCGAGATATTTGCAAAAACTTATATTTTTGACCTTTGATATTTTAGAACGCGGACACGAGATTTCATGAGACTTTTGAGAAAACTTTTAGAATAAAAAATTGAGGTTTATACAAGTTTACAGCCTATTACCTTTCATTCCGAGGTGAACTGACTAAAGTGATTGGGCAAATAGTATTGAATTGTGAAAGTTAAAGTTAAGATGAAGTAAAAGAGTAACAATATTATTTGGATTTTTTGAAATGAGATATATCCACGCCACTGAACATGAGGAAACTAAATAAATACATTTTTTCACAAATGAAACACTTCGTGGTTAATGGGAGAAATTACCACGCAGGGTTGAAAGCAAGTCCATGAATGTAAATAAGAAAAGATTATAATATATCATAAAAACGCTATTGTGACATTTTAAGTCGGTTGACACGTAAACCCTGATATATACATTACAGGAAGTTACATTTTGATGGTATGCTAATATTGAAGTTGCGCCTATAATATTTAAAGCAGCTTCCAAATAACAGATTTGTTAGGGAAGTAATTGAACAATTCAATAGATCGAATACTATTTCCGACACCTTACGCAGTTTGGAGAATGAATTTTAAAACCTAAAATGAGATTTTAATTATTTGACTCGACCTTGTTAATAAAAAGCTGGAAGAAGGATGAAAGAGAAAGAAGATAGGAGAATGTACTTCCAGTTCACATTATTTAGTGATATTTTGAATAATTTATAAATAATTTCAAAACTTAAAAAAAACGAAGAATGTTTGAATAATTACCACCAGATATCTATGCCGCCGCCTTTAATAAATCAAACGTATTAAATGTATTCCAATGTCTGTTGTCTAAGGGTAAATACATGTGATCATCAAATTTTCTCAAGCTATTATTTAATTTCAATTAGCCTGTTTCCTCTGGAGATTCAAAAATAATCCACCAGAGGCCGCATGCCTTGATTCACCTATTTAAGTGAATAAAAATATACTTGTATAAACGTTAGTTGTTATAGCTAATACGTCTAATTTGTTAAATTTTTTGTTATATTCAAAAAATTGGGGAATGTATTAGAAATGGTAAAAAATATCATTAATAACAAAATTCCCATGAAATATGTAAATCTTTAAATCTCTCACAACATATTATTAATGATATCTAACCATTCTACATATATTTTTATTACATGAAATAGGTAAATCACGGCATGCAAGCTATCATTTTAAATCCCAAACAAGATGATTTTTATAACTTGTGCAAATGTTAATTTCTTTCAGAGTACATAATCTTCCATTAATTCCATTTTTATGAGGTACGTTTAGCGTTACTGTCAAATAGAAGATCGCAACATATGCACCCCCACTAGTGCGTCCTCTGATGGATTATTTTTGAATCTTCATAGGAAACAGGCTAATTGAAGCATAGTTGTTTAATGAATATTAAATTTGAAGGTAACTATATGGATGTTATTAAAAGTATAAAAAAACATTTATTGACTTACACTTACTCACGCTGAAGTGAATTGAATTAAATGCATGAATGAAGCCTTATTATTATAACTGGATTTGATAATAATCGGGTAAACGTTCATCCTTTAAGAATGAAAATCATTTGAATTACTCAATGCTTTCGGTTTAGAGTTTTATCTATGGCTGAAATTATATTATTATATCTTCAGAACTGAAAAAACATAGATAGGTAGGGTGGCAGTAAGAACATCGGGGAAAACTAAAATAAAAATCACGTTATACTATTAAATAAGAGTTTAATATAAAATATCGGAAAAAATAATAATATAATGAAATAACCAAAATTGTATTATAAATTAGCATTGTGACACCAAAAGATCAACAATTAAGTGCTGCCAAAGTAAAACTGGATATAATCAAGTCAAAATTTCATCATCAACTACAGTTGAAATCAAATACAGTGGTGAGTATTTCCAAGTAATAGTTGGTATTGTCTAATGCAAAGCACAATGAAAATATGAACAACAGTGGCGTTTGAAAAATATTTAAATATTGGGCGTAAATATTCAGCGGATTCGAATGTGAATGTGAAAAGTATGTGCATTTGAATCTGACGATGATAGTAGAAATGACTAAACAATTTATTCTGTAAACTAAGAACTTAAATTCCATATTTTCAACTTAATATTATTTAACATCAATTTTGTACAGTAATTACACGTAAGTTTAACTGAATATTAACTTTTCGGAGCGCCAGTGATTGAGTGACAGCGGATTCACAGTTTGGGAAAAACTCACTACTAAATTCAAATTCTAATGTACATTTATGCAGGATTTATGGAAGACCATGATTAGGTTGTAAATAAAATAGTGTACAAGTTTTGGTGGACTTCGATCTTCATAGAAAATAAACTCTTTATGCAAACACGTTTTACATTTCAATATTGATTAGGTGACAATACCTACATACTGATGGACAGGGGAATGAAGCAGCAAACAAAAGAACAACTGCGTAGACGTCGCTGTTTTGATTTTAAATGATCTGAATTGTGATAAATGTTGTACCAGCTATATTGAATGTCTATCCAAATACATCCCTGTATCGGTAGAGTAATAGTTCTTTTTCAGTAACTTTTATGAATGGAACGCCTTCTATTATATTTACTTACCATATGTTTTCGTTCAAATTCACATTAACAATGGATACAAAAGTTACAAAGGGCAAATCAAAACCCTTTCGGTTGTGTGGAAACCTCATTAAATTATTTAAATTAAATGTTCTTTTGCTAGGTAGGTAACTATATTATTCTCATGGTTTCTGGTTTTGAGATTGTTTTTTTTAATGCATTTGGTTATTTAATATAGTTCAGCGCAATCCAATTCATTGTAGATTTAAATAATATAATATACAGTGCAGTGTCGATATACAACTAACGGAATCAAATTATTTGTGGCCTAATTTTCCAGAATTACTGAAAACGCAAGAACACCATCAACTTTGGAATGCAATTGAACGTTCCTCAAACAAGTTTTGAATATACAGGATGATTCACGTTAATTGGTACTGACAATTTAGTTTTAATATAACCCTGTACATTTCCATATTTTTGTAATCTCTCCTATTAGCTGATTTCAACGAACTAAAACATTATTGGTCCATTCGAAGTACTACAGGGTGAATATTTTATTACCTACCTTTAAATATTGGTAGTTTTTAGCTGAACAAATATTTAACATGCAAAATATGGATCGAATATCAACGTATTTAAATAAATAAATCACGTCACGTTCATGGATCATGGTTTTAAATACACTTAATGACTTGAATAAGTAAAAACTGACTAGACAACATCAATTAAACAAAAATTTAAAGGATTGGACAAAAAGGTACTACTAAGTGGCCAGCTATATTACATTTTTTTCTGTGGGATCACCTTTTCAACAAAGAACATACAACACAGCTAACTAGCATCTG
The DNA here is from genome assembly GCA_947563755.1 of Lochmaea crataegi. Lineage (NCBI taxonomy): Eukaryota > Metazoa > Arthropoda > Insecta > Coleoptera > Chrysomelidae > Lochmaea > Lochmaea crataegi. The sequence goes on from OX387426.1 coordinate 24,998,341, forward strand.
CAGATCTCAACGAAAGGACAATGAAAATGGGGAATATATCACCTCCATAATCTTCATCAACAAGTCATTCAATTCGTGTGGATTATGAGTATTGCAAAGATGCATTGATCCACTATTTGAAGTGGATCAGACCTCCTTCTTTTCTCGTATCACATCTGATGTCAATTCTGGGTGGCCTAGTTATAATTTTTCACTCTATCATATCCTTACATGAAACTTTCCACTCCTCTATTCGCATTGCATTTGTGTCTTCCTCTGTAGCATTTTCCATTGTTTTTTGGTCTTCCTCTCTTTCTAGGCCATATGGGTATCCAGTTGACTTTCTTCCCATTTTTGTCGGTTTTCGAAGCATAACATAGCCTTGCCATTGAAACATCTGTGTTTACCTACTTGGATTTCCATTTTAAAATAATAATGGGTTTCGACCATAGTATTAATTTCCATTCAAGTTTTTGCTTCTCACTCGGTTTTTTCGAATTATCACTCCTAAAGAATTAAAGTAAGTAACAGCTCAAACTCATGTTCTTGAGTTATTAGAAAGGGTTGTCTTGACAATTCGGCTAATGTTTTTTTTGTTTTTTTCTTCGTTAATCTTCAACCAAAATGGTTGTGCGACTTTGTCTAGTCGGTCAATAAATAGTTTTTTCCGCCTACCTCTATCCAAAGTATACATTTCCTGGCCTCATTGTAGGCAGCAAAGTCGTACTTTTCCTCCCTAGGGAGGAAAAGTAAAAGTGAGGTTATAGTACGTCATCAATGAAATAACTTATACGGCATTGACGACCTAAACTATATTATATTATATAAGTGTAGATTTTACCGCTTAATTAAAGAACACCCTGTATTTTGCAAAATGGTAGAAATCAGTGAATTGTTATTTCAATTTAACGATTTTTACATTATTAATTTGACATCAGCAATACGTTATGTTCATTATTCCGCAAAACTTGCCCACGAGTTTCGGTAGCGCAACGCGTTGGAGCACAGCTCACTGTTCGTGATAGGCCTGTAGGTGTTGGATCGAATTCCGGCGAGGACAATTTTTTTTAATTCTTTCATGAATAAATTATTTAAAAGTGTCTTGTTATTTGAGGGAGGCGGAAAAATCATATGTATAACATGGGAGTGAGTGCCTTGTTCTCCCTTGAATGATTACTTCATCCTCGGGAGGAAAAGTAGCACTTTCCTCACTTGTTATACAAATAGCTATTGCCTCCTACCCCTTTAGGAAGTAGACACTTTCCTCCCTCATCAGGAAGAAAACTCATACATTCCACCCTAAGGAGAAAAGTTCTCATTTTCCTCCCTAGGGAAAAAATGGTATATTGTGTGACTAGGGGTGAAACAAGATATTTCGCTTTAGATTTCTCAGGTGATAAGTCCAAAGTTGTAGCTATTGCTTTGTCAATAAGATATTGTGGTGTACTTTCAATTTATGTATCCATATTGATTGTATGCTTATTTATTGTATTCTTATTTATATTAGTTGCAAGAATATATTATCTATCACTTTAGTTAAAATGACAGATATCGGGCTGGAGTGTTGATTATACAGGTTTTAAATAAATAAAAAATACTTTGACAGGAACTAAAGTCAAGCTGCAACTTCATTGTGCAGGCAGAAAATGATCGATCCTTGCTCTGGGGAAGAAAATGATGGATTCCTGCCCGGCAACAGTCGCATTGGTCTAAAATTGACTACCTAGTCTTGGTTGGCTCAACAGTCGTTGAAACTCGAATTTTCGATCCAGGTTGTATGAAAAGTACTTTTCCTCCCTCTTATTTTAACTATGCTGTAAATAATGAAACTTGTAAATCTATTATATTCAAATTTTTCCTGTAATTTCAACAACATCTTGTATTCTGGTAAAAATTAATTGGGAATGTTATTTCAACGTTAGGTTTACAAATAAAAATTCCAACTTCAGGATTGTTAGATACGTTTTTTGACTTACGAATGAAACTAACATAATATGCTGTGGCTCACTGACGGTGAACACTGCAATTGACATTTAAAGTGCAAAGTTGTTAAGTTTATTAAACTTTAATGACTTTTTGAGAAATGGAGAGCGAATCAATTTATTTTTAATTCACTAATACGCCATCTAATATCAGGGAACAAGCCAACATAGCCTCATGAACCTCATTACCACAAAAACCTCATGACAGGTATAAAAAACAATATATACAATATAAGCAATGGGCTGAAGACAACAAAATAAATAATAATTCAGAAAAAGGATTAGGTGGGTGGGAGGAAAAATTATATGTATTACACAGGAGTAAAGTGTCTTTTCCCCCATGAATGATCCCTACATCCTGCAGGGGGAAAAGTGGCACTTTCCTCTCTAGTAATTCCAACAAACAATGAAATGGTGGGTCACTGGGGGCCCATTAAAGCACCCCAGTGCTCAACTACATTGGCCTAATGCCTACCCCCCGGTCCGGACCAGTGAATTTTTGCACACTCTGGCCGACAGCCGGCCCAATGACGTTTATGTTCGCGTTGCCTATAAAGGCCCGTCAGTAGGACGTGAATTATTTTCATGACGGGACGTTTCCAGCCTAACGTAATTTAATTGACACTGAAAGGTGTATTGTAGTAAAATTCATAAATAGTTGAAATAAAACTTTTAATACAAACTAAACATCAAAACGTTCTGTACATTTATCAATAAAAAGAATTATATCTAATTAATTTTTTCTCTGCCTCTCTCTGCTCTATTTCCAATGAGGTTATAACTTCCCATGGTTATTTGCTTGTTACCCCTAAAATATATTTAATAAATAGTATATTTTATGCAATGAGTATTTAATGATGGCTATTTAGACACAAATATGAACATTGCGTAAGGGGTTTGCCATTAAATTTGTATTAAATGTGAGTTACATCACTATTTTTACTACTCCCATACTTCAATTTCATCATTAGATATGCACAAATTTTAAGACAGCTGTCAAATTTAATTAAATTATGATCTGCCAGATATATATAGCTATATCAGATATTGGCTGGATATTAGAATGATGTGTTCTTATTTTATTTATTTATTTATTGTATCTATTGGATGCAAACTTGTATCTAAATAAAAAATCCGTATCTTGATGGATATCATCAAAGTACAGTTCTTAAATATTTAATGATAAAATCTAAACATACGAGTAGAAAAAGTATATTGCTTGTGACCTATAACTATTATCGACTGAATTATAATCATTCAAGTACAGAAACAGGGCATAGCTAATACACTGTTTGACAAATGTATCTTTTTGTTGTTATCCTACTACCCAGTAAATATAACTTCAATAAGAATAATTAAAAAGTTACAATATTAGAGGAAGATAATTACCAATTTATTATCAGCCCGATCACTTTATTGTAATCTTGGAATGTTGGCTTGCTATTTATCCATAGGCAGTGCAAATTCATGGCTCATCATCTTTTACACAAGCATTCTCACTGTTTCCTTGTCATCAGCACTAATTGGTGGAATTGTCATCCAATCGCACTAAAATATTAAGAGTTAATAGGGTAGGGACAATGACATTTTGCTCTTATACAAGCTCTTTTCAATAGCTCAGGTTGCAAATAATAGTACTTCGATTAAAAATGTGAAAACACATATAATAATTGAATTACAGTTTTGTTGAGTAGGACCTAAATTTTTAAATTAATTTTTAACAAGCATTGGAAAATACAAATAATAAAATTGTAGTGTAGATGATAAAGGTGAGTATTTTAAACTTACTTCAGCAAATTGTCATCTTTAAGCAGTTAAATATTGTTATTGCTTCAATAGTATTCAACAGCAATTGTGTTTCCAAATCACTTTCAACTTGGACCTTCTTGGCATCTGGTTGTATCTGAAGCTGAATTAGTTGGGTAATAAACTGCATGTCTTTTTTTAAATTTCATTGATAAGTATATAACAAAAACATCAATTTTAGAAAGTGTAATAGGTACTAAAAAAATAAGATACCTATTGTAGCTGTAAAAGAAACTAACTAAGACACTAAAAGATTGTAGTTTAAATTAAGATTAACTGCAATAGTTGAGTAAAAAATATCAAATTCAACAATCTGTGACATCTACGTAACAAAGTTTTATTACATTGTACTTACTTGTTATTAATAAAGTTAAAACTACTCTTCGCCATTACTATAAGAATTAAAATTAATAGAACGCTTGCACTGTAAAAAATCATCAATAAAGCTCATAAGCAATAAAAATATCTCATGACATAACCTCTGTTCATAACACGAGTTCGGAGTTTCTTCTTCTGTTTTTCTCGTTAGATTGGGTCCTGAATTTTTAAGCCGTTCATCCATAAAGATATATTTATTTTGAACTTCACAGTTATTTTAATAAATTCAAAACAAAATATATTGGTCGGCACTGTTTCGTGTTAATAGATTTCTCGACTATGGGATTGCTGAATTTTGGTCAATATGCGTTGGTAAGGATAGATAACGGATTGGCTTTACTGGTCCATCAGGGGTCTGACCATTATCGACCCGTTTGCAGCAGGCCGGCTATGGGCCATGACTAAATATTAGTTGATATGGTTTAATAATGGCTGGACGTTACTGGCCCATCACAAAGTAAGTTGGTACCGGCCCACGTATAATAGGCCATTTACAGCCTTTGAATGGTCTGCCATTACATGCATTTTCCCGGTAATCCCGTCATTGGCCCGGACTTTTGCCGTCAACGCATTGTTTGCTGGGATACAAATAGCTATTATCAGTTGTTGTTGTATATTTTCTATTATCTGCATATTATGCTATAATTTGTTCCTTATTTTCTGTTTTGTTCCGTTTGCTACTCCACTTTTATTACTATTAAAGGAAGCTATTGTTATTTTTCTGAATTTTACTTCGACTGTTCTATTTTTGAAGTCATCCCCACCAAATCTTTCAGTTTTTAAAGATTCCCAATAATAACTCGATACTGACAAATACTGACTAGATACTGGAAATTCATTCACAACAATTACACCTGAACCACAGCATGATAACAATGAGTTTAATAGGGAGAATGTTTAATATTTATTTGGTCGTTAAGAAGATTACCTGAATATTTGTTTTCATTGATCTTAAGAGCTTCTACGAGATTTAGTTTTAAGAATTTAGGTTCCACATGAAAAATTTGAAAATTTGTGTCGAAAGTGTGTTGGTTTGCTAATAAATGATTCAAACAGTAAGAATCTGATTTTTTGTTGTCAAAACTACTTTTGAGATCTGATATTCTTGTTTTGAATCTTAACTCTCCATTACCTGCACCTGATCTCATAGATCACCACAACACAAGCACAAAAACATCGAATAGAAGAAAAAAATTATAAAGTTTTCATTTTATGTGGTTCTGTTTACATATACGAGTGGGAACAAAACCCCAAAAAGTTCCCTTCCGAATATTGTCCGCAACATCCCTTATTTCGCTAAAAACCACCCCAAATCGTACTTTGCGCCGGTTTTTCTCAATTTTCTCGAAACGAGTTGTTCAAATCTAAAAAATGTCTATTATAAAAGTTGCTGCAAATTAAATTTTAAATAAAAACTTTCCTCTAGGAAATTTAGCTAATCCATATAGAATTCCCGTAAATTGCGGTCAAAGTTAAGGGTAGTTTTTAGTGTGCTATTTAAAATATGTAATTAGTCCAGAAATCGTACGAAATCAATGCTTCAGGCTGGTGGTGGTTCTATAGAGGATGACACTGTCGTAAAGAAACTTAAGAACGACTTTCTTGAGCACATTCGTAAAATGCGAGAAAGAGGCAAAACCGCGCAACTGTGGTTACACTATCACTATTGCTATGCATTTTATTCAGGCCGAACGGATGGGGAATTGGGACCTCCAGTTAGATTGCGTTAAAGCCATGATACCAATTTTTCATGCTACTGGACACTTTCTTTACTCAAAGTCATGCCAAATATACCTTCAGATATGGAAACTCTTAACCATTAAATGACCAAAATTTCAAAAATTTGCACAAGATGGCTTTTTGACTATTCGTCGCTCCGATAAACACTGGTGTGGTGTGTGGTCGGACATGACGATCAAACAAACGGACTTACTAGTAGTCCACCACGTTTGCGATGTTATGGAAAAATACTGCCAGATAGAAACAAAAAGTAGCAATCAACATGTTGAACGCCCAGATGGGAGAATCAAAAAGGATGAATATAGACGTCAAAAAATAATAGTTCAATACTATTAAACGCTTTACAAAATTAGAAAAATTAATTTCCAAAGGGCAGACCGTCCACTAAGAAGCAACAACTACTTCTCGGGCTATATGCCCCGACAGACATTGAATTACACTTCTAAAGTAAACGGGGTTGGTATATCTGTTAAGATAGAACCAACCATTCTGGTTTGCGATCAGAAGGAATAACATCACTTGTGGACCGGTTTCGGCGTTTTTGCGCCTCATCAAATCAATTGAAGAAGGAAGTACATATGGACATTTGAAACTTAAACGTTCCCGTATGGCAAAGTCAATCGCGTCAACTACAAGTTCCTTCAGAATAAAATACGACGATATAATTCAAATTGATACAACTCAGCTATTACAAAGAATAATCTGCACGGTTCACTCCCCAACAGAATTAAAATTGTGCTTCAGTTTTGAACTTGCTTCGGTTCAGCAGCTTTATTCGATGAAAAAGCCTTAATAAAAAAGACGAAGAAATTATCTCTATATGAATTTTTTAACAAAGTTCCGGAACGACCAGTTAACTTAAGCGATCATTGCGAATTTGTAGTTGATGGTGGAAAATTGATTCATCGTGTGGTATGGCCAAAACAAGGTACATTTCGTGACATTTATTCAGCTTATGTTAACTTTATACGTAAACATTACGGTCATCTTGTAACTGTAGTGTTTGATGGATACGCTGAAAATGCAAGTAGTACAAAGAGTCTGGAACGACAAAAACGACTTCTGAAACGAACCTCGGCTACATTTGCATTCAATGAAAATACACCAATACTCGACCAACAGAAGACATTATTAAGCAATTTAGCTAACAAGGATCGATTAATTTATCAACATGTCGAGAGATTCAATGCTGAGAATATCAATACGTTTACTGCTTCAGACGATGCTGATTTACTAATCGTCACAACCGCTATCGATCTATCCAGTCAACATGACACTGTGGTTGTAGTTGGCCAGGATGTAGATCTTCTCGCCCTTATGTTTTTAAAACCAGCCCAAGCGAATATAAATAGCAGGATTTACAGATTTTCTGATTCACAGTCATCCAATATAATTAAAAAATATTAAAGAATCTGTACTTTTCGCACATGCTTTTAGTGGTTGTGATACACTTCTGCTTTTTTCGGAAAAGGAAAATCTCGAATAATAGGGTTATTAAGCAAGATAAAGGATTTGGAAGAGGTTGTTAATATTTTCAACATTTATCAATCTACAAAAAATGAAATTGAAAGCGCTGGTGAGAAAATTACTCTAGCCTTATATAAAGCTAAACCATCGTAAACTTCTTTGAATAGCTTCAGATTCACATCTTTTAATAGGTTGGTTGGCAACTCCCATCATGCTGTAATTTTACCTAGATTGCCACCAACCGCTGCAGCATTAAAACAAAATTCTTTCTGGGTATTTCACCAAATTCAGTCCTGGCAAGGAAATAATATCGAGCCAACACAGTGGGGTTGGAAAAAACTAGGCAACATTTTATCACCAGTTTTTAATACCGAGGAGCCGGCACCAATTGCAATTCTGAAACTCATATCGTGCAGCTGTAAAATTGGTTGCGGTTAACAATGTGGCTGTCGACGAGTTGGGTTACGTTGTTCAAATATGTGCTTCAACTGCTATGGACAGGGTTGCATAAATGCACCACAGGAAGAAATAATTAATGAAGAGGATCAAACAAACGAGTGAAAATCGAGCAGTTAGTGGACTAGGCCTACTGGGGACACCCGCGCCTAGAGCTCTACCTCATGAGTGGTGTCGAAAAGGGCTTAAACCAGACCATAAATTAGCCGCTGCTGTAACAAAATTTTAATATTAAATTTAAATTATTTCATGTTCATAGGTTATATTTCTAGACTATGGAATTACGTAAAATCACTACAACTAAAATCAAATTTTAAGAAGCTGCTAAAAACTACCGCCAAATTGAACGATATTTGCGAGAGTAAGGAATGGTCAAATGTTTATAGGAGAGTTTTTATGCAAAATTTCATTGCCAACAATATTTATCACGATAATTTTTCACGTTTAAGCAAAGGGTTACGAGAAAATTGAGAAAAACCGGCGCAAAGTACGATTTGGGGGTAGCGAAATGAGGGATGCTGCGGACAATATTCGGAAGGAAACTTTTCGGGGTTTTGTTACTACTCCTATATGTGAACAGATCCACGTAAAATGAAAACTCTCTCTTGAGTCGAGGTACACGTGGACAAATTATCTCAGTATTAGCATTAAGTATTCGTTTTAATGCTAGACATTGATCCGATCTGTCAGATACAGTGCGGATACTGGTGTTCGTATTATTAACATACGTTTTGTGGTAAGCTTATTTTGTTTATAACTCGATTCATTTTAAAATTAATAACGCAATTTTTGTAAAAATATAAAATGACGTTTTATGAGGCACAACAGGCTTACTTACAACGTTTATTGGATGTAGTGGAAACTTTATCTGATGAGATACCCAACGATAGTGACGAAGAATATTTCGGTGAAAATATCGATATATATGAGACACATGAAGAAAACTCCGAATCAGAAGGAGATCTAGATGAAAGCAATGATGCGGATAACGAAGATCTTACCAGCGACAGAATTTTTTTATATAGGCTAGGTCCGTAAGTCTGCTAAGACTGCTCAAGATAAAGAGCCTATAAAATGGAAAATACTACGTCCCAACAAGAATGTCAGAACAAGGTCTGAAAACTGTTTTTTGCATCCTCCTGGAAACAACGCCATTTTAAAAGGAAAAACAAATCCTTCAGACTGTTGGAAATGCTAATTTAGTGATGATATTATTGCTATAATAGTTGAATATACAAATTTGTTCACAGTTTCGAAAGCTGACCTATATTCTCGAGAGAGAGGTATGCAAAACCGACTAATGCAAGTGAAATTTTGGCTCTTCTAGGTCTTCTTTATTTAGCAGGTGTTAATAAAAGTGGCCGTCTAAATACAAATCATTTATGGAGTACAAACGGAACGGGAATTGAGCTCTTCAGGTTGACGATGTCTATGAACAGGTTTAAGTTCTTATTGAAACACATTAGATTCGATAATAAAGACACAAGAAATGATAGATTAGCAAACTGTCTCCAATTCGAGAGCTGTTTGACATATTTAATGAGAATTGTAAAAAGTCATATTCAACTTCAGAATACGTAACTATAGATGAGAATTTGGAGGATTTTAGGGGACTTTGCAGCTTTAAGTAGTATATCCCTTCCAAACCAATCAAATATGGGATAAAAGTATTTTTTGCCATGGTGGATGCAAAAATGTTTTATACAAAAGCCTTGGAAGTTTACGTTGGAGTACAACCAGGTCTCTATTCAGTTTCAAATTCATCTGAAGCAATTGTCAAAAGATTTTGTTCTTCTATCCACGGAACTGAAAAAAATATCACTATAGACAATTGGTTTGCATGTTTTGATTCAACAATTCAATTGTTTCAACCCTTACAATGTGGAACTGCATTGAATTAAGCAAAAACAAATATAATTGAAAATTCCACAATACCATAATATTTATTTTGGTCCTTGACCGGTTTCACGAACATAAGTTCGCATCATCAGAAGGATGACAGATATGGAATGTCAATATGTAAAAATAAAAAATACAACAGTAACTAGGACAAAATCATTATAACAGTTATCAATCAATTATATTTGACGTCATGGTGTTTTGACCTATTGCTTGAGGATTTGATGTTGTCTTGATATATTTCTATAAAACTTCATGGAATATATCCTTAAAACTAATTAAAACAATATTAGGTATCCAATAAACAATCTAAAAGTGGAGAATAAATTATATCTAGTTGTTCATCCATCAAGTTATAGTCAGGATCGAGGATGTGCTTCTTAATTTCTAATGCCTCCAGAAAACTTAACTTTAAATAATTTTAACAGCTATGTAAAAGTTCGATGCGGTTTTATAATGTCGGAGTATGATTTTTTTCAAGCAAGTGTTTTGCATAGTTTGACTTGTCTGGATGTTTATTCCTATAGCAGCTGAGGTGTTCACTATATCTTATTTCTAAATTTCTTTAAGTCTGACCTATGTAAATGGCATTAAGCAATATGTCAAAACACCATGACGTTATATATAATTGATTCCATGCTTTTGATGGCTGTTATATTGATTTTATACTAGTTACTGTTGTATTTTTCATTTTCACATATTGACATTCCTTCAATGTCATCCTTCTGATGATGCTAACTTATGTTCGTGAAACCGGTCAAGGTCCAAAATAAATAATGTAGTATTGTGGAGCTTTTAATTATATTTGTTTTCACTTAGTTTTGATTTAGTTTTTAGCCTTTTAAAAGACCACAATTTAACCGTTGTGGGTACAGTAAGGAAAAATAGAATAGGAGTTCCACCCATTTTTACAAATAGTAAAATACGGCAACCATTTTCATCAATATTTGGCTTTAGGAAATAAGCAACATTAGTGTCTTATGTTCTTATGTTATCTGCCTCATATAACTGTGCAAGAAATACATACAAAACGGTGGCTCATGGTCATTTTTTATTATTTGCTTAATGTAGCTGGTATTAATAGCCAAGTTCTGTATGAGAGAAACATTAAGGAAAAAGATTTTCTATAAAGAAGATTGTTTTTAGAAAAAGTATATTCTCAACTAGCAGAGGAACATTTCCGCATGCGTGCTGCCAATGTTAATGTACCAAAACAAATTCGAGATAGACTTAAAGAACTCCACAAATTGAAGATAATACTGAACTGACGGCTGACCTGCAAAATAAACGTAGCAGCTGTGGAGACTGTAAGAAAAGAAGACTTACAAGATATTCTTGTGTGAAGTGTAAAAAATTCTTATGTCTAGAACACTCGTTCATGGTGTGTAGAAACTGCTCCGAACAATTTAATTGATGTTTATTTTGCATTTTTATTGCAATAATAATAAGAGTTACATTTTAAAATTTGTTTTTATTAAAATATTATTCTAGTTTTTGATTTGTTCAATAAGTTTGGATAGATCGTAATCGGTTTTAAAGCAAATATTCATGTCCAAAGCTGCCAAAAATGATTCAGTTTTCAGGGACGATAATCTAATGTATGTTTAGCATAGGAAACAAAATTGAATACCGCAAGGTCTGGTAATATAGCTGGTAACTCAATGGTGCCTCATTGACCAATCCGATGAGTTTTTTTCAATTGTTGTCGTTGTCTAGACAATTTTCAATTATTCAAGCCATTAAGAGTATTTAAAGCCATGATCCATGAACTTGTCACATTTTATTCATCGAAAATTCATTTTTCTTCGACCTTTACAAAAAATTACATCTCACGGATGAAAAATCTCGTCCGCTAATCCAAATTTCCGAAACTTATTGCATTTAAAAAAAAAACAAGCTTTGGGCACAAAGCGAAAAAATCTCAGTCGAGATGAAATAAACAGATTTCTTCGTGATGCTCCAGATGAAACTTTTGCACAGCGGACAAAAATAGTTTGCGAACGAAAAGTAATTGCGGACGAAAAGTACTTGTCTTCAAAAATTGTCGATTTTTCATTCGGAAATTGGAAAAATGCAATATGAACTTCGGCGAAGAACTGTCTCCACTGCTTGCTAGCCTTGGCAGCGCCTCGGCTATCAATTTGCAGGCTCGACTATAATAGACCGTTTTTCGTCCTTGGTACATAAATAACTATTGAATACGTTGATATTCGATGTATATTCCAGATGTTATATATTATATAAAGTATTAAGCTAAAACTTACGAATATTTGAAGGTGGGTAATAGAAATTTCACCCTGTATTACTCCTAATAGGCAATGAATGTTTCAGTTCGCGGAAAACAGCTAATTAAAGAGATTGAAAAAATATTAAAATAAAGAGAGTGTTTCATCAAAAATAAGGTGTGGGTACCAATCGTGTAAGACATACGTAAATCATCCTGTATATTTGAATTATAGTTTGGTGAACGTATAATTGCATTCTAAAGTTTTCAATAATTCTACAAAATAAGGCCACACTTAATTTTATTCCACTATATATAATCAGAATTTTGATAGGATTATTTTCAGTTATTGTACACAACAAAAATCGATGTGTCAAAAGCTTTTCCTCGCGTTTATAGTCTTAGAATAAACAACATCCATAAATTTAACTTCCATTTTGTTATAAGCTGTAAGTTTTATGAGTACAAACTTTAAACTCATGCATGTACAAGTTTCGTAATTATTAATACTTGGCTAGCAAAATATTTTAATGAGTTTATAGCGGTTGATTTAACAAAAAAAAATGATAAACAACTTATCTCGTGTACAAGCTTCGTAATTAATATTCATTTTAGCAGGAGAACAGTCGGCAAACATTCTTAATGATTCCGCACCGGATTGTTTGAAATAAAAATACCACACATCAATTCTTTCGTGATTCGACTTAACGTGCTCACCGTATCATGCTTATCCGCTAGCGTATCTAAACAATTATTGATTCTTTTTTAAATACAGGATTTTGAGTAAACCTGGAAACAAGGTATTTCCTTGATCAAAACGGTAAAATGTATAATCATCAAAATACTCATTGGGGCACTAAATAAATCTATACGGCTAACTATAGTGGTAAACAACAATCCACCTGACCAGTTCTGTGTTTCAATACCTTGCAAAATTGTACCATGCATTCGCAGAGTAAATGGTTTACTGAAATTAAGCCGTATTTAGGCGCTTCCTTAACTTCTGGAGAAATTGAATACTTGAATACAGTATTAATATCACAAAGACATTATTGTCCAATAAAGAGGTTCGTTCATTAAATAATGAAAAGGTGATAGATAGTAACTGAGTGAGTAAAAAAGCTCAACGTACAAACTGGTTGTCATGGAAACAAATCAAATTTTTTCTATTCTTACCGTCGACCTATTGAAAATATATCAGGGTCAAAATAAAGTGAATTGCAGTGGTAAGCAAAATAAGGAACTTTTAGCTACAAACTATTATTAGAAACTTTTAATAACCACATACTCACTTCCATTTCTTATCTCACAATTTACATCTAGAAACAGTAAGTAACGTTAAGTAGAAGACTATGCTTTGTGTTGATTGAGTTATTAAAATGCCATTATTGTTCAATGATCGTTCTAAAAGTTATTCACACAGATATTTTGGGCACTAAGTGAATAATAATGTAACGTATATATTACATTCTTTTCACATGGACATAGAGAAAACTTTATACGACAAATTTGGATTAGATTTCAATTTTTAAGTAAGTACATTTCGTATATCAAGATGATTATTCTAGATAAATTTGTTTTTTTCCTTGTTATTTAACGTCGGTCTATTTCTGTAACTGAGGCTAATAACCGATGCCGGGAGCACACTACCCCTAAACGGAAATTTCATCGAGCCCACTAATGTTCCAACCAGTGGTAGGGATCTTTATCGAGCCCAGCATCCATGGACTGACTTATAGATCGTGCTCATTGGTCTAATGCCTGCGAGCTGTGATATGCTACTGACCCTAGTAATCTAAGGTGTTTCGCTGCAGGCTGTATGGGCTGTACGACATTATTTCCCCAGTGGTTACCCATCCAAGTACTAACCGCGTTCGACACTGCTTCACCGTAATTATCGCATCAGAGGCGCTCCACTACAGTTCTGTGTCGACGCCCCTAGATACATTTTAAAAATATTCCAAGGTAAAAGTAGTATATTGCATTTGATACGACTTCATGAAAAGTATGTTATTAGTACGTTGGAATAATATATATTCGTTGTTTCGTGAGTTACTTTGATGGATAACTTCAAAACTCCGCAATTTCATCTGTAAATCCATCACAAATATAGCGTGCTTCATTTTAATCGGTCCCAAAATCTCCTTATTTGTTGTACTCGTCCATTAGCGAATCCCTGTCTCCACGTTTCATTTCCTACAGTTTAATACTTGACTTCTCTACTGTCTTAACAAAATTTTTCTCAGGCTCAAATTCATGCTAGTTGTATGTATGTATATTATATATTGAGGTGACATTCACTAAGACCTAAAAGATCTATTGTGCATTTCTTCTTTCACTCACTTCTTGGGGAAAGTGTCAGAGACTGGTAGTTCCGTTAGACCTATTTCCCGAAGGGATTTCAGGATGTCCGCAGGCTTTAGTTCAGGCAAGTGTCCCTTTTCTATCCAGTAGTCTCCTAGTGTTGTGCCATAGTGTTCTGTATTGCTATGCAATCCGCATGTATGTGGATAGAGGTTTCTTCTTCCATTCCACATAATCTTCATTTTACCTGCTCTACTATTTTGAGATTTTCAAGGTGCCATTCAGTGACCCGTTAGGTACTGCGTTAAAACTCTCGGTTTTACTCTGGTTTTAGACATTTATTTGCTTCCACCTGGTTGTAGTCTCCCAGAAGTACCTTTGATTGTTCAAGCTCCATTTGATCTATCCAATGGCCAGATCTCCTTTTTTGGGCGTTGCCTGATTTCTAAATCTTTAAGTCTTTAAATTCTGGAGGGATTGTCTCTTTTCGTCAATAGGCTAGATAGAGTGTTGAGAATTGTATGCGCGCCAGCAATCTTCTTGTTACGCTGACGTAGCTCAGTCGGTAAAAGTTTGTCAGACAATGCACATCGACAAATTTGCAGTGGCGTAGTTACACTTTCAGTATTTTCTTTAAACGCAAAACGTTTAATCTACTACCTAAGTAATCCCTACACAATATTTCGATATTGACACTTCAGGCCAGAAAACATACTTTTCCTAATTCTCTTACGCAATTACTTGAAATTTTAATATTACAAACAATACTATTTTAAGACCTACGTCTATGGCCGACACCGAAATTGAGCCGAACTGGACGCAATTTCCCATTTTATTACTCTATACCTTTCTGAAATAGACTATAATAATATGATACTTGCCTTATTCTGCACTATTAAATAAACGCGACAAATGGAACCATTCAGGTCTTTATCGAAAAATGTAACGCCAATGGTTTATTGCCGCTTTATGGCTATCGACCCTTTCTTGTGCTCCTATGCAATAGAAAGTCTAGTATAGATTAGTTGCATTGTCAGTATCATCCGATTTTAGGAAACATTTTTTTCTATTTAAATAACATTAGCAAATATTCATCCCACTATAGGTACTTATAGCTCATTAAACATGTTCAGCCTATTGTATGATTTCTTACCCGATTAGGTACTTTCTAGAGTTATTGATCATTCTAGGAAGGAGATTAACTATTAGGCCGTCGAAAAGATTAAAATTTGTATTCATAAATATTTTTCAGAATTTATAGTAATACTTATTTTATCAATTTAAATTTCAATATCAACACCAGTTCTTGTGATGGGATATATTCTCAGAATAAAAAGAATAATAAATTAACTTTGAATTAGAAATACATATTATTATTAAGTATAATAGGCTGTTTCTGGAATATTACAATAGAGAGATATGTACGTACTATTTGTATTTGATTACTTTGTTTGTACGCTACGTTTCAGCGAGCATGTTCTATCTTCCATTTCTGCATCTTTCACTCTCTTTCATCTCACACACCCAACACTCTAGCTGTTCTGGTCGTATTATACTCCACGTAATGGCTACATAAGTGATTTACGCCAGTTACCAAACCTAACTTTGGGCAATTCACCTTTCGCCATTCAAACCAGATTTTTTGCTGGCAACCCTATATAATCGTATTCGCAATAAAATAGAGCTTATTTTGATATAATCGTTAGAGGTAATTGATTTTGAGATGAGCCCTAACCTTGTAAATAGTTGCGTAGATATAAAAGGCAACAATTCAATAAATTCGTAAAGTGAAATCTGAAAAAGTCCACTTCGGTTGATTGTATTCTTATAGCCCAGGCGAAGTATGTTGAAAATAACATTATAATTTTATTGTAAAATATAATTTAAAACATGATACATACTCAACGGAATTACATTTATTATAGGTCATAAAAATTGCGTTAATGTCTAGAGATAAATAAAATCAAAGCAATACAGAGTGTTAAACTAATGATATATAATTACAAAGTAATCAGTTAATTGATATTTTAATGACCTAGACAGCTTATGGATTACAAGCTATTAAATACCACTTAGGAGCCCTAGCCCCTTAAAGAAATAATACCATGTTTTACCTGATCTTAATAATAAAATCAAAATTAGAAAAACCCTATGTAATATAACTGGGAAAATTATATGAAAAGCTCTTAACTATAAGTGTTTATTATCAACTATATAAATTTATATGTCGTCATCGTCTTCATCATCCGAAACTTCACTTTCACTGTGGCTATCCTCTCCTACGTTTATTATTAAATCCGCCACTTGATCCATGACATGTTCTCTTTCCATATAGTCCTTTTCAACTTTTATTACATTGGCGCAAATGTTTTTCCAGTTTTCTACCGTTACCTCACTAAATTTTTTCTCCGTTAACTTCCATACATCATCCATTTTAAAAGTTATGTTGCAGGCAGCTACTTCGTTCTTCGCCAATGCCCAAATTTTTTCTATTGGGTTTAGCTCTGGATGATAGGGTGGTAGACGCAATGTTAAAATGTCATGTTCTGATAGAATTTGGTCTATTACATATCTTTTAGAAACTGGCCTGTGGATTTTTATAATTGTGAATAGTTCTGCTTTAGTTGATTTTTCAGGAAAGAATATATTTCTTTCAGCAAGCCACTTCAGCATTGCATCTTTTTTCCATGAAAAATTTGGAATGGGTTCTAGGAGTGTGTTATGATATGAGGCATTGTCTAATATTAAGACGCATTTTTTCGGTGCATTTGGAATGCATTTTTCTTTTAACCATTTGACAAAATTTGTATTATTCATTTCATCATGATAGTCTCCGGTTTTCATTCCCGATTTAAAAATTGTAAGTGCCTCGGGTACGAATCCTGCTTCACCTCCAGCATGTAAAATAATTAGCCGTTTACCTTTAGCTACGGGTGATTTTAAACACTCCTTTGTACCATCGTCCCATGCTTTTGGTACAATATGTGAACTGTGGATATAGGTTTCATCACAGTATACAATCGGCCGTCCATCTTTTTTGTATTGTTTTAACTTTCTTAAGTATTCAGTTCTTTTAGCTTTAATGTCATATGTCTCCATTAAAACTTTCCTTTTATCTTCAGTTTTTCTCCATCTAAATCCCATTCTTTTAACTAATTTTCTGAAACTATCAATTTTACCAGTAAAGTTCACCCCTTCTTCATTTCTCACTTCTTCAAAAATTCTTTTCGTGGTAGGCCTTCTTTTATGAATAGCACTATAAGAATAAATAATTCTTCGAATTATTCCTTCCTCAAATCCATTAACGGATCCTTTGGAAGTTGAAGGTTTGTTGACGCTTCTCCTAGGTGATTTGAAGCGTTCACCAGGCGATTTTTTATTAGCTTCGCTCACAATACGTTTCACTGTGGCCTTAGAAACATCACAAGCTTTAGCTACTCTTTCATTCAAATTGAACAGAGGGACATCTAGGTCTTTCTGTTCTTTTTCTGCCTTCATAAATTTATATACACTGTATATTATTTGTCGACCTTGACTATGTATAACTTTTTTGGAACCACTCATGTTTCCAGGTTTATTCTAGAACAAAAGATTTTAAAAATTAATACACAAAATAAAGATATATGAATATAAACTATAGTTCCAAGTTTTACATATGCATCAATTAAAAAAATTTTCTGCCTAATGTCCCATGTAAAAATAACATTCTTTTTGATTAGGTAATAACATGCCAAAAATCAAACTTTTAATTTTAAACATGTAATAAAATAAATTAATACATACCCTACTGTCAGGTAAATTAATTCACTAAACAAAATATTTTCACAAATTATTGTCTACAAAAATCTTAACTAAACTACAAGGAACTAAAAAGGAAACAAAATGTACTGCACTATTAAAAGATTCGGAGTCGAAACAACCTGAACGGAGGACAGTCAAAGAATGAAATTGAAGCGCTGAACTTATTAGGATGGTTAGTTTTCATTTTTTTCGAACGCAATCTGGTATACTGCGACGGAATCACTCAGGGCTCATCTCAAAATCCATTACCTCTAAACTCGTGAGTGCAATGTTTAATAAAAAATCATTTTTCAATTATTTATTAATCATGGTTTGGCTAGGAATCTTTTGGGCAACCCACTCGCAATATATTTTTTAACTTATTAAATATGATATGAAATACTTTTCATCCATTAAACAGATAATGATAACGAATTAACTATTTGCATTCGCATAAACATGGGTTATCATTTGTCCGTAGATTTTTTGTAATTCGAGGGGATATTTCAAGAGTTTCACAATTTGATGACGCCCAAGGAAGTTAAAAAACCAAGCTTACTCATTTACCTGACTGGAATACCCTATTTAAAAAAAAAAAAGTTCTATAGGTGGGTAGATATGACTGTTCTCACGTTGGAAGCAAAGCCGTGTCAGGGCTTGTTAATTTAAGAAGCACGAAATAAAAAAGAATTGAAGTATAAAATTAGCATTATTATCTAATAAAACAATGAAATGCTTGAGAGAATGACATCTTATATTTTTCTGAAAGCATATTTCCAAGCTAGTGAACAGATATTGTATAAAAATCTTTTTCTTTTTATATACTTTTAAATCCCGATTGATGGGTACCGTAGCGTCACAACAAGATTATATTTTTTGAAAGGATTATCGAGTGCGTTTGTTATCCTTACAGATCAAATTCAGCATCAGTAGACAACAATTGATATTTTTTTAAGTTCGAACCCTTCGGGATTATTCACCACCAAACCATAATACCGAGTAATCATTGTACCATTTTTCTCCCCTTTAATACCGTATCTTGATAATAGAGAGTTTTACACAGGGTCGGATTTAATTATTAAGGAAAAAAATGTTCCAAGATTTTTCAGTTTATTATTTATTTACATACACTGCCGAGCAAAAAATGTAGGTCACTTTAAAAAACTGAATAGATGAGGCTTTTACTTGATGAAGATCCATACTACTGATGAAATAAAACAAATTAATTTGTTTTATTTCATCAGCACTTTAAAAAACTTATAATTTGCAAATAAAATGGATCAGTTTATGTCATGTTATTCCATTCCTGCAATAGTAACTCTCTCATCTTCTCTTCCTTCGGACATGTTCGATGGGATTCACATTTGGACTGCATGCTGGCCAATTAAACCGCGTAATTCACTGACAATCCTGGCACCGTGTGGCGCGAAATTGCCTTGTTCACCCTTAGTGACAATGATAGACATAAGATGATCTTCTAACATCGTTATGTTTCTGTGAGCTGTTAGAGAGCCATTCTGCACGAGAACCAACTCTGTACGTGCCTCTGAAGTGATATCTGCCCAAACCCTAAGAAACCCACCCCCAAATTCCTTAATGCAAACAGGGGCGTATCTTTCTTCGTACTTCGTACTTCTCCATACTCATCGACGTCTGTTTGGTCCATTAAGGCAAAAATGCGACCCATCCATCCTTGCTCCAATCATCATCGTTCCATGCCAAGTAGTTTCGAGCAAAATCCAATCTTGCTATTTGATGCTGGCGGTTCAATGTTGGCCCTGTAGCCCTCTTTCAACACCTTTTGAAGCTCATTTTGCAGCCAAACCGCGGAAGATGTTCCACTCCGCAAGCTTGACATCCACAAAAACCAATCATCTCTTTGATTTATGACCCTTTTTTGTACAGATCCGGGTCGTCTGGTTATAAGAGCATCCTCCAAATAGCGGTGGTATACATTTTCTACAGCATATAGGCTGTTATCCTCAATTCTGACGGTTTTACGTTATTCTTTTCCATCTTGTATCAACGCTACAACTCGTGTAGGATCTAGAGGTATTACGGCCTGGTGAAAAAACTCTATCAACAGTAAACCGTCACTAACCTCAATAAACCATTTAACGAATAGCTTTTAGAGAAAAAAAAATTAACACAACTGATAAATAAGCAACGAAAGGTGAATATTTAATTAACCAATTTTTCATGTTTAACAAACATTGCTTATACTGTAACAGAATGTGATAGACACCAACTTATAACAGATAGCATCCATTAAGCAATATACCTACTAGACTATGATTAGTGCTATTTTCAAAATTATTTGCAGTTTTTCAAAGTGACTTGAGTTTTTTGCTCGGCATTGTATTTATATAAAATTTCACAGATTAACTTGAAGTGAATATAGCTAACTACCAAATATAGCCTGGTACTCTATACTGATGCTTCCAAAAGCGAAACTGGAGTAGGCTGCTCAGTAACTAGTGCCCACAACTACATAAGCTCCTTCTTTATTCCTCTTCTTTTTAGTGTTCACGCTGCAGAGTTGCTGAGTATCCTTCAAGCCTTTGAACACAGTCCTCCACCCAATAAACATGTCGCAATTTGCATTTATTTTTCCGCTTCGATTCAATCATTGAATGTTAACTTCATCGACCTTCTCTTGGTTCAAAACGTACATGGTTCCTACCAACATCTCCTATTCCAAGATATACGCTACAGTCATCAACTACTCTCACACATTGGTATACCGACGACGAACTCGCTGGTCGCCTCGCAAAGTAAGCTCCTCCATCACTACCCCAACAACGAGCATTCAAATTTGCACGTTCACTACACAATAATTGAAAAAATATATCCAAGACTGCTGCCTTATTAATTGGTGTCAGTTAGAGGAGAGCAAGAGTTCCAATCGAGAATGTGAAACTGATTTAGACTATCCAAAGGGGAACTAGATAAAAATTCATGCTTTATTTTGGAGTAGCTAGTACGACAATAAAACGGCATGTTTAGAAACTTCTTAGAAATTTAGAAGGAAGTTATTAATGAGCCACTAAAATTAGCTGAATAAATTATTGGAACTAAAAACGTATCAAACCGAACGGCATGTTACAAAGTAGAATTAAAGGAAACGACGCATGTAAAACGAACTAATTCACCTTTTCAATAAGTAAGGAAACCAATAAAATAAATTATACACTGACTGTTGACTAACTTACAGTTAACTATTCATAGAAAGTATATGCAATTTTGAGACCCTTAATTATAAGCAACATTGTCAATATACACAAAACACATTTTGTTTAAATTACAGTTTTAGTATTCAGTAATTGTGTTTTAGTTTGCTCATGAAAATATCACTTCAACTTTAAAAGAATAAGTTATTTCCAAGTTTGATCAATATCAACTGGTAATTGAATTTTCAATTTCCAGACATCAGAGATTTTTAAATTTTCTGTAAGCTTCAGACAAAATCTAAGATGAGTTAATGTAATATTTCCCCCAAGGCAACTGAAATATCCAATAAAACCTATATCCGTGAATGAAAGAAAATTAAATTAAGTTATGGCGTATCTTTAACCTGTATTGGTTACAGTTTTCAGAATGGAATCAAATTCCAAAGAGGCACGTAACGTATTTAATTATTTTGAGACCGAAGTACCTACAATATTTCAATTTTTTCGAATACTACAAATATTTTACCATCAATTTTAATCGTAAAATGTGGATAAGAGGAGTTGTGGTTATGGCTTTTTAGTCATAATGATGATGTAATTATTTAGTTTTTTTAGTGTTGAGCTTTTTTGATATTTGTGTTTTTTATTGGAAATTTCCAAATATTTTCTCTGTATTCATTATTTTTCTTTCAGGTTATTCCTGTGTTAGTCCTGTCATAGTTCTTGTCAATTTCCTGTCTTATAAAAACCCCATCCTGCACATTTCCAGTGATTACCTTTTCACCCAGGGTATAAATAAATGCATGCAAAATTCCCAATTTTCAGAAGGTTCACCATAATCTATTGGAAGCACATAACCCGTATTGGAACATCTCTGGAAGCGAGTAGGTAAGAGAGGAAGAATAATGTTTCTTCCTCATTTGTCTGTTTCCCAATAATATTTGCAGTAACAATTCGCCGTCAGAAACCTCCTCACTTTCGCTGGACTATTTAGTTCCATCTTCACTACCGACTGAAAAGTCTCTTTTAATCCATTTCAACATTATCTTGAAAATAGGGATCTGATGAAGCCCACGATATACACACACACAATATTCTTTCTGTACCTAAAATACATGTAGACCTGAGCAGACCCTAAAGTTCTAAACAAATTTTAAAACATTTTGGCTGGTATTAAATCAGTACTGAACCACTTTAATTTATTGCTTGAACCATCAGCTTTTCGAATAGTCAAGCAGCCATTAAAGCAATGAGTTTTTGAATAATAAGATCAAAAGTGGTATGTTAATGCCTTGGAACCACTCAATGAACTAGGTGAGATCAAAATCCTCAGCCTTCTGTGGATTCCATGACACACTAAAATAAAAGAAAATGAAATAGCAGATAAACTAACAAAGAGAGGGGTCGAAACACCCTTTTGGATGCCGAAAACAAGAGAGGATATAACCATCCGAAGATACTTCTGGAAAACTGCAACCAGGTGAAAACAAATTAATTCCCAGGCCAAAGTAAGACTGCACCAAGAGTTCTGATAGGTTTCCTAACAGGACACTACCACTTGAATGGGCTTCTGAAACTAATGGAACAAGGAGAATGTAGATTTTGTGAAATGGAAAAAACCTCCATTCACATAACGGAATGCATAGCAATACAGAATCGTAGGTGTTAAAATTCTAGGGCTCAACACAGAGGAGACTACTGGATGGAAGAGGTACAAACTGAAGCCTACGGTAATCCTAAAAAAAAATCAAGTAATAGGTCTAAAGGAAGTGCTAGTCTCTGATCTGGAATTGAGTAGAATAAAATTGGCACAATATATCTTTTAGGTCTGAATGAATGTCACCTCAGTATAAATACATACATAAGTAGATATTGTTGGAACCTCTTTTGTTGATTATCTGAGTTTAATACTCCCGGAAAGCATTTTTCACATAACACATCAAAAACACGCACACGCTGCTAGAACGTACCCATATAATGTATCAAATAAGTGGGGCGCATGGAGAAGATAATAACAAACAAATGCAAAAAAGAAGAAGGAAAACCTAGACTAGATGAATAACCCATATCACTGACAATACACTTTGTTTGTAGAGATCAGAATATGTTTACCTGTGAAACGATGTATCTTGT
Organism: Lochmaea crataegi; assembly: GCA_947563755.1. NCBI lineage: Eukaryota > Metazoa > Arthropoda > Insecta > Coleoptera > Chrysomelidae > Lochmaea > Lochmaea crataegi. Next base: position 25,021,659 of record OX387426.1, read on the forward strand.
ACACCACTTTTTCATATTCTTCAGCATATTTCAGAAAGAATTACCACTTTTTGAATACAATTTAAACGAATAATCAAAACTTCCTTGAATAAATTATTCCGCATAGTCTTTTTTATAAAATACTTTTGTTTGCTGCCCCTAATGAAACGAAAACATCAAACTTTTCTCCAGGCTGGAGGAACCTGGTTGAAATTGAATGAACTTGCTAAAAAGGATTTGAAGTCCAAAAAATCGTCGAACATCATAGTCCTCACGTTAAAAGGTTGGAGGTATTATTCGGAAATATCTAATAACTTGTGCCCATTCCTAATGCGTATAAACTGGTACGTGTTTTGTTTTTTTCTCAATTTTAGAGTGAATGGAATCACACTCCGTTTCAGTGCGCCCAGTCTCAAAGAATTGATGGTCGACTGTTCTCAAAGATGGATAATTTATGTAAAGCTGGAGACACATGGTTGCAAAAATAGAGTTTTTTTTGCTGTCCGCCGCATACGTCTGACATTATGCGAAACACAGTGATCTCATTGTGTGACATAATGAAATCGTATATGCATGAACAAATCTCATTTGCACCTTTTTTCTCTTGTGCTTCATCCCACAGATAACATCTCACGCCCTGATTAGCCAAATTGTAAACGGTGAAATTATAAACTGCCAGCTTTCTCAAGTAAAAAATTTGTCCCGCAGACCCCTTTGGTGTAGTCAGTACTATATGGAGATCAAAGTTGGAAGCTACAATACTCTGATGGTTCTTTGCTAAAGACTTGTCATAGTCGCGAGCTCTTCTGGCTGCCTTCTTCCATTCAATTTTCTGCCAAGCTGCACTAGTTTTTTTGTACGGGAGTACCTACATTTTTTCTCCAAAAAACAGTGAAGCAGCAAAATCACGAACACACTCAAACACCATTATCAATACTGTCAAAACCACGAATGTGACACATTCACGAATATCTACTGTAATTTCCAAAAATATTTACAACGGAAAAATCACTATTAAAGCACATTCGCTTGTTAAGCGCTGGAACCAAACTAAAGTTGGTACTTTCGCGAAACAGCCAACAGGTGGTGGGGGGGAGTATAAACTCTCAGACAAATTCGTGCTTTTGGCATTTGAAATTTCCAAATTTGTTATTGTTGTCGGTGTACATAGGTGAACAAGATAAAATCTGCACATTCGCGTTTTTGGCATTGGAGGGACGATAATAACCCTAGAAATTGAAGTAATTGGATTATTATTACTTTTGAATAATACGTTGAATTCAGACAATTTGTGTATTCACACTACTGGGTAAGTTGTTTGTTTGGAGAGCAAAACTAACATTCATCATATGGAACTAGTGAAAAATGATGGAATTAACACATCAATATAAATGAAACAAATAATTACCCAAAGTAACAATCGTATCATTCCTGGAACTGGTTTGAGCTTCACCCTTCGAATTTAACGGGATATTACCTCCTATATACATTATTGAAGCTGCGCATTCGGCTAGCTCGTATACATTTAAAATAATGGTTTATTCAATTCCGGTAGAATGGAGATGGATTAATTACAGAAAAACTAAACTTGGAAAGAATAGATTGTATATTTATAGTAATGGTCTTGATATAGCTGCTCGCACATGTTCACAATGAATTTAGCAAAATTGTCAGAAGTTGAGTAACCACAGTAACCACAGGTGAATATTACCTCAGAGGTATTCTTTTTGATTCACGTGACAAAGTGAGGGTAATTACTTATCAAATCTTTACTTTTCAAATCCTCAAGTAGGACGCACTGAATTGACTCGGCTCGCGTCGGAACGACACGGCATATGGTACAGAGGGCAATTTTTGATGGAAGGTCGGCCAAATTCACTATGTGTAGTTTGTGTAATCAGACTGTCAATGTTACATCATCAGTCGTGTGCATTTCATGAGAATGGCTGCCATCAACAAAGAAGTATTGAATTTACTGTTTGGACCCTTACTTTGTGGAATCTACTCATATTAATGTTATAAATGAAACTAACTGTTCCTAATTAATTCCACTATTTAATTAAAAAATTATGAAAATTATTAAAGGATATTGATAATTATTTCGATATTGACATATCATCGTCAGAATGACAGAAGTTACATTTTATGTGATACCTACTTGATGTTTAATATTTTGGCTAGACCAAATAGTAAGTGACCTATCTTGTGATTGACTTAATATATATGAATAGAAAAAAGAAGAAGATATGATTTTACAAATATTAAAGCTTAGGTATTATTAGCCCTATGGGGATATCCTGGATATCTTTTTCCCATTTAAGATCAGTATAACTGTGCAATGATATAGGAAACCAAGGAAAACTATATCTGCTGATCTTTACAATAGTTACTTAAGAAGACAATTTATTAGTGGAGAGCTCCCTAGATTTATCTGTTCATTGACAACTTCATATTGTGGGTCTCTTAAGTGTCTTCTTTTTTCTAGTTCCTCAAGGAAATCTAGTTCTTGTTTCTTATTACAAATATGCAGTACTTCTAGTTCTGTGTTAGGTGTTGATGAATGTTTTGTGTCAAGAAGGTGTTTCGCATAATGTGATTCATCTGGCTGTTTTAATCTGTATGCTCGTGAGTGTTCATTGTATCTGATTTCAAAATTTCGAATTGTTTGACCAATATAGACAGCATTACATTCTGGACATTTAAGTTTATATATTCCAGACTTTTTTAATGGGGGTATTTTTGTTTTTACATTTAACAATTTTTTACTCACATTGTTTTCTGTTTTAAAAGAAATTGCTGTATTTGTTGAACAAGATATTATCTTTGAAATAATATTAGAAATATTACCAGCATATGTGATGGTTTTGTAATTTTGTATTTCCCTAGTTTTTTCAGGAAATATTAATTGTAATGCCACTTTTCCTCTTTTTTATTAATTTATTTATTTATTATATGTAATGGATAACCGTTGGATGTGGCTATTTGTTTGATATGTCAATATCGAAATAATTATCAATATCCTTTAATAATTTTCATGATTTTTTAATTAAATAGTGGAATTAATTAGAAACAGTTAGTTTCATTTATAACATTAAACAAGAATTGATTGATCAGGATAAAATTCCCTTTTAAATTTTTCTTTCCTAATTCATATTGTGAACCCAATATCTAGGTTTACGTTTCTCCTTTTAACAACAATATGTAAAGCAATCATATCTCATCATCGGAATCTTCTGATGAACTATCCATTTTTATTTAGTAATTTATTATTTTTGTTTGAAAATGTCAACTGAGAAATGTTTGCTGTTCTGATCCGAGTTAAAGTGTGGGTCCTGAAAGGTGCTGATAATACTGTGTCATACCGAACCTACGTCAAAGTTGTCTTTAAGGAAAATTACGTTTAAATGGCGATTTGCTTGATTAGGATAATATGAAAATAGTTTCTTGGGCTACTATTACTATTGTTGGTGTTTCAGGTGAAAAATGAATCAGATATTTTCATGGATAAACTTTAATCTCACTCAGCCAAGAATATTTTGTTGTGATGATATTTATTCTAGCATGATTTAAAGGAACTAGTATATCAGTATATTCATAACTTATTTCCAAATATTGACCTAAAATAAAAAATAGAGGAACCTGATTTCATAAACTTTTCACACTTAACGAATCACTGGTATTACTTAAAAAACTGGCACATTGAATTTATAGAAAACCAACACACACAGACATTACCATACCATCCAAAATAACCCACTCTGCCATACAAACCTACAGTATTCCAATGTGCTCAAAAGCTTTGCTGCATTTCCCCGATGAACGATTTTCACATCTATGTTTTTGAATATCTTGTAACTAATCATGACGCCACATTCGTAAACATTATGACTCCATTATCGCTTGTCTCTTATTGATGGTACGATACTTAAATCCCATTAGAGAAATAGCTCTCCAGAAACTGGTTCCGCTACAAAAAATTCCCGTTTCGTCTTTAATTAACTGCTTTTTCATACAATCTAGGGTTGGTACCATTTGTTCTTGGTATAGGACATATGTATATCGTTCTTCGGATTATATCCCTTCGCATTTGGTCAACACATATTTGGATTTATTAGCGTCACCTCGTTTTTTTCGCTTATGTATTGGCTTATTGATAATGTCTTTTACTGTAGATATTCGGAATTTGATCAACTTACATGTTTCTTTTGATGCATCGGTTATACTAAAACCTCGATGTTTCAATGATTTAAACACATTTTGCACAATTCGCGAATCTGATCAATCATAGGCTCTTTTTGCATATACTCATTTCTAATGCCTGCATCTGGACTTCCAATCCCATACAGAAAAGTTTCGGAAGAATTCATCACAAAACTCTGCAGCCTTGTCAAATTTAAACGTTACATTCCTGTCAGCTACATATTTTTCCACTGCACTCCAAGCTAATTCTATTGGATTGAGTTCGGGATGATAGGGAGGTACTCTTAGAGCCTCAAAACCATTGGAAATTAAAATGTCAACAATGGCATATAGATGATATTTTGGTTTATGATCTTTGATTATTGCATATAATTCTAGCTTACAAAAATCATTATTGAATGCCACATTTATTTTTTTCAACCATATCCTTTTCTTTTATTGACGAAGTTGGCGTCTCCTCCACCAGTTTATTGTGATAAGATGCATTATCTAAAACCACAACACTTAAATGTCATTGTAAATACTGTTCAAATACTAAACCTTATAATTAATTGAACAGAATATTAAAAATGTAAAACTTTTACCTAACTAAACCGAATCTGAAGAGAACACTAAAAATGTAACTACGCCACTACAAATTTGTCAAAGAGCGCTGTCTGACAAACTTTTTTCGAGTGATCTCCGTCAATGTAACAAGAAGTTTGCTGATGCGCATACAATTCTCAATACTCTAGCTGTTCTGGTTAACCTAGACTTGAAAACAAATACAAGGACTATACTTTCAGTGACTTGTTTTGTTTAGAATAAATTGTTTATTAAAATTTATTATTATTTATGATTTTTAGTTACATTCAACGCTTGCTACATAATAGGTTAATAATTATGATTTACAATAAATATTACAAAATAATCATAAACTTTGGGTGTAGGGAATGCCTAACAAAAACTAAAGTTATATAACCGCAGATTCTATTTATGCTGTAAAATACAGGGTGTTTCATTTGAAAGAAAATGAAAGGTTTGAGTTTCCGTCCGCCCTGTATACAAAAGAGACAATGATTCAGTAGAATTTTTATCGAGTACGGAGATATTACAACATATTACGAAACTCTGTTAGGCAAAATAATTTTTTTTTCCTAAACGTACAGTAAGCTACAGAGCGTTGATCTACCTACGATTTGGACATAAACGTGTCCATACCCTTCAAAACCTCATATCAAAAGCTTCAAAAAAATGTACACCCTGTATAAAATCAATATTGCCCACATCTGTTCATACCGGAAGTGGTATGAAAATTGAAAATGACAATGGAGCACCATGTATATTTTTACATATAAGGATTATTCGGCCTGAAATGCATAAATCCACCTTCAAATATAAAAAAATACACATACATTATTCACACCCCAATATTTCGAGTCACGGACATTATAAAAATTATTCTCATATCATTTCACTCAGTAGATGAGTACATTAGCCTTATAAGTATATTAACCTCGACGTTTTTTAATACACATGCATGAATATCTTTATTTTTAACATTAATAATATTTTGACGTACGCATCATCGTAAAGAGTGTTCTTTACGCATCAAGGCCCTTTTTCGCCCGATAGCTTCTGTCATTTTTGGTTATCTTTACACATGTTTGCTGTCGTTGCTTTACGTCAGTATTTTATATTAGAATATAACTGAGTAAATTCAATGGCGTACAAATAATGTATTAGGGGTTTGGTTTATATACCGCTTGAAATAAATCGATCGTTAGCAAGTAAAGCTTATGTGAGTTAGGCTCAGTTAGGAGAAACTACTAAGCAGATAGTTGTTGGTACACGGATGGCTCAAAAACACCATCAGGGTTTGGTGCAGATGTATTGCAGGAAACCAATCTCACACATAGAACAATAAAAAAGCGAGCGAGCTTTGCATTAGTCGCATATAATGTGTAACATCTGACATCTCATCTTGGTAATAAGCAACATTAAAATCAAATCTTGGAAAAAATGATTCAGGCATTATTTGAAATAATTTTTGGTAACGAAGAATAATTTTGTATTTTATTCAATTGAAACTAGGAGTAATACAATTTTTTATTAAATACATTTTTTATTTTTGTTCAATTTGGGGGGAGAGCGGAGACAATATACTTATGATAACTAATATATTATGAGACATATACTTGTGATTTCAGAGTATTTAAAAAACGTTAAAAAACGTGGCGTAACCAGCATCACTGAAGTGAGGTTAGGTTATGTTATTCTTTTTTCCTTTATTAATGTACCGGGGGATAATTATTTGCTCAGCTTATACAGTGGAAATATTCTAGTCTTGCTTTAAGCAATCGAATATGTCCAAAGGGATCACTTGAATTAAAACTTGTCTAGTTAAATCAGCAGCTTTCCAGACTAAACTTGTTATCGGTCGGGAACGTTAGTAAGGATCATACAATATGAAGGTGGAAAGTTTAATTTGTGTGAACTGTGCATTGTTTAAATTTGGATTTATTGAAGTAGAAGCTTTATCAACGCGTTGTGTGATTTTTAGTAGGGGCAAAACTCACGGGTTGGTCACCTTCTAATGGTCAATGCGTGTTATAGACGCAAGATTTAATTTTTCAGGAGAGTTAATTTATTTGTAAAAATTTCCACTCACCATGGACGTACAATGAGAATTTTAAAAAAGGTTAATTTATCTGATAAAATTTTCATCCATCTTATGCGTAAAATGAAATTTTTTGAGGGAACAATTTATTTGTGAAAACTCCCATATCATGGGCGTACAATGAAATGTGTAAAATGAATTTCATTCATCAGCAAAAATTTCCATCTACCATGGGCGTACGATGAAATTTTTATGAGGGATCAATTAATTACCAATAAAGTTTATATCATGTACGTACGTTGAAACTTGATTTTGGGGTTAATGTATTTGTGAAAATTTCCTTTCTTAATAGGCGCACGATAAGTTTTTTCAGGATGTCAATTTATTTGTGAAAATTTATATAACAAGAGTATACGAAAAAATTTTTAAAGGGTTCAATTTATTTGTAATAATTCATATCATGGAATAAAACATATTTACCCCCACTTGTAAATTGACCATTCCAGGGGCGTACCTGCTAGTGATTCTAAAAATCTCAATATTGTGAATTTTATATTTAAGCAATATCCTAAAATCATGTGAAGTTCTTTTCACGAAAAATGGTCTGACTCAATAATAGCTTATTTGGGTTTCGCCCAAGGTCCCTGAAGTACATAAGTTGTCTATAAACTATTGAAGGTCATCCAACGTCGCCATATTGCGCGTCATCGTGTCTGACGTATATATCAGTTTACCATTGTTCAGTGTTGTTTTCGTTTTGTTTTTGGTGCTTATTGTAGTTTTTCATGTAATTTTATTTATAAAAGAAAGACAATTAATAGTGTGTATTGTGTTTTAAGTTATTAGATCTTCATCAACGTAATGTTTTTTTCGTTTCCAAAGGACCCAGAAGTTAGAAAAGAATGGATACGGAAATGTTACAGAAAAGACAAATTTTCTGTTGAAAATAAAAGAGTGTGCAGCAAACATTTCAAATCAGATGACTTTGAAGATGAGTTGAAAGCCAGATCAATGGACATTCAAGCTAAAAAATTGAAAAATACAGGTAATACTTGCAGATGAGCCCCATTTAGGAATGATTTATGCATTTTTGTTTGTTTTTAGCGATTCCTTCATTGTTACTGCTACCCCAGGTCAGCTGTCACACGGAACCTTTGTTATCGGAACGATCTACAAGAGCAGAAAAGAAGGAGAGACAAGCCTGGGTGGAAAGTTTAATTGCCGAAACAAGCAAAGTTGACGAACATGGTAAGTTTTGAAATTGAATATTATGTGTATTGACTTTAATTTTGTAGAGCTAGAGTTACTGGAACCAGAGGTACAACACACACAAAAGAGGGAAGATGTCTACACTGAGTCATCCTGCAGTAAAAACTCTGATTTACTGGAGCACCTACACATCCTACAGCACGAAAATCTTCAGTTAAGGGATAAAGTTCAGCATCACGAAGAAAATGGTGAAGTGCTTAAAAATCACATAAAAGCATTGGAGAAATGTCTTAAAGAATCTGAATTCAGTTTTGAAGACAGAGCCAAAATAGCTTTTAAGAATTTCTTGACTCCAAATCAAATTGCAATTGCTTTGAAAAAAAAAACTCGAGCTCGCTGGACTACAGAGGAATTTTCCAGAGCTTTTACTATTCGATATTTGGGAAAACGAAGCTATATCTATTTAAGAGAAACTCTAAAATATCCTCTTCCTGGAATCTCCACACTCCAAAAGTGGGCAGCCAACATAAATTTTAGGAGCGGAGTGTTACATGATGTCGTTCCCATTATGGAAACTACAGGCAGGGATCGAAACACTTACTAAAAAACCACTGTTTTGTCCTTTGATGAAGTGAAAGTTGCTTCATTGTATGAGTATGATCAAAAAGATGATGAAGTTATTGGACCTCATTCATACATGCAGGTCATTATGGCTAGAGGACTTTTCGACAGTTGGAAGCAGCCAGTATATATTGGATTTGATGGAAAAATGACAAAATAGTTGTTGGATTCGGTGGCCAATCTACTAAATCAAATTCATTATAATGTAGTGGCATGCGTGTCAGATTGTGGCGGGGGAAACCAAGGATTATAGAAAGCACTTGATGTGGATATTAATAAAACTTTCTATCCACACCCTGCAACCCAGCAACCAATCTTCTTCTTTGCCGATGCCCCACATCTTCTGAAACTGGCTAGAAATTGGTTTATTGATACTGGATTTGTTCTTGGAGATGGAAAACCAATAAACAAAGGACCTATACAGAAATTATTAAAGGATACAAAGACTGAAGTCAGTTCATGCCACAAGTTGTCAGATTTACATATCAATTGTGACAAGGCCCAAAGGCAGAATGTCAAACTTGCTGCGCAGTTGTTTTCCAGCACCACTGCTACTGCATTGAAGTTTTGCAAACCTGTTGGAGATGGTGACGAGTCTGGAGGAGATTAATCAAATTTTGTAGAGTTAATGAATAACTGGTTTGATGTGATGAACTCATACACACCCTCCCCAAAAGTGCCATCGAAGAGGCCATATGGTTTTGACATCGAACAGCAAGACAAAATTTTGGATGAAATGAAGTCTACTGCTGGCAATATGCTGTGTTGGGAAAACAAGTTTGCAAGTTTTCCAAAAGAGTATGATCATGTCCATAAGATCATTGAAAGAACTATTCCTCCATCTCAAGGAGAAGATGGAGATAAGCTACATATTGACCTACCGTCTCAATCAAGACTGCCTGGAAAACTTTTTTTCTCAGGTAATTATTCAATCGAATTTACTGTTTGGACCCTCACTTTGTGGAATCTATACCGTTACTGTCATGAATGAAACTAACTAACCAAATGTTTAGATGATAGGTATCATCGAAACAATCGTCAATTTATTAGAATTTTCACAATTTTTTCAATAGGATATACTTAGTGGAATTATTTAATAAGAGTAAGTTTCATTCATGACAGTAACATTATTTAATCATCTGAAAATAAATAACATACCTGTACTTAATTCTAGTTGCCAACAAGAGGTGGCCTACATGGTCACCTATCTCCACTGAATTCCTTATATAGAATAAAAATGATTCTGCTAGGGAAAAATCCTGGAATGGTCAATCCCATACAAATGTTGAGGCAAATACAGATACCTATTGACCCTGAAGAATATTTGGTCGCTACTGCTTTGAAACAAGCAAATATTACCAATATTTCAGTGGACCCAGTAGCTGCAGGAATTCAGACTTTTCCGAGTGCATTGGATGACATCGAGAGAAGTAGCAGTTCCCAGTCAAGAGCATCGACTCGACGAGGAGCAATGGAAAAAGATGGGCTGTTATATTTGGCCGGGTACATAGCGAAACAAAATTTAACAGCCTTTCCTCAACTCGGAGAGTACACACATAAGATGCAGACGATAAACATGCATTCATATAGTATGCCTTCATGGATACAGAGTTAATCGTTTGGCCTAATCCAACCATCAAGGGAATGGTCATCACAATTTGAAAAATTAGAAAAATGTTTTCTTAAATTCCACAAAGACAAAATTAGAAGTGGAAAAAATGTTGTCTGGAGAACACTTCGATTCATTTTGAAGAAGGTCCCAGATGTGCCAGAGGTGCTTGTTAAGTCATTTTGTCGGCTTCGACTAATTATTCGAATACGGTACGTGAATAAGAAAAGGGAAGGATTGAAGTACTGTAAAAGGAAGAGATCTCCTACAAGATCAGAGAGAAAGATCTAAAAAAAATGAAGAAGATTTTAAATTAATAATAAAGTTGGATAAACTCAAGTACTATTAGTTTTTTTTTCTGTTGAAAAAATCCTTTTAGCTAGGCAATCCAGGAGGCTAATTATTGACCCTTCATAACTTTACAAATACTTGTTAATATCGTTGTTGCCACAGTTATGGAATACTATATGCAGTTTGGTTAATTGTGATACGTTAAGTTGCGAAGGGTCAAAAATAGAGATTGCAATCCCGAAAGGCTTTTGCTATCCCGGAATTACGGGATCGATATATTTAAACCCGATATATTTTACAAAATAAAATTCTATTTTATCAAAAAAACAAAAATAAAATATAAAACTGGTTTCTAAACTTATGGCAAAACAACAAAAAACATTCATATTAATGCAACGTAAGTACATAGTAATTTACGTCATAAGTCCGGTAAGTCAAGTGTATTACAGTACGAATGAGATGTTTAATGAATGAATATCGAAATGAGTACTGTAAGAGACTTACCGGATGTATCACGCAACGTATTTTATTTCATACTGTAAAAAACTGAATATTTTATTCTTCCGTCTCATTAATTCAATAACGTCAATATTTGACATTATTAGTAGCATTTTTGTATAAAAATCACACTACCACTTCTACATAGCAAGGATGTCAATAAATTAAAATTACTGTTTCCGGAAATTCGAAGTGTACAATTAATATGAATATCTCTAATACATTGAACCCAGCGATCAAATAGGTAGTTTTTGTTGTATTCTCTTGAGAAATTAAATTTTGTTAAAAAAGTTTCATTTGAGGTTTTATTTTGTCAAAACTCAAAATTAACAATCCGGTAAGTGTTTCTTGGTTACACTTACGGGCTCTGATACTATAATAGCTCACTTACCGTAGGTACTCAAAATGGAGTCTGTAAACTAAGTCTACCAGACAGTATCAAATAAATAATAGTATAATATAATGAACCCACTCCATTTATTTTCGAAAGTAATGTCGCAAAAACATCAATTTGTCAATTGTATTGTCTTCTAATTTAGATCTAATTGTCAGACAAATTAACTCCGAGGAAGAAGACGCTTGTCGGCTGAATAGTTTTTACGTAGTCAGAGGCTAATTGAAAATGTATGCCAAAATTGCCATCTTCATTCAACAAGTCTATTTCTTCAGAAATAATATTAAAAAGTTTCTCTATTGGCACTGGCTCTTTGAAACGCTGTAACTGCGGTGTCTCGACCTGGCTTGAAGCACTTTGAAGTCCCCAGCATTTTTCAGGAAGTATAATTATTGAATTTATAGTGAGGTTTCAATAACAAACCCACAGAGTAGTTTGAATTGGGCAGGCACTATGACGCATTCCCGCGCATTTCAATCGAGCCTCTGGCCGAAAGTTAGTAGACAACCTATGTACTTCAGGGATCTTGGGTTTCGCCATTGGAGAGCAGTTGCTTATCATCCTTTCATTTATCTACCTAGGAAAGTAGTTAAAATCCTGCCTCCAATGGACATAAACTTTTACTGTAGTCAACCGTTTATCTTGACATGCACTTTACCTGATGGATTGGCTAATTTCGCCAAAGAAGGTCATAAAGTCATTTTATTATAGGTAATTTCGCCAAAAAACCTTTTCAGCTATAAAATTCAACTTGTAGTCTGGCCAAAACTCACTTTTTCCGGATTATTTATTAGGAAAATCTGTTAATTTTGCTATTGTCATTTAGAGTTCCAGTTTTTCAATTGACGCGGCCGTTTTTTCAACACTGTATACCTTCTTCAATCATCTTCCTTGCCCTTATCAATAAATTAACCAATGATATGTTTTAAAACGTAGTTATTTATTAGAAATTCAATGATTTCCCTCGCCATTATCGACAAATTAACCAATGATCAGTTTACCAGGGACGTAATAATAATAGTGACATATGCGATTGACTTAATATATTATATGGGGATATCCCATGTATCCTATGTAGTACTACATATTTGTGGTAAGAAACAAAATCTAGATTTCCTTGAAGAATAAGAAATTAGAAGACACTTGAGAGACCACAATATGAAGTTGTCAATAAACAGATAAATCTAGGGAGCTCTCCACTATCAAATTGTCTTCTTGAGTTACAATTGCAAAGATCAGCAGATATAGTTTTCCTGGGTTTCCTATATCATTGCACATGTATACTGAGCTTAAATGGGAAAAACAAATTAATGTTATTCCTGGATTATTATTTTTATCCTCTAGTGATTCTCTTACAAGTGTTATGCACAAATCACAAATTCTATTCTGTCATTATGTCACTAGTTATGTCAGATGTCAGTGGAAAAAGCAATTAGAAGAGTAAAGTGATACAACTAACTAGAACTACTACAAAAGTATGGAAAAAAAACATAAACGATTAAACGAATATCAACAAAAACAAATAACACTGACATCTGATATAAATAGTGACATAATGATAGAAATGAAATGGTGACTTGTCAAAAGTTCCCCGATGCATTGAGAATTTAGCAAAAAACGTCATTTTAAATTTTAAGATTTACGCTTCCGGGGTGTATTCATTGTTTTAATAAAGCAATATAGATGTTCGTAATGATAAAAAACCTGCAAAAATCTTATGTTTTGATTGGTAGACATTAACTGTCATTCTTGTCATAAAAACCACTTTTTGTTGGTCACACTGACCTTAAACTGAACTCCTCTATTGATTTTTTCATTAAATAGTGGAATTAATTAAAAACAGTTAGTTTTATTTAAAAAAAAAATATATATGGCATATTTCTTTTGGAGAATTTATTATTGATTTATTTTATTTAATAATTATGGGAAGATTCCACGTAGTGAGTGTTGAAACAATTAATTTATTAATTTTGTTAACGTTAGCTCCTCACATATTTCTGTTGTGTACTCTTATCTCGTATACCTACGTAAATGTCTAATAAATGAAACTATCAATGTTGATTCTTCAGCCACCCCACATGATATATAAACCAGTCACATCAAAATAGTAAGGGAATAATTCATAGCGTAATGGATAGCTATCCAAAATATATTTATGGCTGGTAAAAGTGGTCGCAACCCGTTTTAATAATTTATTCTCCAGAAGTGGTAATTTATTTGATTGTCCTTGTTCTCACTTGGCAGTATATATCGCATGTTAACATCAAGTAGGTGTTGTTTTGTACACAAAGGGATAATTTTCTGTGTGATCGGTCGTTTACTCCTATTTAATGACTAGTAGTTGATAGACTTTCATAACTTCCCGTTGAGTTTTTGAATGATTACTAGAATGATTCAATACTATAATTTTGACACTATCATCATTAGAAAATATTGAAGTAAGAACCTATTTTGGGTGAAATAATATACAAGCGATTGTTCACAAACTCATCAATTTATCATATCAGTGTATAAACTGGATTAAGACAGTCAAGAAAATATATGACGATAGTTATTTGGTACTAATTTGAATATGGGCACTGGAAACAATTGCAATCTATTTAGAAATTCTGGTTTGGCTATTACGTCACAATCTCCATTGAAAATGATAAGAATAACATCAATTGCACGTACCCGAGTGGTGCCATACTCATTAGATTATATTTGATGGGGCGCCTTCTCCATTGCGACCTTTTCAGATTTATTGTGGTCCTCTGAATCTAGATTACATTCTCCAGTCAGACTCTTTTCAAATAGCAAATCAGCCTCGAGACTGAACCTTTCATATAATGTCCGGTGACTTCTTATCGCCTAGTACAAGAGATCTCCGTGCCTCGGAGGGTTGGATGAGGGAGGCTGGGAGTGATTCACCCCTAATCTCTCATACAAGTTTTCGGAGGTGGGGTTTTCCACCCGACACGACGCGTCCCAAGGGAACCCGAATAATTGCTCGCGGATCAAAAGGAATAGAGGAGTAAACCACGATGAAAAACCAGCAGCATAGGGGTAGGCAGCTATGTTGTGGTGTAGTGTAGGCAACGGAAGCCATTGCGTCCGGAGGCAACCGTCAGAAAAATCCTAGAGGAGTAAACCTCGATAAAACAAACCGTAATCTACGTTGTTAGCTACAGTGGCAATGGATGAATGGCTGCGCGAAAGTCAGTCAGAAAGGGATACCTGGTGACCTCCCGGAGTAACCAGCCTCACCTCCACGAGCGGGGCTCTGTGGTGGTCAATTCTCTAGCTACTCGTGGAACAGAATATGGATAAAAGAGAAATAGAAATAGAACAGGAGGTGATGGATGAAGGAAGGCAAGGAATTTTTGGTAGATCGAGCAAAGTAAAACGAACGCCTGATAAGGCGGGGGAAACGAGCGGGTGAAGTGATACTGGAGTGAAGGGAGTGGAGGTATCGCCTCTGGAAGACAAGGAACAGAAGAGGAAACTGAAGGAGAAAGGAAGGAAGGAAGGAAGTGGGGAATGGGAAGGAAGAAGATAGGGAGGGTGTAGGGAGATTGAAGGATATGGTAAGGCGGCTGGAAGAGAGGGTGGAAAGGATGGAGGAGCAGAAGGCAGCGGCAGAGGGGCGGGTCAAGGAATTGGAGTGGTTGAGGAGGGAGTACGATGGAAAGAGACTGCAAAGAGACTGAGGAGGATGGAAGGAGGTTAGAGATAGGGACTGGGATGGTAAAAAGGGGGAGATAATAGAGGTGAAGGTGGGAAATCCAATAATAGGAGATGAGAAGGTAAAGGTGGTATGGGTGACCAAGGAAGACAGTGGAATGGAGAAGGGGATACAGAGGATGTTTAAGGATAGGTACCCCATGCTAGGAGGAGAAGGAGAAGAAATGGAGTAGGTCAAGGAGGTACGCACTACAGAGAGGGAATGGGGTAAGGGTGAAGACGAAGGAGTTGATCTGTCGGATGGAGGGAGAATGTAGGGATGAGAAAAAGGTGTTCGAGCTGATGAGTTGACTGTTTGGGGAAGTGGAGAGTGGGGACAGCATTGGACTCCACATGCTTGAGCAGGTAGAGGTGGAGGTGCTGAAGAAGATGGTGACGTGGGTGAGAGGTGACGGAGAGGTGGCGGAGGTAACAATCTATACAGATGGGGGAAGGAAAATAAATGTAGGAACGGGGCGATAATCCTGAAGGATATCGGGGAAGTCGATCAGAAGGGGATTGAGAGGTTTAAGAAGGGGTTGAGGGATATGAAAGGGGAGTGGGTGGATAGACTCAGAGTCTCAAGAAGGAGGTGGTTATGGTGGCAAAGAAGGGGGTTGAGGTGAGGGGAATTCTGGTGGAGGTGGAAAGGGTGACAGGAGCTGGGGTGGTAAAAGCGGGGAGGGGAACAAAAACCATGAAAATGGTAGGTATAGAACCGTGGATGGAAGATGAAAAGGCGAGGGGGGAAAATACAGAATTTGATTGGGAAAGGGACAACGGTGATTAAAGTGGTAAGGGAGAGGAACGGGATGAAAATGACGGTGGTGAGGGCGGAATGGGAGAAAGCGGTAGACTTATTGGGAAAAAAGGAGATTAGATTGTGGTGGAACAGGGTAAGTATTATAGAGGGAAGAGAGGATGTCAGATGCTTTGGATGTGGGAAAAAGGGGCATCAAGTAGCAGGGTGTAAGGTGAAGGAAGTAAACCAGCACGGGTTTGTGAATGGAAAGTCATGTAACTCGGTGCTGGGCCGGGTAATGGGCTTAGTGGAAAGGGCTAGGGAGGGCAGCTGGAGGAACAAGAAATTGGCCTTACTTCCCTACTTGTGTTCTTCGACGTCGGGAACGCGTTCAACAGTGTCAGCAAACGGGCAGTGTTGAGCGCTTTGCTGAGACTGAGGAGGGTTTGGTCAACCTGTTAAAGGACTACCTGACGGGACACGGTGATAGTAGACACTAGAGGGAGGAGGTATGAGACGGAGGCTAGAGAGCCCCAGGGCTCGGTTCTTGGACCGTTGCTATGGAAGTGTGTGTTTGATGAGGTTTGTGGTATAGTATGTGAAGAGGGATGTGAGATCACGGTGTATGCGGACGATGTGTGTCTGTTATATACGGCAAAGGAAGAGGCGGTGCGGACTAGAAGTGGCGGAAGATAAGACGGTGGGGTTGCTAGCGAAGGACCGGAGCAAGACGAGGGAAATGGGGGTGATGGTGGAGGGAAGGAGAATTCGTATGGAGGAGTCTGTGAAATACCTAGGTGTGTGGTTGGATAGTCAATTCAGAACACACATGTTAAAGGCGGCAGAGAAGGTGAAAGTGAGTGCAGCATGGCTGGGGAGATTGATGTGTAATGTGAAGGGACCGGGAGAGTGGAAGAGGAGGATAATTGGTAGGACGGTAGATCAGAGCATGCTGTACGGTGCGGAGGTGTGGGGTGAAAAAGCGAGTGAAGGCGAGGGTCAGGCTACTCCTGCGGGTGAAGAGAGGGATATTGCTGAGTGTAGTGCAGGGGTACAGGACAGTGGGTGGACTGGCAGCAGCATAGCTGGCAAGGACCTACCCATTGGACGTGATGGCTAGAGCGAGAAATGAACGCTGGAGGGGTGCGACCAGAGAGGAAGTACAGGAAAGGATGGATGAGGAAATGGAGAGAAGGTGGGAGGAGTATGAGGGCGCGCTAAAAGGAGCGATTGGGAGTAGGAGAGATTGGATGGACCAGAAATTCGGGGAGGTGAACTACTTCTTGACACAGGTGTTCACTGGACATGAGTGGAGAGTAGGGTACATCCACAAGATTGGAAAAAGAGAGACTGGAGTGTGCGAGAGGTGTGAAGTGGAGGATGATGTGGGGCATGTGTTTAGATGCTGGAGGAACGAGGAAGTGCTGGAGAAGTTGGAGAGGAAACTAGGGGAGGCGGTCTATTGGGAGAACATGGTGGAGATAATGTTGAGGGGAAGGAGGAATGGATGGAGGTATGTGGCGTAGTAGAGAGCATGGTAAGGGGGAGAGAACGACTCGATATGGCATGAGAGGTAGGAGTGAAAGTTGGGGAGAAGACGACGGTATGAGCGGAGAGTGTGCGAGGTACCGCCGCCTGTCTCGAAGGTTTCGAAGTATGCTAGGGTAGTGATTCCGAGGCGGGGAAAAAGGCGAGTTTGAGATGGGTTTGGTTGATAGGTATCCCCTTGGGGATGATTCCAACACTGTTTGGGTCCTGGACCCATTCGAACAAGAGTTTTCCATCTCGGCTCGAAAAAAAAAAGTACAAGAAACCGCACATTCGCCAGGCAGTCGCACTGGCATAGAATGTGCTCTGCAGTTTCCTCCTCTAGATGACAGAATCTACACATGGCGTGTGTCAACCCCATTAGCTTTGCGTGCCTGTTCAACTTACAGTGCCCT
The DNA here is from genome assembly GCA_947563755.1 of Lochmaea crataegi. NCBI lineage: Eukaryota > Metazoa > Arthropoda > Insecta > Coleoptera > Chrysomelidae > Lochmaea > Lochmaea crataegi. Next base: position 25,039,446 of record OX387426.1, read on the forward strand.
GTTAACATACCTTTTGCGACATTGACAGTTTTTCTATCTTTTATTTAGGGTAAAACCTTCATTTTGTAGTACCAATAAGACTGCCTAATATTTTATCATGTTCTGCTATGGATAGACTCATGGATAATAACACCTTTAATGTGAGAAAACATTTTTGTAAACATTTGAGAAAAATATTCAGGAGCACAAGATATACCAAAAGGTAATGTTTTAAATAAAAATCTCCCGAAAGGAGTAATAAAAGTACTCTAAAGTTTTGATAATCTGATAGTATCCTGAATTCACGTCAAGTTTAAAAAATGTTTTTGAGCCTGTCAGCTTAGCTGAAGATAGTTCCACCTTTGGAATAGGAAAGGAGGACCTGACTATATTTTTGTTAAGTTGATTATAATCGCCACAAATTCTAACCGAATGACCTTTAGGCACAACTACAATGGGTGCAGCCCACTCCGTACAATAATCGACTGGTTTAATTATCAACAACTTTTGTAACCTATCGAGTTCCTTTCCCAATTTGGAAACTTTTACTACGCTGCCACCATGTTGACCCTCGTTCCCTGGTATCCAGGATACTATGACCTTGCAATGGTTTTCAAGTGCGATCAAGCCACCTTTGCAATTCCATAGTAGCTTTGAGTGTCGTACTCATATTTACTGATGTTCCTCAAGAGTGGCTGAACACAGTGACGGATCTCTATACTCGCCCCTTCAGCAAAGGAGGACCTTAAAATCGTTGGGGGGCTGATTCCAACAGCCAAAACTAAATAAAATTTTGTTGTCTGTGAATTTGACACCTTCATTTGTTTTTCAAAAACCAATAAAGATTGAATCGAACTGTCTGTAAATTTGAGAAATTATCAAATAACAATTGTAGGCAATTTGCTGGAACAATTTGTACCATGTGCTAGTGAAACCCCAAATTTATTGGATTAAAACGGTCCAGAATAATATATAGAACAAATTTGAATATGGACATCCCACAATTGTAGTGTAGTGGAATCAATTTAAATCTATTTAGAAATCAAGATTATATCACAATCTTGATAGGACATTTTTCCAAAAAATAACAAAAAGCCCGAGTGGTTGTTTTTTCATATTTTGACTGATGTTACTTAGGATTGGTTAAACACAGTGTCGGATTACCGCACATATCCATGAGGCGTGGGCCTGGGTCCACAGAAAAGGGAGGCCTTAGAATTGATGGGAGGCTAAACCCTAAGGCTGAAAAGATAAATTTTTGGTGTCTGTAAAGTTGAGACCTCCATATGCTTTCTAAAAACGAATGAAGATCAAATCGAATTGTCCGCAAATTTGATAGCTTTTGAAATAACAATATAGGCAATATGTTAAAATTTATTGGATTACCGAATACTAATACTGAGCTGGAGCAGATGTTGTTGCAGCTTCAAGATTTATTAGATCTGGGCGTCATATAATTGAAACATGCCCCCTAAATATTCCTGAAATTCTTGACGAAATGTCGAACTATATTTTCAATATTGCATGGTAGATTGTTTTAGAGGATAGAGTAAAAAGCAAAAGGAAGATACATGGCTGCAAAAAAAAGTAGATGTATGTTGTCGAGTCGGTAGTTGATAGGTATGGTAAATAATTTTCCGAAAACGATAACTTTATTGGAAAATACTCCATTCCTGTAGTTTTTCAGAAGCGGATGGAAGCTTTTTTTAAACGTATACATTAGACACAATTATTAAAACACATCAGGAATGCTTCTTTTACACACTTTTTTCTAAAAACAGCTTGTAATGCTGGACAGCAGCTTTTATCCTTACCAACTGAGGTGGGACACAATAGAGCGTTTCCAAGTGTCGTCATCATCCCGCGCCATAAAAGTAATGAGAATTCAAATGTTACAATTAATATTTACAATAGCAAACTTTTTTTCAGTTTACTCTGCCGAGTCTTTGGCACTAAAACAAAGCTTATTATGGTGTACACTAAATCCAGTTCAAACAGTTGCTATAATGACAGACTCAAAATCCGTTTTACAAGCTATAGAAGGGTCTCCTATAAATATTTATAATCAGGAACTAATTTTTGAAATAAGAAACTTACTATATATACCAATTAAAAATGAATAATAAACATATTATTCTCATATGGCTAAAAGGTCACAGCGGCATTATAGCCGACGAGAAGGCAGGTCAGGAGGCAAAAGAAGCTTGTAAATTGAAAGAATACTTAAACTTTTTCTGCCAAAGTGATTTAATTAGCATGCATAAAAAATCTATTAGAATCAGATGGAGAGAAGCTTACAATAACCTAAGCAAAACATCAGAAAGCTTCTACTTCCAGCTTCATAGAAATCTACCAAATAATATACCACACATAACAAAGTTTGATTATAGTAGAAAATACACAGCAACTATAACGCGACTAAAACTAAACCATGGTTGCTTCCCGGCGCACCTTCATAAATTGGGAATTCTACAGTCTCCATTTTGCAACTGCGACAACGTATCGATTGGTGATACTAATCATATATTTCTAGAGTGTAAGAAAAATGAAGCGGCTATATCTAATTTATATATCTCTTTAATGGGCCATAACTTTCCTCTTCCACTGAATATTAGTTCTCTCCTGGCATGCACAGAAAAAGCTACTTTAGATTCTATAATAAACTTCATTAAGCAAGCAAAAATATATCTTTAACCTAGACACATTCAATAGAGAGCAGAAAAAAAAAGTTCTGTGGCCAATAGCCTTCGGCTGAGGCCATCCCTGCTTCCCCACACACACACAAAATATTTACAGTAATTCAAATCAGTTTTGGTTCCTAATATATTTCTCTATGTTAATACTTAATAAAATGAATAAGAGTTGTTTGTATTAACTTATTTTTTTTAAAACCAGCTTAACATGATATTGCCATATTTCGGAAAAGTGACACATGCTTCTAGCCGGAAATAGTATATTGTGCAACGAGTGAGAAAAGTACTTTCCACACATGTTGCACACTAATCTTTTTCTACAACTGCACAAATTTAAAGAATACAAGTAAAGTAACTTAATACTTATTTATATGTTTAGTAAAACAAAAATAACACCAAAGTTTTATTTAAAATTATAGGTGATTGTGAAATTTGTACAATTTTGTATGGTACTTTTTCCACAACTGCTATGGAAAGTGACGTATTTCTCATACCTTACTTAATTTCAAAACCAAATATTGCCCATACTGCAAGAAATATTATTTCTCACGGCACTTTGCCCACGACACATACATTTATATGGAGAATCAAATAAAATGGACAAAAACTTAGTAGGCTTCTGTCATCTTTAAATACCTACTCAGTTGTCACAAAACTGTCAGATTAATTAATATAATGGATAATTTAGTGAAAAGACATGGCGTTCCGGGTTTGACCATAGAAAATTGTACAAATTTCACCATCAACTATAATTTTAAATAAAATCATTTAACAGTTTAGAGATAGGATACTTTAGTGTTATTTTTGTTTTACCAACCATAAAAATGAATATTAAGTTACTTTACTTGTATTCTTTGAATTTGTGCAGTTGTAGAAAAAGTATAGTGTGCAACATGCGGGGAAAGTAACTTTTCTCACGAGTGTGGAGGTTTGTGGCACGAGCCCGAAGGGCGAGTTCCGCAAACACTTGTTGCACAATATACTATTTTCTACAACTGCTATGAAAAGTGGCGTATTTCTCATACCTTATTTAATTTCAAAACCAAATATTGCTCATACTGCGAGAAATATCATTTCTCACGGCTTTTTGCCCACGCCACATACATTTATATGGAGAATCAAATAAAATCGACAAAAACTTAGTACATCTTCGAATACCTACTTAGTTGTCACAAAACTGTCAGATTAATTAATATAACGGAGAATTTAGTGAAAAGAAATGACGTGCAACATGTGGGGAAAGTACTTTTCTCACTCGTGAGAAAAGTTGAAATTTCCTCCCTAGTAGCACAATATACTATTTCCGGCGAGCGTGGAAGTGAAGGTAAGTAACTTTCCTTCCGTTTCAAAGGTGAGAAATGTCTATATTACTAACCGATTGTGAATAAAATAGTTATACATAAGTGGATAGGTACTTAAAAAGAACAACTTCATTTTAATATAAAATTTTGATAAATAATGAAAAACTATGCAAAAGCAACTTTTCCAAATATCTTCAAAGTAACAAGAATAAGAGAAATGTGCTAGGCTTATATGAAATTAACTTTGCCATCCTGAATGTTGCTGTGCAAAATGTGACCAGCACTTTTCAACAAAAATTTCAAACTATCCTAACAAAGTGACTCACAAAGGGCGGCGAGTCCTTTGTATAATGTTTCACAGTAAGCAGACATAAGATTTACACTTTGATGTGGGCGAGAGAAATGTTGTTGTTTTATAATGTTAAATGCTGGTATTTTTTAGTGAATGTCTGGATGTTTTTGGTTTTTTATATTGCAGTAATAAAGCAAACAAAGTATTGCACTTTGAGATTGGTGTTATATATTTAATGTTATATAAGGCAAATATACGCTTCTTTTCTATTTTGAATTGGCAACAGCATTATAAAAATTATACCACAGTCTATGGAGGGAAAAAATTCTTTTTTTAGGAATTATGAATACTGAAAGTGTGGATATTAGACTGTTTCAAAAAAATCGATTATTTTTTTTCCTTAAATATATCTAAAATATTGTTGGAAATGACAAAAATAAAATGCTGAAAGAGTTTGAACATAATATTAAGATGTGCCACATTGATAATTTCGGAATGACTAAGATACATTCTTGCATTAAATATTATAAGTCAATACAGGAAAAAATCTCCTAATTGTATTTTTCTTGCGGATCCTAGTGTCAGGGGCAACTTTGCCGGATTTTCAGCCGGAAGAATAAAGACAACTGGTGAGAGCAAGAGAAGGCAGACTGTTAGTATGAGAAACGAAATAATTTGCAGTGTATTTCGATCACAGGCTCACATGGAACACTTTCAAGGGTTATAAGACCAGTGATAACTTATGGACCTCTGGTGTGGTGGACAATGACGCAGCAGAGAAGGCAACAAAACTGTTAAGAGCTGGACGAAGGGAGGAGGCCTGTAAGTTAAGTTTTATCGAACTCACCACCACTGCACATTTTCATACAAGACGAGAACAGATCTGTTATGCACAGATTACTGAATTGTCAGCCCCACAAAGGCCAATAAATCAAAAGCATAGTGCTGATCAGCGGGGAACAATCGAGGAGCTGAAAGCGGATCATAGGGCATTATTCACGCAACGGCAACGAGATATGGTTCTGAAGATAAATACGAAATATCTATACCGGGAAAGGAAGAGTGGACGGCAAGGGTACCTGAACAAGTGAAAATAACCTGATATAAGGACGTCTCAAAAACGTCGGAGGGCGAAGGAGCCGGGATGGTAGGGATGAAACAAGGGTTAGCTTTCCTAGTAATCCTATCGAAGTACGTTACAATTTTCTAAATAGCCAGGCAGTGCTGAAGGTAATCCACTCCATCAAAGTCAATTCTAAGCTAATATAAGTTTGTGTGTGAACTCTGAATGTAATGAAAGACCGTATCAAGGATACGGTAGCTTGGACTGCAGGTAACAAGGGCAATGAAAAATAGGATGAAATGACCTTTTGCGGAGTTTATAACACTTGTTATAAATGATGTTAAAGGCAGTAAAAGGGTAGAAATAAAGATGTTAAACACCCTCTGAATATCCCAGGGTTAAGGAAGGGGTTCTTAAGGGAACAAATAAAACTATCGCGTTATGTAGATATATGATTAATAAATACTGTTTGACCTAACAGGTGGTAGGCCATACAGATTACAAGTATGTATATGAATGGAACTCACAAAAAGGGGCTCTCACAACAGCTAGTGAAAACGTGGTTTATCTATGGTGAGAACCATTGATATAATTAAACTTCAAATATCAAATTTGGCGTTGACTTATGTCTAAAATTATAACCACGTGCAAATTTGATATTATAGTTTAATTATACCAGATGAATATAATTTTAATATAAAGGAATTTATGAAAATCACCCAAAGTATGCATACCTAGGACTCACAGTATTTATGATTTACTTAGAATTAATATATCGTATATACATAAGATTACTGAAGGTAAATATTAAAAAGGCATGAATGTACAATTAAAATCCTAATAAATTTATTCTTGGTAGAATACGAAGTTGTCGGAGAGAAGTCCTAGGAATTTACTTAAACCTATGTTACCTGAGATAACCACTTGCTAAAGGTTAGGACGTGTAGGGGTTGAATACCAAAAGTATAGTCATCGCACGTGTAGATCGGGGTAACAATCGTTCTATGATGATCCAGAGGTCCACACAGGTTCTTAGAAGGTTCCGATCACCCTCAAGCCGATATGGGGTGGCAAATGAGAAGGTGGATCTTGAATATACCTCAACGATGTGAGAACCAGTCGAATCACAAAATAAGAAGAGTGAAAAATGAAGAGTGAAGAATGGATATGAAGGAGAAGTTGAAGTTGAAATTGAAATGGAAGTTGAAAGTTGAAGGTTGAAATGGAAGGTGAAAGTTGACAGCCTGAAATAGGAATAAACGCGAGTGAATGATATTAAGCCAGTATTCATAATATAATCACATAAAAGTGAGTGTTCGACAAACTTACCGTTGATGGTGGGTGGCCTTTGAGCCAAACAAGACAAGATCCAAATGTAAACATTTGAACCTTTGAGAGATATATTTTATTTTTAACACTAAATACCTTATATTCTGAAACTGATCTTGCTCGCAATCACTATTTAAGAATCATTTTCTATTTAAAAGAGGAAATGTAGGTCAATTATGAATGCTAAGTAAAAGTAGTATTATTAAAATACAAAATAAACACAAATATGAAGAGTAAGTCCTAATATTTATTTATTTTCACTATAATTTGTTGGTCAAATTTGGCATATTCAGTAAGTGTTTGAATGTAACTTTTGACCTGTAGCAAGTTGGGAAAACGACAACAAATCCATGAAAGGAATGGTGGACACATTTACCAGGAAGGAGGCAAGCGCAACAGTTTAAAATAGAACATTCGCCAAAATTTATTGCAGATTTAATGGGTTAAAACAGAAATTCTGTCAAAACGGTGGTGAGCTAACTAAACACTGTAAGCTCACTGAGCACTTGAAGCTGATGGGATTGATAGACGAAGCTATATGCAGATTTTGTTTTGCTAATTAGAGGAAGAAACAACACAACACCTTTCGGTGCGGTTCATTGCTCTAGGCGACGAACTATCTTGAAAAACTGGTGGACTTCATGAAGAGATTAGGACTGAAGAAAGTGATTCAAATTCACTGGACTAAACCAGTAGCTACCTCATTACACCTAATTTGGTTGAATGAATAGTAGTTTATTCTTATGTGATTATGTTGCCGTGCGATGTCAAAGTTATATTTATCGAAGAAATAAAAAGACAAACTGTTCTTAGTTGATCAATTCGGAGCAATTTTTGTCAAAGTTGTTGCATAGATGCATAATATAACTGACTTGTTGTTGCAATATATTTCAAAACACTTTGCGGTAGAACTACCTCATTACCTATTAAAAGTTTTGTCAAATATGAATAAAAATTCAACACCAACACCGTTTCAAGAAAATCGGTTTGTGTTCTAGCCAAATTATACAGTTTATCTGCCACTGATTGTCGTCTCATTTTATCTTAAATATTTTGTGACATTATCTGTGCCTCTATCGTTAACATTTACGTCTAACTTTCAGCTTATCTCCTTCCTTACACGGTGTATCATTCTTCGTGGATCTCACGTTCATATATGTTCATCAGATAACGACGGAAGGGACTTTTGGAATTATAATAATTAATTGGAGAATCCTTGAAATTTCCATTAGTGTCCTTTAAATAATTCGCTAAGTAGCAAGTTTGTAGCGAATTCTTATCTGCATAAAGATCTTAATTACATCCAAAATAATGAGTATACTCTTTTGAATTATTTAATGTCATACCAGAATGATTTAATCAAAATAAGCAGGTCTATGATAGTTATTTTTGTGACAAGGGAGTTGCGTGGAACTTTCATTGACTATGAGAATAATTACTGAATTACCTAACTCACGTTATGTATTAGTATATTCTGTAACAAGGTTAGAATAAAAATTCGATGCGAGTGAAAAGTTCCGAGTGCGAGCCGAAGGTGAGCGTGAGGAACCACAAGCATCACGAATTTTCATTCTAACCGAGTAGCAGACCATACTTTCTCCACGATCAAAGATTTTAAATGGAAATGAACAAAAGATAATTTATATTACAGAACTCAATCACAATTATAATTATTAGGTAAACACTCAATGTGACAGCAATAATTTTGACACTTATTCAAGTTTTGACACTACAATGACAATCAACTGCGTCAAGGCTAATGTTATTATTGTGAACCAGTGTGAGAATAGTATTCTATCACAAGAGAGAGAATGTAAATACATTTAAATTGCATGGGGGCAGAGGTGTTGCAGAATATTTCTTCAATCTCAAGAGAGAGAATTCCAGCATTCTGTAATCAAATTTGATTTCAAAATTGGCAAATTCTGTCATGATCGTGGAGAAACAATATTCTTTGTTAATGTCGGAAAAATTCTGTCAAAAGAACTTGTTTTCATCTACGAGATTATTAAAGCAGCTGTGTTCCAAAAAATTACATTGTTGTTTGAATTTGAAATATTTTTCAGTCTATACTACTGGAGCACTAGCAGTTGATCGTCATATTCGCCTGGATGGTATTTTTCTCTTTTCAAAATATTTGATACTGAAGATTCATTTACACTACTGCTGACAAATTTAGATTATGTTGAATACATGCATTAAGCGTAGGTCTACACTGCTTCGGTATAGTCAATTGGAACAGCCCATGGACTCATGAATGCAAAGGACCACTTATTGGTGCTTTAAGTGGCCGACAAACGGTCTTTTGGGTTGTTCCATAAACGTAATCAATTACTTATAGATAGGAAGGTTGTTCCAACTGAATTCGTACACTGGCCACTGGCGGGCCCATTGTGCCATTCCTGCTACTTTTGCATCCATGAAGCCGAGTCCCTCGATAAAGGACCCAATCCTCTTCAGTGGATGCCTGCTTATGTCCCCGGGGGCCATAACAGTGACTCCGAGGATTCGCCTGCGTAGCACAGCCCAATGTGGACATACCAGGAGAACCTGGTCCGCCGTTTCGTCAGCCATGCCGCAACCCCTACATAGGGGACTTTCCTCCAAACCCAGGTTACATTGGTGTTTCCTCAGACAACAGTGCCCTGTTAGGAGTCCTGCTATCTTTTTCAACCTACTCCTTGGTAGTTCTAGAGCAGCTCTAGCATGTCCATCAGTCCATCCCCTCAATAGGAGCTTGGACTGCCTGAGACCTTGTAGAGCCTTCCACTGAGCGAGGTGCTGATTCCTCAACCAGTTTCTCGCATCCTTGCGGATTGTTTGTTTTGTGAGGCCCAAGGTCGGGCCCGGGCCGTTAAAAGGGGTAGCCGCCCCTTCCACAGCCAGCACGTCCGCCCCTTCATTGCCTTCAAAACCAGAGTGGGCCGGAATCCATCCTAGCCACACTGTGTTCCGCATCGCTAAGTCAGCAAGGCGTTCACGACATTCAGCAGCAAGCCCTAAGTTGATGGTATATCCACTCAGGACCTTGATTGCCGCCTGACTGTCGGTGTATATGGTTATGCGTCGGTCCGCATAACCTCTGTCTAGGTTTATCTGTGCACATTCCAAGATAGCGTATACCTCAGCCTGATATGCAGACACACCCTTACCCAATGGAATGGAGTGAATTCCAGCCCCCGCCCCATCGCTGGAGCATGAGCCATCTGTGTACCAGACGATCCCATGAGGCTGTGAATTTTTCTCTCTTTCCCAGAATTCTTTATTCTGGATCTTCACCCTATAGGGGTTACGAAGGAGTACCTACGCAGGCAGACATCAGCCGCTCGAGCCAGAACAGGGACATCTCCCAGAAGCCTGAGCTTATTGACGTGCCTGCAGGAGTGCCCTCCCATCCTCAGCCTAGATCACATGGTGAAGTCCAAGAATCTCCTCCAACGCAGCAGTTGGTGTAGTTTTCATGCAGCCAGTTGCCCCCAAACCGACCACCCTTTGGAGGCGTGCCAGTTGCGAACCAAGCCGTGGCCAGGGTTACCCTTGGCCACCAGACCAGAGCCGCGAATGTGAGCATCGGCAGCATGTTCACTTCATAGAACCACAAGATCGTCTTGGGGGTTAGTTCCCATTTCGGACCAATGGCTCTCCTACAGGCCCAGTACGTGTTAGTCACCTTGCATAGGCGACAATCAAGGTGAGCCATGTCAGCGACTTATCCAGGATCACTCCCAGATATTTCACTTGTTCAACCACTGGAAGTGGCACTCCACCAAGGTGCAGACCATCAGGCCTTATACCTCTCTTCTTGGTGAAAGCAATTACCTCAGCCTTGGCAGGATTAACTGCAAGTCCGTGGTCATTGCACCACCCCTGTACCCTATTCAGGGCCCTTTGTATTAGGTCCCTGAGGACGGTGATATGCCTTCCAACAACAAGGACAACGATATCATCGGCATATCCAATTGCCAGAAAGCCCTCACCGTTTAATAAGGATATCAATTCGTCGACTACTAGGTTCCACAATGTGGGCGAAAGGACGCCCCCTTGTGGACATCCCCTGTCGACGACCATTTCAGCCATATGTTCCTTCCATGCAGCCTCTACTGTGCGGTTGCGTAGCGTGGCCCCAAGCCAATGAATTACCATTGGCTCTATTCCATGATCTACTGCAGCTCTACACATTGATTCTACAGGGGTGCTGTCGAAGGCCTCCTGTATGTCCAAGAATGCGCCCAGGGCGATCATGCCACTTTCCAGCGCCTTTTCCACCTGTGTTACCAAATGGTGTAAGGCACTTTTCCAAAGAACTAACAGCAGAAAAACAAAAACACAACAGAACACAAATTTTAAGAACGAAAATGATACGAAATATATTACGAATACGATCTCTTCATGCAGTGTTGCCAGCATAGTACAAGATTATATCCCTCGTATATACCATATTTGTTCACAAAATTATAAAATCTGATTGTGTCTGATTATTGTTCCCTTAGCAGCTTTGCCACTATTTAACAGTTTTTCTATCTCTTACCGTTTCCGAGATCCCAATGATACGCCTCCAATTTGTATATCACACTATACAGCTTTAAACGTCAAACTGAGAAATAAATGGCAAGAAATACAACAAATTTTCTGTTGAGTCGTGTGGCTGAGATTACTTATGAAAGAGGATAGATTCAATGTTAACATAACAAACAAATTTTGTCCACCATGTATCAATTTTAATCAGCATATGATACATGTTTGAAATCAGCTCAGTACGGAAAATCCTCAAATTTAAAGAAGTGTTGCATTTGAAAAACTGGTGCTGACGTCATCACCCAGTATAATAGATGCTTTTATAGGTAGAATAGTGAATTGAAACAAAAAATCGATCTGATTCGGGATTTTCCATATCACTGTTTATTTAGCTAATAATCAATTAATGCGTTAGTTTCTAGACATATAACAAAGCACCCCATGATTCAATTGGTCATAAAATCGAATTTTGGAATTTAATTCATTATTTTTATAGCCTCACTCACTCCCAGACAATTGACAAAATTAATTCTATTTATGATTTTCACTTTCAATGACATCTATGGTAGGTAAATTGATTTTCAACATTATTGTTGCCTTCATGAAATTTGTTCTGTTACGACAATGTTTCAAGGAAATTAAATGTACTTATTTCATTATAAGTAACTATATAAATTTAATAATTTCATTTAACAGTTAATGTCATTGATTTTATGTATAATTTTTCTGTTTATTGGCACCTATTCGTATTGCTATATTTCCATCTTTTCGGTTTATTACACATTCATTTTATAATCGTAAAACTTTCCTATCAACCAAAATAAAGAATTAGGTTATGTGGATTTCGCACTGACTTAGTAGTTTTGCATGTTGATGTTTACGACTAGTTTGGTGGAGAATTAGAATTTATAGAGATATAATAGCTTCAATTCATGACTCAGTAACGTCGAATTAACTTTTGATTTGTGACTAAATTGTGACTAAAGTCTTAATTCATACTATTATTTTATTTATAAACCTAAAATGAACTCTTTGAATAATACACAGTGTAAAAAACTACACCAAAATAGGTTAGAGTGTATAGAAGTAGGCAATAAACCATTTAACTGAGTCTCAGCTTAGTTTCTCTAAACAATACTATAATATGGTATTAAATTTCAAATAGAAAATATATAACACTGCTTGGAGAGTAAAACAGACTTACGAAGTTTGGAAAACAGCCTTAATAGCTGAAATATATGAACAGAGAGATATACAAGAATGTAATAATTATGGAGGAACTTAAAACAGATATTGAAGCATATGAGAATATTATAGACAGTAAGTTAGATTGAATGATTTCACAGAATTTAAGATATTTTTGAAGACGAGGACAAAAACAGATTTTTCATTTCTATTTCCTAACCTCACTTGCCTCGCATACTGTCAAATGAGCTAGCAACCAATGAACGGCGTTTCCCAACTCGTGCCCGTTATTACCTGGCCCCGAAAATCACTGACCAACTCGTGCCCGTTCAAAAACCAGGTAGAAAATTAATACACCAACTCGTGCCCGGGTGCATCGGAACTGCGGTTTTTAATTCTTATTTATTATAATTAAATATTCAAGACCTACATATACAGTTGTCATTTATTTGAAATAACGCAACCATTTTCCAATATCACTTGATTTCGTAATTCGGTCCGCTGTCGAATCTAACTGGGGTTGGGGTTAGGTTTTGTTAGGTTGGTCAAATTAAACAAATAGTAGGTACATGGGACCCAATTCCGAAATCGCACTCCGAATTTTTCGTAATTCGGTCCGCCGTCGAATCTAACTGGGGTTGGGGTTAGGTTTTGTTAGGTTGGTCAAAGTTGTCATCTTGTAAAGTGCGTGTATTGATATTGTTTAAAACTTCAAACACCTCTTCGGCATTTGATGGAAGTTTTGGAAACTTTTTACGTTTTTCATAATAAATTGTGTACTTCAGGAAAACCCAATTTAACAATAATACCTGTTCCTATAGATGGGATGGTAATTTGAACAGGTAAATTTTTCAATCGAGCACGAGTTAGGTATACAGATTATTGAGACCTTTACTCTTGTACCTTTTAAGGGATTAGTGGGCACGAGTTGGGATGCGCCCCCAATGAAACACCATTAACTTAAAGTGTATGCAGGGCTTATGATTGGCTGTTATTGTTCTGCAGTCACATGTTTTTGGTATTGGATTTAAACTGGCGCCCTCTGCCATGACCAGAAACTGGAATACATAGAGTGCGATCTCCTCATATAGTCTTCATGCTTGTGTGTATCCTAGAAATACCTTCAGAGTAGATTGCAAGGGGGTAGTTTGTCCCGGTTGGTCACACTACGACCTATAAGATCTTTTGTGTATACACTACATCTACATTTTAGTCCAAGAGATCTAGGCTTCTGAGAGAGCCTATTATCCGTTTTGGAGCTAGGTTTGTAGCCTGATCAGGTCTTGAATAGTCCTGTTCCAGGTATTCAAGGCGTTGGCGGATGATTACCCTGCAATTGCAGATATTGTTTTCCGCCGTCTCATCTGCATGTTCCACTGTCCACTCTGCCTATCTTGCAGAGATAGTATCTGAGTGAGCAGTCTCCAGTGAGAATTCCTGTAATCGATTTCTAAAGCTCCAAGAGCAATGTAGCGTATTGAGCAGAAGGCCGTATTATCCTTTTTGCCTGCCTTTGGCCAGAATTATTTTTCCAGTGGGCTGTAATAAGTTCCTCTTCCCTTTTCCTGCCACAGTTAGTTAATGCTACTTATGGGGAAAATTCTTGAGAAATCACGAAGAGAAGTTAGAGAAAGTCGAAGCATCCAAACTCCCTATTCACGGTGGAATAAATGAATTAATAGTCCTCAACACAAGAAAGAGTGAAGTAAATACGGGATGAATATATCTTGAAGAAGCTTTTAACGAAGTTAAGTAGAAGTTATGGAAAACACTAGAAGAAATGAAAGTCAACCACAAAATGAAAGAAAAAATAACAGAAATTTTTCAATATACAATACACAGGATCTTTTCTCCCACAAGAAGTTTTTAGGAAGGAGAACTTCATTGGTACTAACCCCATTGTTATCTCCAATTTCTGATGATTGAATAATTTGGAAAATCATATTGACATAACTACACGTTGATCACAGACGTTTGAGAAGAATGGATGGGAAAAGTATGGGATTTACCGAAAAAAAGATGGAAATCTGGATAAATGTTTCTAAAGAATTTAACGTTATTAGTGGTCTTGGAAGTTTTTTCAAATCTATACTTCTGGAGATGAAAGTTACGTTTCTTTGTGGTAAGGGCCATAACAATCTGGGAACGAAAGGGCCGACCTACTGACGAATTATTCAGTCATAAACAAGTTTCCACATCAGCAGACTCTATCCATAACTATATTTAGACGTAAAACCAATCACGGACTATTTCCAGCGCACCTTGCAAAACTTGGTATTATTAGATAATCATCCTGTAACGAGTATTCTTATGATGATCTGAAAACGTCGGGGGATGAAAGGTTTAAGTGAGTCACTGATGAAGTTGAATTATAACCCTCCGTCACATCTTCAATAATGCGAATAGAATATCTTATGATTTATTAATAAATTTTTTTAAGGAAGTCATCGTTACGAGTACTATATATTTTAAGCCAATATGACTCCAAAATTCTAAGGTAAATGGAGTAATTTCCGTGCCATCTTTCTCTAAGACAAACCACCCACAAAGTTCACTGTCTAGGAAAATGCGCGTCGTGACTTTTGCGAATCACCGGTATTTTAAGTTTAAATTCTTCTTTAAGTTATACCCTACAATATACAGACTGGATCAATAGTCTGGAAATAGCCAATTACTGGTTCGAATTAAACAAAATTTAGGATAAGCCTATTTTGTGATACGGAGATTTCAGATTTAACATTTACAATTTTGCCAGATTTTCCGTTTCTCTGATATGATTAGTCACTTTGGTTTTTTAAATATATCATCCTGTATCTAGTCACTATGGAAATCTCCTCTCCAATACGAATTCAACCCTATGTGACACTTGGGATTTTATGTAGCCTGGATGGTCTTTCATAAATGTAACAAGACTGTAAGAATTATGGATACAGATATAGAGGCATATGAGAATATTATAGAAAGTAAGCTAGATTAGATTAGAGTAGATTGCAAGGGGGTATTTGTCCCGGTTGGTCACACTACGACCTATAAGATCTTTTGTGTAGACACTACATCTATATTTTAGTCAAAGAGATCTAGGCTTCTGAGAGAGCCTATTATCCGTTTTGGACCTAGGTTTGTAACCTGATCAGGACTTGAATAGTCCTGTTCCAGATATTCAAGGCGTTGGCGGATGATTACCCTGCAATTGCAGATATTGTTTTCCGCCGTCTTATCTGCATGTTCCACTGTCCACTTTGCCTATCTTGCAGAGGTAGTATCTGAGTGAGCAGTGTCCAGTGAAAATTCCTGTGATCGATTTCTAAAGCTCCAATACGAATTCAACCCTATGTGACACTTGGGATTTTATGTAGCCTGGAACGTCTTTCATAAATGTAACAAATGTAACAACGCCTTATTGTCTTATGCCCGATTTCACCAACCATTTCCTAACGTTGGATAATACCTAAAAGAGATATTTCCCGGACGATGGATTGGTGGACGAGGTAGTATTGGATGGCCTCCACGTTCACGTGATTTCAATTTGGTTTTTTTCATCAAGGATACTTAAATACTTCAGTTAACAAAACTACTCATTCATTCATTCGTTTGGGTTGTGCTCAACAGCCCAGGCACTTGAACTGAATCTTTGTTCCATTTCCCATTTTATCTATTTAGAATCCAGAAACTTCGTATCTTCTATATAGACCAATAGTTTGACTGGAGGGATTTTCAGTGGTTCTATTGGTTGTATTATTTCCTCTCCAAAGTGCTTTCGTCTGAGTCCTTATAAGTTCTCACAGAAGCAGAGTATGTGAGTAGGTGTTTCATCATAGAATTCACATTTTCTGCACATAGGTTCACTAACTTTGCACATTTTGTGCAGATGTTTTCTCAGGGTGTAGTGTTCAGTCACCAGTTTGGTATCTGTTTTCAAATGTCTCTTATCCAGTTTCAATAGCCTGGTTGAGAGTTCCCTGTCTTCCTTGTTCAGTAAACTCTTTGTATGGAGGTGCCCTTGTGTCAACCTCTATTTGAGTTGGTCTTCCTTTTCAAGCCAGGTCCCGATTTTCCCCCTTATGCAATCTTTTGTGATTTCACAAAACGGTTCTGGACCTATGAAGTCTCCTTTAGAAGCTTCTTAAGCTAACTGGTCCGCAATTTCATTACCTGCAGTCCCCTCATGTGCCGGCACCCATATTAGAGACACTTTGTTGTCCCTTGCCAGCCTGTCAAAGGATTCTTTGCAGTTTTTTACCAGTCTAGAACTAGTTGTTGGATTACCAAAACTAGTCGTGAACCAGCAAGCCTTGAAGAGCTAAGGCAACGAATCATCGATGACTCTCGATTAATTAATAGACAATCATGGAGAAATGTAGTAGACCCATTCTACCATCGATTAGAGTAGTGTCAAAGCACAAATGGAGCACATTTTAAACACTTGATAAAGTAATAATTATGTTAAAAATGTTGTAATCTTTCAGTTGTTACAAATTTATTAAGACAATAATTAGGCGTTGACAGACTTCTCTTTTATTTATTTAAGACCTACCTTGACTACATAAAATCATGAGTGCTACATGGTTGAACTTGTAATGAAGAGGGGATTCCAGTAATAACTGAATATTTACAGAGTGATGTATTTAAAAAACCGAAGTACCTAATAATATCAGAGAAACTGCAAATCTGGCAGCACTTTAAATGTCAAATTTGGAATCTTCTTCTGATACTTTCACAGATATACCACGTTTACTAACAATAATTTTGAGGACGAAAAAAATGAAAAAACCGAAGAATAAACAAAACGAGGTACCCGAGATAAATTTGAGAAATTTTGAGTTATTTTTCTTCTTTTCTCACCTCCTCTTATCACTTTTCGTTAGGTTATTATCTCCACCCATTCGGTTTACAAGTTAAAATTAAGAATTATAGGTAAGAATTATAAGTAAAAATAATATAATCTGATGATTAGCTAGGGCATAAATATCTCAATACTCCATAGAAAATCCTATCAACATACTTCAGAAAAATATTCTTAGATTATCACTATAGGAAGCCATTCACACATAATTTATAGCTCATTGATTATGTAATAATTTCAAGTGTCATTCGTTATTATTAATTCCTTGTCAATTCTGAAGAAATTTTGTTTCATATATACTTAATTACTGTACAATTTAGAATATTTCTCAATTTAATTATTTCTTCAGCCTTTCGGTGATTTATAGTGTATCCATAAATAATTTTAAAATCCATACGCAATTGTAACATCAACGAATAAAAACATATTCATTCGGTCGTAGGCGGTGAAATGCACGTGTGTAGCTAATGTGGTTGCGGTGATTTTTTTATTCCAGTGTTGATGAATTTTATCTGAATTTCATACGGTTACACCCTCCTATGGTCGTAGGGCTTCTAATTAATTCAGAACAGCATATGGAATGCTGAGATGCAAATGTTACAGAAAATTTCGATACCAACACAAGGATAATGATATATTTGAAGATTGATAGTCTTGTGGAACGTATTAGCTTGAAGAGAGATTCAAACAACATAAAAAACATGTCAATTGTTTGTAACGTTAAACTTAAAGTATATGAAACATCTATAGTCCAGTCATCCTCGAGATTTAACGGAATGAGCTGAATTTTCGTACAAACTTTTATTTTGATATTGCAAATGTTGTCTCAAAATTCACATATACCAATGTGTGAGCGTCCTTAGATATTCAAGGTCAAAGGGCACAAAATTAAGTTTTTTGGGAATATCACGTTTTTCATGCCTCCAATCGTATTTGCATCAATCATGAAAATTGTAGAGGATAAAATTATCTTAAAATTTCATTGTTACATTTTTTTTCATCCGTCGAACAGTTCTTTAGATAGAGGGCGCAGAAGGTGAGACATTTTTCAATTATTTTGGTTTGTTAGATTCTCAGAAATATTGAATACAATTGTCGCGTTTTGCAATTGACTGATGGACATGTCGCGTTTTGAATTGATTATCAATATTATTTATTTCTTATTCAAATCGCTTTAGGTAAGTAAATGATTTTTTTAACTGGAAAAAATTTCCAAGTATCTAATATAAAGGAAAACAGAAAAGAGTACAAAATAGGATTTTATATTCTCACAGAAAAACTTTTCTTACAAAAAGGCTAGAGAGTGAACAGGGATCTAAATAGTTACTTCGTCGTCAACATCGTCCTTCACTGCTTCATCCACTTCTTCTTAATCTCCATAATTATTCTTTAAAACTTCTTTCAAATACTTCAAACTCTCATCTCCCACTCTTCTCCATAATGGGTTTTCAATAAATTGAATATGCTTATCATTTTGTCTTCTTCAATTTTCACTCCAATAGGAATTCCTTTTGGTTTCATTGGTTGAATTTTTCCCCTTACTATAAATACCTTTCGCCTTTCTTTTCCTTACCTTTCTATACACAGGTTCACCTCTCACTTAGACCATCCCAGACTTATTTCTAAAATTTTTTGACGGCTTAAATTCGACATTCCACTGAGCCGTTGGTTTCGAAATTTTTTGTGTCTTATTAACAAGATCCAACTGAACTAATCCAATAATAAAAATGTTTCACACTAAAAAACACATGGTCGCTCATGCTCATTATTGGTTTGAATGGACATGTCGCGATTTAAGCCTCAAAATTACTATGATTTTCACAATAGAATTCAAGTATGCCAACGTCGTATTTTGGACTTGAGATTAAATTCACAGATGCAGATTTTTACGAGGAACTCTGTAGTATGGAAATGGCGTTTTTTTTGTCGCGTTTTCCATCTAGATCCCTCATATTTCATATTTTGATCTCATTCAGAAGGATGATTGAATTTGGAATGGGGAAAAATTAAATGAAATGTTATTTTTATTTATATTATTGTTATTTAATGCCATCATTATTAATCTTCATCTCTTTCATCGTCGACTTCTACTTCCGGTAAGCCAGCAATTTGAGACTTATTCTCATCATCATTATATTTACTAACATTGACATTAATTGCCATATCTCCGAAAATCTCAGGGTCATATACATTGTCGTCATTTACATATGCTTATGCATTGAAGGCATGCATTGGCCACAATTTAATGAACATTGCATCCCTGACATACCCAGTGAATCACAACCATTCTTGCAGTTACAGAATATTGAAGTGAGTAGTTCATCTGGTGCAGATGGTAAAAGTGTTGTTACTGGCTCTGGGGCTTTATTTTGCAGCACACAACTTCATTCCTAGGGTTCTAAATTATTGCCTAATCAAGTTTGAATTCGGTAGTAGACACGATTGATATGTTGATGAACCGCTGCACTTGTTGGTGGTACTTAGAAGTGAGTACGGGTTTATTTCATTTGGTCGATATTTAGTATGATTCATTTCATTACTTGAGTACTTGTATGAGAAAGGCGAGTAGAAGAAATGCTTAATAAAAATCGACAAATAAAGTTACTAAATATTGTATTTAAGTTTTGACTCACCCTGTGTTGATATTTTTCACCAACCTAAATCGGGGAATATTTTTTAAGAAATCCCATTATATTTTGTGATAGATTGCGCCATCTAGCAAAAATATATGGACTAAAAATATTTTTAATAGTTTTTTTAGGGTCGATTTTCCTATTAAAATTTTTCCCCAAATTCTAGGACATACGGTTTCCGAGATACGGCCGGTCGCTACCCTCAATGAATCACCCTATACTTCTGTGATTTTTTTTATTTCTAAAATATTTTATGTGTTTCATTGTTAAGTCTACCTCTTGAAGGAAAATCTCTGTTATATTTACTTGAAACATCCACCTATACACATTGGAAATTTCAGAGGAACTGACATAATATTTTAATAAAAAGTCCTTCTCGCCTTTTGATTTATAGCAACTTGCATCTCTGAACAAGATTTATGGCGGCAAAATGTATAAATGTTGGATTAATTCAAGAGTAAAAGATTTATTACCCCTAAAAAATCCTCGGCTGAGACTGCAACGTTTTAATTATGAAGGGAAAAGTAACTTCAATACTTTAGAACTTACAACAAAATTATTTTTTTGAAAAGTTTTCAGCGGATATGGCAACACGAAATCGATAATACTTCGTTTAGTTTTCCCAACACTAACCATGTTAATTTGTACGAAACTTGCTCGACCAGAAGTTGATCATGATTTAACGCAGATAAAATGATTAAAACATCAATTTAAAATAGCTAGATCCCATTTCCAATCACTCGAAAACGACAGAAGGCAGCGTTTCACAATTAACAATTTTTTATCCCGGAGAAATGTGAGAAAGTGAAGGTTATTTGAATAAAATGGTTGAGGCTGAGAAAATAGTAATTTATGCAACAAGTGCATAAAGTGGTACTGTTTTTCACGGATGGAAATTCCATGAGTGAAAAAAGACACTCTATGCATATGTGGACCTCTGAATCTAGATTAAATTCTCCAGCCCGACACTTTTTAAATAGCCAATTAGCCTCGAAATTGAACCTTTCATGTAATTTCTTTCCGGTGGCACAAGAAACTACACATTCGCCTTGCAGTTGCACTGGCATGAGATGTCTGCAGTTCCGTCCTCTAGGTGACAGAATATGCACATGGCTTCGTCTGTCAACCCTATTAGCTTTGCATGCCTGTTAAAGTTCCAGTGCCCTCTCAATATATCTACTATGACTACGACAGTTTTCCTATCTTTTCTTATCAGGTAGGTCGGGAATGTTTGCGACTGTCCTCTAATAAATTGTTCTGCTTGTCTCTGTCTTAGCGAGATAACACACCAGTCTAGAGATTTCTATGCCACTCACTCCCTTGTAGTCATACATATTGTCGATGCCGCAGTAGGGTTCCGGTCCAATGAATTGCATTGATGAGTCTGGTCGTTTTATCCGCCAGTTCGTTGCCCTTATGACCCTCGTGCCCCGGTACCTTGCAGTTGAAGCACTTATGCAATCCCCAGCTTAGAGTTTACCTGTATGGAATGGAGTGACTTCAGTACTGCTTGTCTGTGAAGGTAGCAACTGAACGCTAAGTCCTTCCATGCCTTTCAATCTCTTCAACGCATTGGTGAATCTCCGTCAGTTCCGCTTGAAAAGTTGTGACGCCCTTATAGATTGGCTTACTGGAATAGCATTCTTTGTTTTAGCCTTACTATTCCGACTCCTACACGTACTTGGAGCCGTCGGTATACCAGGTTGCCTTAGCCTGTATGGGTGTACCTTTCTTCCAGTCTTCCCTACCTGGTATAGTTATTTGGAACTTATTGGTAAAGTTATATCTCGTGGTCGCTTCGTCAATTTGTTGCCCTATTGAGTCAGCACCGAGCGTTTGGCTTATTTGTTATTGTGTGAGGAATTGGTAACTGAGAGGTCGTTTACTGGGAATGCGAAGGGAAGAAAGGAGCCACGCGTAGATGGAGCAAAAAAGCTTGGTGAGTGGTTTTATGGAATGCAAACTGATTAAACCTACCTGAGATTGAAGAGATCCAGCTGATGAATAATTTCTGAAAATAAATCACGGAAATACATGTAACCAATTATTTAATTTTTATACAGTATTCGATTACCAATAGATAAAAAGTATATCCAGATTGAATTTAATCTAAATATCAAGTCAGTCATTCTAGTTAATAACAATTTATGATTGAAAAGGAAATCAGTGAATAGCTAGTAGTGGATATAGGGTCTTCAATTAGTAAAAATATTAGCTTTCCTTGATAAAGGTTTTATATTTACAGAAATCAATGACGTATTAAAGATAGACCAGCCTTCACACATTATTGCCTATACAATGTTTTGGTCGCAACATAAATCAAGGCGAGTACAATGCACGGTAGCGTGTTTTATAGACTAAATAATGTACGTTATTAATTTTTCGTTTGAATAAGGAGTGTAAATTACATCAGAAATCGTAACTCTTAGATAGCTGCATTTTTAAAACATACCTACGAAGGATTTTAAAGTTAAAACAAGTTTTGCAATACAGATTATAAACATGTTAATATTGTAATGTTTTTCTTATTTATTTAAATAGTTTTTACGGGTGGGATAAAATTATAAACACTCCTTTGACTAATTACTATTGATTTATTTATAGAAACACACACTGTATTAAACTTAATTTGTATGCACACTTTACTTAATGTCCACTAATTTATTTACACTGGTATAATAGTTCTAATTTATTTTTACCACTTGAATATCACACTATTTTTCTTCACTATTTCATTTACTGTCCGATTACTAAAAACTTTTGTAAGCTGTCCGTGATTTAACTCTTTACTGTCCGTTAACTACCTTCTTAATAGCTGTCAACTCACTCAAAAACCCGCGTATATGTTCAGTCTTTATCAATTCTGGAAAATTCTTGTATTTTCCACGCTCGTCATATAGGTAAACAAAACGATCTTTCTAGAATCTTCTCGAAAGCACATTCGCCAAAATTTATAGTCGAGTGACCGGCTTTGAGTTGGTGACCTCGCAACAATAAAATATTGAAAGGTTTTTTTATTTTGTCTTTACAAAACTGAGGAAAATATGAGAGTTAATAAAATTTATACACAATAAAATAAAAGAATTAGAACAATGATCATGATGAATATTTATTGTTCTCGACAATTATATAACAAGGATTACAACATAAAGTAACTAACACCCAAAATAGAACTATTTGACAGTTTAATAAATCACTTTATCAGCAGTTTTCAATTAATTGAATACGAATTTCGTAGTGAAGTCGATGTCTCTATATTCCTCCAAAATATGGAATCCCTTGTCTTATACCTATACTACGCTTATGTTAATATAACCTTTCTTGTGAAGTGACCGATCATATTTCTTATTCCATGTATTTTTACAAACTACACATTTTTTCACCATCCTAAATATCTTCTAAGCACTTAAATAAACAAATTACAATACAAAACCAAATGAAAGCACAATTATAATTAAAATCATATTGTCAGATCCCAAAAAGTAGATCGAGGTTGCCAAGCTAAAAATTTATAAACTATTTTATTATTTGATATTGATAGAAAATGAAAAATCCTAACCGAAAAAAATAACGAGCTGGACTGTAGGCTGGTCATACATATTTTAAATGCTTTTAACTTTTTTGCTTACGTTTTAAACGTAAAATACTGCAAAAATCTCGAATATAATCATAATTACGATTATTGTTACACGAGATTTGGCATCATGTTAGGTGAGACTCGTCTTAAATATGTTGGGGACAACCAAAATCTAAACCAGGTTTGTCTATCGTCTATCTTTAGTACGTCATTGACAGAAAATTTGTAAGTATAAACGGATAAAATTCAACAGAACCCATTTTCTAATCCTCTATAGTTATCACCGGCGTTTCCCAACTCGTGCCCGTTATTACCTGGCCCCGAAAATCACTGACCAACTCGTGCCCGTTCAAAAACCAGGTAGAAAATTAATACACCAACTCGTGCCCGGGTGCATCGGAACTGCGGTTTTTAATTCTTATTTATTATAATTAAATATTCAAGACCTACATATACAGTTGTCATTTATTTGAAATAACGCAACCATTTTCCAATATCACTTGATTTCGTAATTCGGTCCGCTGTCGAATCTAACTGGGGTTGGGGTTACGTTTTGTTAGGTTGGTCAAATTAAACAAATAGTAGGTACATGGGACCCAATTCCGAAATCGCACTCCGAATTTTTCGTAATTCGGTCCGCCGTCGAATCTAACTGGGGTTGGGGTTAGGTTTTGTTAGGTTGGTCAAAGTTCTCATCTTGTAAAGTGCGTGTATTGATATTGTTTAAAACTTCAAACACCTCTTCGGCATTTGATGGAAGTTTTGGAAACTTTTTACGTTTTTCATAATAAATTGTGTACTTCAGGAAAACCCAATTTAACAATAATACCTGTTCCTATAGATGGGATGGTAATTTGAACAGGTAAATTTTTCAATGGAGCACGAGTTAGGTATACAGATTATTGAGACCTTTACTCTTGTACCTTTTAAGGGATTAGTGGGCACGAGTTGGGATGCGCCCGTTATCACACTGGCTAGTGCACAGTTTGAGTATTTGACTGTCACGATACTTCTAGTTTTCCGTTGTTTCCGGTTTTACAAAACATTGATATTTTTTATAATTATTTATCTCTTTAAATTAAATTACATTTTACTGATTTATAAATTTGAATTTTAATAAAAGAGCGTAGGAAAGAATAATATACATTGCAAAACAAAGGAATACAAAATAAAAGACAAGTAATGATGGTTGTCTATATTTTGAATCGTACCTGATCCCTCCCCGAGGCAGAGGCATATTGCGAACCGACTGAGCAGCTGAATATTAGAAAAAATATAAAGTAAGCGTTATTGAAATTTATACTAGCCAGAGCACAAAATCAAATATAAAAACCAAACTACACACAAAATTCAATGGAAACATACTAAAACGAACACAATAAAACATAAAAAACGCAAATTTTATGTATAGTCAAAAAAGTAGGAGGAGGAGGAGTGTAGCAAAAGTTAATAAACTCGATTGAAAAACGAACATGAATTATTCAATATCAATTTTTTTATAATATTTTTCCTGTTAAAAAGAATTGACTAATTGAGATAAAAAAAAATTCCCAAAAATCCGTCCGGTTCATTTGAGAATTTGACCCGTTCAACCAAAAGTATGTTCACCAAATTTAGACCTATTTTACGCTGTAAAATTTAACGCGGTTTGGAAGTGGTTATCCCAAAGCACACCCTAACATAGTAGTATGTCAATAAGCAACAGAACACTATATATTACTGGAGTTCACAGATAGTGTCAACGCCATGTTCAGGAAATTCCTGGAATCCATATGCGTAAAATAGTGTAATAGGTATAATCATCAGCTTTTATGGCAATCTACTCGAAATAGATAGATAATAATAATTATCCTTGTGTTATAGAAGAGTGAAAAACTAGTATTAGTCCAGGAAACTTAAGCAATTTTTTTATAAATCACTCACCGTATTCAGTTGTTGAATATTTAAAACTAAGTTTGGGGCTAACTTGAGCTTCAGGTTTATTGAAATTTTTTTACAATAATCAAAGTTTTGGAGTATGGTGATAATATGGTATACATTTTTAAAGTCAGTGTTTTGGTTATAATTTCTTGCGACAAATATTATACTTAGTAATGTTACATTTCAAGAACAGATTTGTGTCAATTATATCTTTTGATCCTTACAAAATTGTTAAATTGTATTTCACAATTGTTCCAGTATTTAATTTCACTTTTTGGTGTTTTACGTTATGCAAATAAGCTATACTGCGGTGGTTGTGACAATTATCCCCCTGGTTGTCATTTTTGGTTCCAGATTGAAAACTTGTTTTTTCTTCTTTTCAATAACCAGTAACCCTTATTATTGAATCGTGAGCTGGATTTTCACTGCCATAGTGAGACCAATAATCACTTAACGGAGTTATTGCATAACAGGAGCAATGAAAACATGCCCAACGGCGGCGATAGAAGTGATTCGTAGCTTCACACCACTACATATGGTAGTAGAAAGTGTTGCAGAAAAAAACCAGATACAGTAGAGAAGAAACAATGAAAAAAACCACCTCGCCGCCTTTTATATATCAGAAATGATGGGACATGACACAATATGGTATAATGAAGAAGTATAACTTTTCAAAGAAATACTGAATTAAGTAACAAGAACTTATGGGATCTCAACGCCATGACCTGTCCTAGGAAAAAGGCCATTAAATGGTTTACAGATAGCTCAAAAGCAATAAAAGGGACTGGGATAGTAGTTTAGGGGCCAGGAACCGCACACTCCGAAAGCATGGGAAAACCCCCAAATATCCTTCAAGCGGAAATTTACGCCATAGGAAATTATGCACAGTTCACTATTGATAGAAGATATTGAAGGCAAAGATTTATCATCATGTCAGATAGTCAGTTTTTGCATAATCAGTTCTAAAACGTGATGGGTACACCTAGGGAAGTTCAATGAACTAGACAAGAACATCATTGTCCCATTGCTGTGGATTCCAGGGAAACACTGGAATAGAAGTAATTGAGATAGCAGATGAACTAGCAAAAAGAGGGACTGAAACATCCTTTTGGGGGGCCAGAACCCTTTTGCGGTATTAGCTCTAATGTGGTATTGGAAGAAATAGAAAACGCCGAAAAGACGAGAAGATCTGATCTCAAGTTGGAAAGATCTGGTGGGGCTTAGACAATAAAAGAAACTCCTGGGAGACTACAACGGACTACAACCAGAGAACAAATGTATGTCTAAGTGGAACTGCACCAAGAGTTTTAACAAACGTCCTGACGGGACACTGTCGCCTAAATGGGAATCTTAGAAAGCTCAAAATAGTGGAGCAACAAGATCGTAGATTCTGTGGAATGGAAGAAGAAACATCCATCCACATATTTGCTTATTGCAAAGCTATACAAAATCCTAGGGCACAGCCCCTATCCTGAAATTTCTCAGGAAAATAGGTCTGAAGAAAAGACTAGTCTCTGAGACTTACCTGAGGAACTAAGTGAAAGAAAGGGGGCACAATAGATCTTTCAGGTCTCAGTGAGTGTCACCCCAATAAAAATGCATACTCTTATTTGGGTTCTATCACATGATGATAGGTGATATTTAAATATAAAGTGTAGTTTAGTTGCCGGCAATGTCACCTGACCCTCGTCCTAATTTTTTTCTCTGGGACTACCTGAAAGACAGCGTTTACGTTAACAGACCAGCTTACGTTAATGATTCAAAGGATCGCATACGTTTTGAAATACAGGCAATCACTCCAGATTAATATGATGAAAATTTCCATTCGTAACTTTTAAGAAATATTGTATCACTGCCAACAAACAAAAGGTCAACAATTTGAGCACTTATCATATTGAAGTAAATGCAACTTACTAAACTGCTTAGTCATTATTTTTGTGAAATGGGATTTTGATAAAAACGATATTATCAATATGTTTGTCAAATGTAGTGAAGTAGTTCATTATCAACCTGGGTTGCCGTTAAAAAGAAAAATGTCGGCGGTTCGCTATACTATGAAGTCAATAAAATCACGTGTTCTCCCAAAAATGCAGATCACAATCCTATTAATCGTTTGGAAATTTCATAGCTACCTATTCATCCGTTTCAAAGACATCGTCTTGGTGACAGCAACCTTGTATAATATTTATTTCCCAATCCATGATGTGATAATTGGATGAACATCTCAACGTATTGGTCTTTTACATGGAACAAGTACAAAAATATCGTTTTCATTTGAGTGGCAAGCCCTTAATTTAATTCTGATTAAAATGGTGATGGTCAATATTCAAGCGACTAGAGTGAATATTGATAGGAATAACCACACATTGAATAAAAGTGTTACCAAGGAACCTTTTATATTGATTTTTGTTACTACAAGAGATTTATCTATTGAAAATTGCTTAAAACCAAATTAAATTGTCTTTCGAATTTCTCTGTACTATAAAGCTAGAATCCTCAATTAAAGTTAGTGCTTCCTGAAAAAATAAATAGGATAAAGAGGTGACCGTTGCCGTCTATATTGCGTGTGACAATTGCGTTTTTACTTCCGTTTAAAATGAGACAGAAATAGAAGAAAAAAGAATACTGTTAGTTGTTTAGTTTAGTGTCTGCCTCGGAACAAGGATATGCGTGTCTGTTATTAAGCCCGTGCGTGTTCTTTTCTAGTTGAATAGTTTTCAACTCACGTGCGGCTCCGTGAAGACGCATGTTTAGGATTTTTGAAAGCAGAATTACAATTTTCTTGGGCTAGGCACGGTTTATTTACTGAAAATTGATTGTTCAATATAGTATGTCTTGCAGCTATACAACAGTATGATCGCTATAAAAATTATCATTATATTCATCATGGCCGTTCAATCCCGAGTGATTATGGCTAGCTTAATAGAGCTGTATTAAATCCTATTGACGAGGTGGATTACTCCTCTTATATGCGACTATAATCTTTTGTCCAGGCCTCTTTTGTTATAGTTTTCCATCTTCTTCGGTCTCTGCATTTTGTTTTCCAGTCTCTGATTTTCAATGCTTTCAAATCTTCCTCTTGATCCCATCATCTGCTTCGTAGACTTCCTCTTGTTCTCGTCTTTAATGGGACCCATGTTGTTATTCTCTTTAATATTTCTGTTGGTGCTCTTCTTATAATGTGTCCTATTCATTCAAGTCGCCTTGCTTTTATATATCGGACTATATTTTCTCCACTTGTTATCTTTTCTATCCATATATATATATATCCATATATATATATATATATATATATATATATATATATATATTTTCAATCTTCTGTCTCCATCTCTTGTTATTTTTGGTCCAAGTATTCTCGATATATTCCTTTCTAGTGTTCTCAGATGTTCTCCTTTCTTCTTTATAGTTGTTTTTTCCAGTCCATAAGTGATGACTGGTCTGATACAAGTCTTATAGATTTGTATTTTTGTTTTTTAGCTGATCGATTTAGATTTTAATAGTTTCTTATTTATGCCAAGAATTTGATTTCCTTTTAGTATTCTTCCTTTTATCTTGTCTTTACTATCTACATAATTACAGTAGCCTGTAAAAAATATCTTAGTCAACCGTGTTATCAATAGATGTCAATATAGAATTTTGTTTTGTGGTTAGATGTGGGGAAGTCGCTGTTATCGCATTCTTATCATATCATTTTCTGAGGTTAATGTATTGATGTGGTTTCAACGTTGTCTCTAGTCCAGGATTATGCTCTCAGGGCTTCTGGACGGATGGCATCTACCTTGTACTGATGAGGCGCAAATACATCGAAACCGGTCTACAAGTGATGTTGTATCTCCTAATAACAAACCAGAATGGTTGGTTGTATATTGCGGATATACCAACCCCGTTTAACTTAGAAATGTAATTCATTTATTTTGAACTCTTCGGATATTTCACCTTGGAATTTCAGTTTCCCTTTCGTGTTTTGTGGG
Source organism: Lochmaea crataegi (assembly GCA_947563755.1). NCBI lineage: Eukaryota > Metazoa > Arthropoda > Insecta > Coleoptera > Chrysomelidae > Lochmaea > Lochmaea crataegi. Next base: position 25,068,750 of record OX387426.1, read on the forward strand.
GTTATTTCCACCAATTTCCTAAGTTTCTTTGGGACTCCTAGTGTTTTTAGTGCTTCTATAATCTTGGGTCTTATGATTGAGTCAAATGCGTTACTGAAGTCAATGAAAATGACGTGTAGATTATCATTGTATTCTAGAGATTTTTCAAGAATTTTCTCGATGGTGTATCGCCGTTAGGTACTGTTGATTTTCCTGGTCTAAACCCGTTTTCGTAGCCTCCCATTATTTTTCTATTTATGCTTCCAGTTTTTGATTTATTATGTTTGCAAGTATTTTGTAGGTGGTATTATGTAGGGTTATTGGTCTATAGTTTTTGCAGACTTCCCTATCTCCTTTTTTTGTGGATGGTTGTTATTATTCCAGTGTTCCATTTGTTTGGCATTTTGCCCAAATTCGATTTTATCTTCATATTGTTTCCTTATTTTTTCAGTTTTCTACGTTAAAAGTACTTGTGTTTATTGGTACGTTATATTTCTTTGCGTCTTTTAGTCCTTTCATTTTTGTCATTACTGGGTAGTGTTTGCGTTTGAGCCTCTGTATGCTCTTGTAAAAATGGAATTAATCGATTAGAAAAGTTTTCACCGCTTAAATATTAGGTACTGCACCTTCTATAGTGATTTATAGAAATTGAATATGATCTAAGTTAATTTTCTTAATACCGAAACCGGTTTGTGACCCGCATTGCTGTAACTTCAAGTGGTCTTAAACAGCTATACACAAGATCCAGTCCCTTGAGCTAGATATTTTAAGTGGTTTCAGAGTAACCACGAGAGTAAACTGAACTCAAAGTTACAGCCTATTTGTGGTCATTCCTATATACAGATCCAATAATATTACGAATACTGGAAAGCATTGAATAATTTCTGATGTTAACCATCCGTCGGGCGCAATAGTAGATTTCCCGAGTTCGGGCACAATGCATCTCTTAGATTTTTTCTTTGCAATTTAATTAGATTAAAAACTGAACTAAATAATATTGTATTGTTTTATTAAAGAACATTTTACAAAAATACATACAGAAGCATATTAATTAATAAATATAAAAAGGATTTGGCACCATCGGGGTTGTATAGTCTTTGAGGTCTCTCCATTCTTGCACAAGGTTTCTAGTAAGATACAAAAAACACCATTAGTGGGCGCAATGATACTTTCAAATTCACAATATAATAATATATTGGCTACATTTGGATAATAAAAATGCAGAAAATATTTGTTATTATTAATCATTTATATTTTTTTTATTACATAATTTTTTTTGCAGGACCAGAAATACACGAAGAAATAGTTGCCAGAACAAATAAGTGAAGTCCTTTCAACTTATGTTACCTGCTCCCTCATAACTATGAATATTTTTTTACCTACTCAAAAAGTGTTTATTTCCAATATTACTCTCAACTTCATCTGCCACAATATCAAAAAAGGCTTTGACACCCTGGCCCCTAGTTTAAAATTATATACTATTCTTCTAAAATAATATGAATGATGACAAGATATTTATTACGTGTCATTACCTGTCAAACATTGAAACAATCATGTTTGTATCCGTGGCCTGGCTAACGATAGTTGCGTGAATTATGCGTGTCTGTTCACGTAGCTCATTGTCACATTTGTTTGTTTAGAGACACAGTAGAAAACTGGATGTTTGAATGCGTTATAGTGTTCAGGTATTAGTGGCTTTAATTGTCAATCAGAATATTCATCAGGGCTCTGTAGCAGAATAGCGCCAGTCAAAATAGCGCTGGACAAAATAGCTTATTCCCTTCCTCTTTTTGGAAAACTTCAAGTGGAATACAAATTCTTTGATATATTTTCGAGAAGGGGAAGGGAATAGTCTATTTCATCTGCCGTATAGCTAATTCCCATCCCCTTTTTGGGAAAACTTCATGTGGAATACAAATTCTTTAATATGTTTTCGAGAAGAGGAAGGGAATAAGCTATTTTGTCTGCCTCTATTTTTGTTCAGCGTTATTTTGTACAGCGCTATTTTGACTGACGCTATTCTGCTACAAAGACATTCAGTAGAGAAATAGCTTCATCGCTTCTTAATTTCCCTTGAGGAGAACAGAGCGAGAAAAAGGATATACCAAAACAAGCAAAGCACACATTACATATTTGAAAAGATGTAAAAACTTGTAATTGGCGAAGATGCTGCGTTGGACATTCCAAAATATCAGTGGAAGATCCTTGGTAGATTAAACCACTGCACAAACTAGATTTTTCTTAATTAAAAAAACGTCTGGTATGAATCGTATTTTGAATTGATGAGAATTTGGAAAAAGCTTTGCATTCAACGTCTGATAGAAATTAAACAGTCCAGCTTTTTCGTGGGATCATTACCTTATTTCATTCGTCAGCCTACCATGTATTGATATGGCTGCAGTGAATCGCTAGTGAGCTACAAAAATGAATGCAACAGTTTCCATGTGAATCACGGAAAATTCTCACGTCACCTGTGAAGCACACACTTGACGTGGCAATTAACGTGTTAAGATACTTCGTTACACGTTTTTATATTATATTTCTGACAATGTGGCTAGAGATTATTAAGAAAATTGATAAAAAATAAAGATTTCCTTTACAATACACTTAAAATGCTATCAACCAGTTTTCAACTAATAACATATCATAAAATATAACCCTATATATTGAAGTTTATTTGTATAAACCGCATAAAAGCTTAGTTTTATTATAACGATATTACCTACCGAAAAGCAGCAATGAAAACTCTTCAGGAATAATTTAAACGACCAAAACAGTTTTGCACTTCCGAACTTATATTTTATAGCCGAATAAATTTAAGTATTAGTATCCATATCAGTAGTTGGCAAGACTTATATTTTTAGAGCACTTATAGTAATAAAATGTTACCATGTGGCGGGGACGTTTATATTAGGGATAACTGAAGGACATTATATTCAGTAGATATCGAAGAATAAATATATTATTCAAACGCTTTACCCCAAAGTTTTGGAAAATATTTTCCAAAAACAGTGACCGTTCAACTAAGAAGCCACAACCACTTCCCATGCTATATGCCCCTACAGACATTGGATTACACTTCTAAGTCAAACGGGGTCGGTATGATCTACAATATTTAACCAAACATTCTGGTTTGCAATTAGAAGGGACAACAAAACTTTCAGGCCGGTTTCGGCGTATACATATACTCATGAGGCGCAAATACGCCAAAACCGGCCTGCAAGTTATGTTGTCCCTTCTAATTAAAAACCAGAATGTTTGGTTAAATATTGTAGATCATACCGACCCCGTTTGACTTAGAAGTGTAATTCAGTGTCTGTCGGGGCATATATCCCGGGAAGTAGTGGTTGCTGCTTAGTTGAACGGTCACTGTTTTTGAAAAATATTTTTAAAACTTTGTTGTCAAGCGTTTGAATAATATATTTATTATTCGATATCTATTGGTAACACGCTTTACTAAATACGACAATTTTACAGGAAACTGTAATAATACTTCATTATATTCAGCTTTGTCAATTTTACAGAGAAGCAAGAATGACATTTTCATTAATTTTTAGAATGTTGCAAATGAAATAAGTTGCTGAGCAGTTCTATGAACATTAATAATTATTAAAGTGAAAAATTAGTGGCAGCTATAAGGATTCGCGCCCCCCTCCTCAAGTTTTGACAGATTGTTTATACATGTCACAATAAAATCTGGAAATTTTACTTAAGATGGTAAATGGTTTGAAAAATCAATATATCCGATTGATTTTTTTTTCGAGTTTTTTCATTTACCTGGAATATTGAGAATGTGTCAAATTTCATTTTCCAAACGGGTCATAATTTTTTTTAGGTATTTATTCATATTCATAACTATAAAATATTTTCCAAAGAAAAATTGGAATAAAAAGGGTTATCAATTTTTGATTTATTCCTTTTTTTATTCATTTGGAACAACTGTCACAGTGTGATCGTCGCCTGTCACCACTATTAGGTAATCCAGATCACGTGACCTAATATGGACGTCCAGAGCAGACAATTTGGGCAGCTGGTCAGTTTTGTATTGTCTATTCAATGGTTAACAGTGTTCAAGAGTTTTTTCGTCGATTTCATTAGTGTTTTATATACATATAGTATGTATTCGCTGTGGTTTGACTTTGTGTTGCTTTGAAAACCTTCATTTGATTTTAACCACATTTGAGAAATGGATGGACTCCTAGATATGGATATGAATAAGTATTTGGTATTTTCACACAGTTTTTGCACCAAAGAGCAGATGGAGGCCTTCAAAAGTTTACATGCCTACACATATTTTGAATTTGGCTTTGTGCTGAAAGTAGGATCTAATTTTGTAAATGAAGTTTGTGTTTCAGTAGGCAAGGTAATACTTGAAATCATTATTTCGAATGTCATAGTAGCAATATCCTATATATGAGAAAAGTACCTCAGAAACCCCTTCAATATGTAGAGGAAGTTTCCATAGATGGATAAGAAGAATAGCTAGATAAAGGGATAGTTCAAACTTTTATTGCAAGCACACCCTCATCCCATGCAGAAGTTTGACGAGCTAGGAAAGCTCCTCTTGTAATGACGTTGATGATGGAAGACCAGTGATATTGAGTGATCAAGTAAATGATTCTGATTGCGTAAATTCAAAAACTTTTCCCTACGACTCATGATATTTCAGTATGTTCGAAAGAAGTCTTATATTTTTTTGGAATGTAATTCAAATGAATAAAATTTATTTTTAAATTTGTGCGATCTAAAAGATTTTAATACATATATGTAATAGTAAGTTCCCATGTCATATTAACGTTGGAATTATTTTATTTCATGATCTCATTTTATTGTTTAAGTTTTTATTTCACTTTGTTCATAAAATTATAGCAATTTTTCTTGACAATAAAGCGTATTAATCTTTTCAGCTTATTTAAATACAAGGAGATATGGTAATGTCATAAAACTAAATTATTAACTGTTTATTATTATTATCAAGACACAAGACAATTCTTGAAGCCAAAAATAAACACTCTTGTGTATACCAAAATACCAAAATCATAGTTTTGTTTGTCCAGGCACAGGATTTTATTTGACAGGTCGCTGGATTGTCTAATCGAGTTATCTGTAACCGTCATGCTGTAAGTGAGGTTATGCTGGGTTCATCTCTTCTCCTTTACTGGGTTATATATACCAGTGGAATATTTGCCCAGTTTACACAGGGGGAACATTCTAGTCCTGCTCTAGGCAATCAAATATCTCCAAATAGGATCACTTGAATTAAAAATTGACTAGTTAAAACAGCAATTTCCCAGACTGAAATTCTCCTGTGCTAAGATTATATCGGGGATTATTTTTTTCGTAAAATTTTCAACCAATTAGAACGATTAATTTAGTAAAGTTACCTTGTATAATTTCGATAATACCTGATTATACATAGAGTATCTCTACCAATCGAAAATTTTACAATAATTCAATTTCCGTAGTAACCACATCGACATCAATATACAACAATACACAAACTAACAGTACCGTCAAATTTTGACGTTTATCATTTCCATTGTACCAATTTGTATTTAAATTAATAAATTGTTTATATTTACTCAATTTACTCAATAAATGATCGTATCAAATACTTTCAAATATTTAGACTGTCAAACTGACACTCTTTGTAATTATGCAACAAGTTATCGATGCATAACCTGATTATTTTGAAGTACTTATAGTATTACTACTGATTATTTTTTTCACTTGTCAAAATCTGACATTTTGGTGGTTCTAACCAATAGCAATTCATTATTCTAGCCAATCATTCGGTATTATACTGATAAAACTGCTTCCTCATCGATAATACCTTGTTTACATTGAAACGTCAAAATTTTGCTTTGAGTTTATTATTATTGACAACTAAAAGTGCTTCGAAGTTTATTGAAAAATGAACACAAACCGATTCAGTGCCATCACCCAAGAGAATATTGAACATTTAATACAAAATCCTTTTAAATTGTTGAAAAAAATAATCTTCCCAAATACAACTCGTTCTTCAAATTCTATCACATAATTTTTTATTTTTATCACTCAAACTTGTTAATTTAAGGCAAAAACATTCAAACAAACCGAATTTAGATAAAATCACTCGTCCTAACGGACTCGTGATTTTATCAATCGGTTTGTTTTCATATTTTTGCCAAATAAGCAAGTTTTCGTGGAAAAGAAAAAATTATCTATAAAATTTGAAGCACTCGTGGTATTACCTTTGATTATAGGCATACTGTGCATTGTTTAAAGTGCAATTTATTGGAATTGAAACTTCTTCAGCCGCGTTGTGTGATCTTTCTTAGGGGCAAAACTCATGGATTGGTCACAGCGTATCATCGTCATAAGATTCAGTTTTTGAAGGGCCTTAATTTATTTTCAGAAAGTTCTATCTACCGTGGTCGAACAATAAAATTTTTATAGGGTATCAGTTCATTTGTTGTAATTTCAGTTATCATGGACGTACGATGGAATTTTTAATAGGGTTACATTTGTTGGAAAAAATTCTCATTCACCATTGGCGTACGATAAAATGCGCAAGTGCTAGAGAAGACCGTTTACCACAACCAGTGAATTGCTTCCACGCATAGATAGATCGACAAACCTTTGTGCTCAGGAACATGTACTGTAGACTGCCGAGCAATGAAGTAATGAGCTTTTTTGTGAGGAAGGACGGCTTCAGCTGTATCAACCAGATTGGCCTAGCTTAGGACGAAACCGAAGAAATTTACGTTTTGCACGATGTACTTTGGTGAAAGACGGAGCCTTTGAGGAAAGGTCAATGATGTTTTGGTCTGGTACAGAACAGAATTTGTAGAGTTCAATCAAAGGGTACCATGAATTTGGTATCTGGAACACCAAAAAGCTATTTGTTCCGACACCAGTTTCTGCAAACTGGTTACTGGACAAAAAAAAACCATTATCATTTTGGGATGAAGTTACGTTTACTTGAAACGGAATCTTCAATTGACATAATGTACATCAATATGCTTACATCGCTGAAAATCCGCACGCCATAAACGTGACGAAACACCAGCAAATATTTAGCATGAATGTCTCAAATTTGTCTTGAAAATACCAAATAATTATTAATATGCTAAAGACTACTGAGCACTGACGATATTAAAAATATGCATGGTCGAAAAAATTTCAATAAATCCAACAAAGGAAGTAGCTAGTTATTATTTTGCAATTACAATTAACGCCCTTTTTTAAATCAAGACTCTCCACTGTCCATTTCATATAGCGTGACGAATACGTATAACTATTAATTATGTCTGGATGGCTACCACCACAGTTTTTATTTAATGAAACTTTAAACTGCTATGACCATATCTCAGTTTTCAGGGCAGGGGTTCCTGATATATTTTATCGCTTTATTTTTTCAAGGGTTCAGACGTTTTATGGGAACGGACGATGATAAGAATTGACAAGGCGATTTATTTTATGGTAGTTTAAATTTTCATACTCAGTTTTATCAACGCCAACAAGTATAATTCAAGTAGACATATTTTTTGTGTCGTATTTTACATATTGTTTCAGCTTTGTGGAATTCGTTGGTTGTGTAGAATTGAGCTTGAGAGAATAAAAATACATTTATAATAAAATCCTATTTGTTTTCAATATGTTCATGTTAAAATTATTTCCCTTGATGTTGGGAAATATGGCTAGTCCTTTCATCTGATAATACTGCAAATATATTCGCAAAACATACATGTTTTATTATTTCGGTTTTAAACTGTCAGTGATTGTCAAATTGATAACTTCAAAGGATCAAATACTCGAAGTCTACACTTCATAGACAACAGCCATTGGGAGCGTTTATCATTTGGTTCACCAATGCTGAAAGCGATAATTCGCTAATCTCTAGCCTAATCAAGGATGATCTCCCAGCTGCTGAGTAATTGTGCATATACAAAACATGGAAAAATGGTAATTGAAGACTTGAAATATTGAAGACACTCAAGGATGAATCGTGATTAAATTGAAGGTATGACTTCGTCCTCCTCTGTAACCGAACCTGGCGCCATTTAAAGTACAGTTTCTCAGTCACTCCAACAAGACCCTGAAATCACCCACATTTGATAACCAAACGGCATGGGAAGCATGTCGAATTTGAAGCTTCAGAGCCAATGGTTGGACTGAGACACATATGGCTTCTTTATTAATAATGTCACTCCGTGGGTAGGCAGTAACCCTTTTGCCGTTTTTTCCGAAAGACACGCCCAATTATGCAATCCTCGTACAAGCTTTAGAGACAAGGTATGGCCAACAGCACTTGAAGCAGGTATTTAGGACTCAGCTGCAATCGAAAATCTAATGAATGCCTACAGGAATTTGAGGCCGATAAAATATTGTTACACATTACCTATCCTCAGGCACCTCAATATTTCCTAGAGCAAATCGGCACACAGGCATTCGTTGATGGATTACAAGATGTGGAAATGCAATGAGCTATCTGGCAACAATACCACACAAAGTTGGATGGAACTCTGATTGCAGCTCAGAAATACGAGGCTGCAAAAAGTATATCAAAATCTTTCCGTCCTAAATTAAGATGAATAAGTATTTAAGAAAACGAAGAGGCAGCTTTCACTAGCCTCACTAGCACTCACAATCTACTCTCTCAAAAAGGATTTGCAAAAGCAGAACTCTTTCGACGAATAGAGAGTCGAGAAATGAAGTCAGAAATAAGCACAGAAGATATGCGTCCCTGAGAAGTCGATCTCCCACACCTAGCCAGCTTTCAAACAACAATCAGGGAAACGAATAAAAGTTGATACTACGGGGCGGGTGTCAATTGAATATACTGGGAGATCAAAATTCGCACTAGGACTCTGAATAAAAATGAAAAAAAATCATTAGTCAGAGGGCACGTTGAAAAACAAAAATGCACTTTCGTCATTGATACCGGTGCCACCAAGTCTTTCATTCGAACGGGGATTCTGATTCGGAAACTAGAACCTACTGGAAGAAGCTTGGGGTTTGAAACAGCTACAGGACACATAGTTCCTGTTAGAGTAGGAATAACAGCAACTATACAGATTGGTAATACTCTGATAAAACACTTATTTCTGATGGCAGATATTAAAGATCAATGTAACCTCGGTATGGACATAATGCAAAAATTTATTCATATTTATTTATCATGGATCTTGAAATTTAAGTCATTGGAAATCAAGGAATAATCCTAAATACACTTCTCAGATAAAGGTTATAGTGAACAAAGGTACTGAAGTTCCCGAAAATTCTGAAGGAATCGTCTTTGCGAGACTTTTTACGCCTTCGGTTTCAATATGAGTTACTGAAGCTTGGGTACGAATTAACTATTTCATCTCTAATTTGCCTTTCTGAATTAGATTTTAAATTTCCTTGTTGTTGTTATCAATTAGATTTCAAATTTTCTTGATGGACGTTAGGGGTGAAAAGTTTTGTCGAAAAACTGAAGGTACCTATTGTATTCAGCAACTTAAGAATAATTAAATAGGGTGAAAGTACCGAATTTAATTAAATAAACATATTTAATGTTATTGGTAACGAGTTCCTGCCTTTAGATTCAACATAATGCTGGGCTGGAGTTTTAGTTTCGAAATGGAAGTCTTTATTTAATGTCACTGTATCATGTTGACCTACTTTTTGGGTCCCTTTTTCAAAATCGGTACGTCAAAAATGTAATTACCTACTTATTTCCTGTTGTGACAGTAAAACACTCTGTACCGACTGCATGATTGAGAGGTAACCCGAGGTATCTCAAAAACTATTTATCGTATGGCTTAAAGGAAAAAAATCTGTATCACAAACTTGCTAAACTTGCGTACGAGAAACTGCTGGAAATTATTTTCAAGTTTTCTACTCCGCCGCCAGACGGCGTAGTTCACAATAATAACAAAAAAACATCATTTTCCTACCGTTATAGTACCACACAATTTTAATATTCGTAATAAGAAGATCATTTTACATAAGTTTGCTCCACTACTAGAAATTCCCACCTCGCAAGCTAGTTTTCTTACACTAACTTGTGGATCTGCTGTCATGTATCCTAAAACATGCATATACTCCAGGAAGGTCCACTGATTCGGCCCTTCACCAAGTGGTTGGCAGAATCGAAGGATCATTTGACAATAAAGAATCCACCATGTGGATAGATATTGATATATATCATAGATATTGAGGGAGCGTTTGATAAAACAACCTTCCCAACAATTACCCAGCAACTTGACTCCAGGAATGTACCCTTGGTAGTGGGATAATTGATACTCAAAATTATCTCTAGTAGAGCAATAAGTATCAATGAAGAAGACATCATAGTGAGAGGACTGGACATGAGGGCATGTCCGCAGGGAGGGGTCTTATCACCCCTTCTTTGGAACATAGCCCTGGATACCCTGATTATTCACCTCAACAATAATGGATTCTACACAATCGCATACGCAGATGACATAGTTATCTTGCAGACCGAAAAATTTTTGAACACACTGTGCGATAGAGCGCAGGCTGGGCTCAAATTGATAGAAACGTGGTGTAAAGAACACTCACTGTCAATCAATCCCAAGAAGACTGAGATGGTCCTTTTCACCAGGAAAAGAGCATTATCGGGCTTAAAACTCCCCGAAATCTACAATAGCAAATTAAACTTCTCTGAAGAGGTGAAATACCTTGGTATTACCCTCGACAGGAAGCTAACATGGAACTCTCACCTACAGACCAGAGCAAAAAGAGCATATGTGGCTTATGAGCAATGTCGGAGGACAGTGGGGCGCACATGGGATCTTTCATCCCGTGTGGTCACGTGGATCTACACTGCAATCATAAGACCTATGCTAACGTACGGAGCCATTGCATGGGGACCGAATGTTCTACAAGCAACGGCCATCCAAAAAGTATATCAAATACAGCGAATGGCTTGTTTCAACTTCACAGGAGCCATGAGAACAACACCAATTGCGCCAATGGAATTAATTATTGGTCTGACCACTCTGGACCTGTACGTCAAAGAGGTTGCGTTAATGGCCATGTTACGATTGCGTACGGCTGGTGTAAACCCCGAAGTAGGAGTGGGTCAATTGAGCCTAAGCCTAGGACGAGAAGCGCTTACTGCGCTACTTTAGCTGCAGGGGGCCAATGATGCAATTAAACCCAAGTTTGTGATTAATAAACCCTACAAAATACAAATAAAACAGAACACAGCGTCAGATGCTAAACGCATATATACAGAATGCTCAAAAACCAAAGAAGGCTCAGGATGTGGAGTTTACTCCAGATCACTTAGCCTAAGAATTAAGTGGGGAATGGGAAAAATACCAGCGTGGTTTAAACAGAACTGGCTGGTATCTCAATTGCCACAAAAGAACTAACCATAAAAGGAATTTCTGGCAAAAACAATCTGCACTGACAGCAGACAAGCCATATTAGTATTGAACAGACAACGTGTTACATCAGGGCTAGTATTAGAGTGCCACCAAGATTTAGCTAACGCCTCGGTAGATAACAATATTATCCTGAGTTGGGTTAAAGGGCACGACAGGAGTAAAGCTAATCGCATTGCCGATTCTTCAGCCAGGGAAGCGGCTGGACTAAAAATTTTAGGACCCAGTGACATCTACGGCCTGACGACTTCGACAATTGCGGAACTAGCCAAGCGTTACACCCATGCTCAATCCCTAAAGAGATGGGATGGAATCAAAGGATGCGGTCTTGCCAGGATCACCTTGTGCGACCCTGGGAAGCTGGAGCCAAAGAAATATTTGGCGATGACCAGGAAAAACCTACGCTTAACAGTAGAATTTCTGACTGGCCACTGTCAACTAAGGAAACACCTCCATACTATGGGGCTAGTGAACATACCTCTATGCAGAATGAGTGAACAAGAAGATGAAACTGTCAGCCATGTCTTATGTGAGTGCCCTGAGTTATCGTCAATAAGAGAGTGTGTGTTCGGTGAGTCTTGACCTACACCTGCCGATATAAAGGAGATGTCTCTTATTGACCTGTCCACCTTCCTGAAAAGGACAGGATGGACGATGACCTAGGAGGACAACTCCTCGGGAGGATGTACAATGGGTCACATGTGGCCTAAGTGCTGTGGGTCTAAACTCACCCTCCCCACTCTACAGATACAGATCTAGAGATGTATCCTAAAACATTTATTTCATCTATTTCTGTATCGTTCCTTTGCCGTCCTGTAGAATATCTTTTAGGTTGAACAGATCCGGTTTATCTTAAGCATTTAGCTGAATTTTTAAATGCTCTTCTGCTAAATTTTTATCGCAAGGGATATCTTAATGCATATTCTCTTACTGCAATCGGAGCATTCTCAAAGCATTCAAAATACAGTTTTAACATATCATAATATCGCTATTTGTGTAAGGCATTACGTATTTTCAAACTACTAACCGACAGGTTCATAAATTCACTCTACATTAATTTTATATCCAAGTTGTCAACAACTTATGACATCTGAACGCCTACTACATTATGTAAAATTTTCAATTTACTTAAGTATAAAACTTGATCCCCTAGTATACCTATTTTTCTCGTATCTTCACTTAGAAAATAGGTATAAAGACGTGAATTTTACCATTTCTTTTTAATTGTATCCTTCTTCAAGTAAATGATTAAAAAATATATCATCGCGTTCGAAAATTCCCAATAAAAGTTTAAAGCCAAACAATTGTTCAAACACCGCCACCTAGCGACCGTTAAAGCCTCTTGAATAAAGCGATGATATACCTAATATTTTATTGGGCATTGAATTCCCTTTCAAATGATATGTCACAATCCATAAAGCAGAACAAAAGCTATAACAGTTTTATTAAGTCAACTTTTCCACTTACCCCTACCAGTTATTTTACAAGACAGAGGAAAAAATACTGGAGCAAACTTACGCAAAATGATCTAGTGATTACGAATATTTAAATTTAGTGGTACTATAACGATACATTTGTTATAGAAAATTGATGTTTTTGTGTAATTATTGTAAACTACGGCCTCTAGCGGTGAACTAGGAAACTTGAAAATAATTTCCAGCAGTTTTTCGTACGCGAGTTTGTGATACAGATTTTTCTCTCTAAGCTGTAGGATAAATAGTTTCTGAGATACAGCGGGTTACCTCTCTTAATCAGACACCCGGTACACATCCATTGCCTACAGCTTTCTCAATTATATTTTTTAATTCTATAGTAACGTATATTACCCACTCAGGAAAAAACATTTTCCCAAGAATCTGAAGTGCTTGTGTGAAATAAAAACAGATGGTCCAGTATAAATTTTTTCTCTGCCCAACTTAAATTCCTGCCATTATCTGAGAAGGCATAGCCAATTCGCTTTTATTTTGTGCTGCACTTCTTTTCCTTGATCCCGTAATTACCAAGCAGCTATTTCGGTAGTCTCAGATTCGATACAGTAGCGAGAAGTGTTCAACATCAATGGCTTTTAGCATTATTGCTTTGAAATTACGACATCTTTTGTAACACATGTCACTTGACAAAATACTCATATGTGTACACTTTTAACTGAAACCTGAGCGTCATATAGATAATTTTTGTTTTAATCAGCCTAAAAGTGTTATAAAAAAAGTGTATACTGAAAATTGATACGAAAAACCAGCCACTTTTTTCTACTCCCTATGTTATAATTAGATATGCAGAAAATGTACTTATATGTGAGATACAGATTTTCCATCGAGATACAAGTTTACATATGATAGAAATGCAGCATCTCAATGATTGGTCAATATACAGAGTATTTCATCAAGATTAGTCCAATTTACTGTTTGGACCATTACTTTGTGGAATCTACTCATATTACTTTTTTAAATGAAACTAAGTGTTTCTAATTAATTCCACTATTTCACTATTGAATAGTTTCATTTAAAAAAGTAAGATTAGTCCATACTATAACTGGAGAAACCTTAGCACATAATATGAAAATTTAATCTGAAACACTTTTTTTTCGGATCTAGATGGGAAACTCATGTTCGAATGGGTCCAGGACCCAAACAGTGCTGGTCTCATCCCCAAGGGGATGCCTACCAACCAAACCCACCTCAAACTCGCCGTTACCCCTGCCTCGGAATCACTACCCCAGCATACGGGCGGCGGTCCTCGCACACTCTCGGCTCACACCGTCGTCTTCTCCCTTCTATCATTCCTACCTCTCATGCCATATCGAGTCCTTCTCTCCCCCCAACCATGCTCTCTACTGCGCTACTCACCTCCCTTTATTCCTCCTCTCTCCTCAACATTATCTCCACCATGTTCTCCCTGAACACTACCTCCCCTAGTTTCCTTTCCAACGTCTTCAGCACTTCCTCGTTTCTCTAGCATCTAAACAGATGCCTCACATCATCCACCACGTCACACCTCTCGCACACTTCAGTCTCTCTTTTCTCAATCTTATGGTGGTACCCTACTCTCGACTCATTTCCATTGAACACCTGTGTCAAGAAGTAGTTCCCCTCCCCGAATTTCCGGTCCATCCAATCTGTCCTATTCCCAATCACTCCTTTTAGCGCGCCCTCATACTTCTCCCACCTTCTCTCCATTTCCTCCTCCCTCCATTCCTGTACTTCCTCTCTGGTCACACCCCCCCCCTCCCAGCGACACGACACGTCCAATGGCTAGGACCTTGCCAGCACCGCAGCTGCCAGTCCACCCACTGTCCTGTACCCCTGCACCACCCTCAGCAGTATCCCTCTCTGCACCCGCAGGAGTGGCCTAACCCTCGCATTCAACCCTGCTCTTTCACCTCACACCTCAGCACCGTACAGCATACTCTGCTATACCGTCCTACCAATTACCCTCATCTTCCACTCTCCCGGCCTTTCACATTACACATCAACCTCTCCAGCAATGCTGCCCTAACTTTCTCCTTCTCTGCCGCCTTTAACATATGAGTTTTGAAGGATAATTGGATATCCAGACACACCTCTAGGTATTTCACAGACTCCTTCATACGAATTCTCCTTCCCTTCACCATCACTCCCATTTCCCTATCTATCTATCTTCTCCACAATTTTCCTACACATTATCTTCGCCTTTCTTTCTATCTCCGCCTCTCCCTTTGCCGTACATACCAGACACACATCGTCCGCATACACCGTAATCTCACATGCCTCTTCACATACTACCCCCCAAATCTCATCAAACACACACTTCCAGAGCGTCGGTCCAAGAACCGAGCCCTGGGGCACTCCAGCCTCCGTCTCATACCTCCTCCCTCTAGAGTCTACTATCACACGCCATATCAGGTAGTCCTCCACCAGGTTAACCAACTCCTTCCCCATTCCAAGCCTTAGCAACGCGCTCATCACTACCCGTTTGCTGACACTGTTGAAGGCGTTCCCGACGTTGAAGAACACGAGTAGGGCCAATTTCTTACACAAGGGCAGAAAATGGGCATTAAAAGCCCGCGGCGCTACGCTCGGGTAGCAAATACAGCTAAGCGGTGCTAATGCATTTATGCACTTGTGACACACAACTGTTTTTCGCCTACCTTTATAGCTATTGGAATTTGAGACTGTAAAATTATTGTAGGTACAATTCACAAACTTCAAATCCAATGCACACTTTTCAAATGCTGGAATCAATAAATAGATAGAAATAAATAGACATATATCCTTGAACTCGGCAACGTGGCATTGAATGCGAAAACATCTGATAGATTTTCGTCTACACTTTATTCGTTTTTCGAAGTTTGTAACGGAAATCAATTAGTGCTTGTTATATAGGAGTGTTACATTAAGTGTCATATTAGTGAAAAACTAAAGGTGAGACGTAAAATTAATTATAATTCCCGTAAAAAGATTATCAGTGTACATTATCAGAACAAAGTATAGTGGAAAAAAAACCGATAAGAAATAAGACAAGTTTAATAAATTCACGTCGGATTTATTCCGACGTTGCCAAACTGACAGTAAAACACAAATATCTGAGAAATCAACCTCTTAAAAATTAATTATTTCAATAAAATATAATCTAAACTAAAATTTAGTGATAGATTTGTCATCTCCGAAGTGTTGAACTGGATGCACAGATCTTCCGCACTAATAAACCCAAAAGAGATATAAAACGGAAATAAACAAAATGGATAGCGAAGATTATTCGACAGATGAGGGAAGAAAAAGGAAAGGGGGGTATATGGAAGAAACATTTGAAAGGAGCAAAAAAACGCCTAGGACACCAAATAAAAATCAAAAAACAGAAAACGAAAAATTAGACCAAATATTGCTAATGATTAAGGAAATGAACGCATCTCAAACAATAATTAAAAATGAACAATCAGAAATAAAATCTGAAATAGTGGAAATAAAAGATCAGCAGACCAGATTTAATGATGCAATCTTGAAAATAACAATGAAGAATGAACAACTTATGAAGGAAAATCAAGAAATCAAACAAGAAAATGCAGAAATCAAAAAAGATTTGCAAGAAACGAAAAAAGTTATAGAAGAAATAGAAAGGGAGAGAAGGAAAAACAAGATCGTTATATCTGGTCTAAAAGTTGAGTCAAATGATTCAACAAAGTTGAAGGAAGTAATGAAAGGTTTTATACAAAACCATTTACAAATTAATATAGCACCAAAAGCAGCAAACAAAATAGGAGAAAAGGTATGTGTAGTGGAGTTGGAAAATGAGATGGACAAAAGAGAGATTATGATGAATAAACACAAGCTGAGAAATAAGATAAGTGAAAGAATCTTTATAAATGATGATATGACCAAAGAAGAAAGAGATAAATCGAAACAAATCAGAACTTTTGCAAGAATCGAGAAAGAGAGGGGCAATGAGGTCAAAATAGGTTACAATAAAGTCTTGGTGAACCGTGAAGAATGGAGATGGAGCAAAGAAATGAAAAAATTAGAGAAATTAATACCAAAAAACTAATAAGTTTTTCTAGCACGGAAACCAACGGTAATGACACAGGCAATGAACAGGATACGAGCGCAATTACTGACATAAATCATAAAGAAATAAGAACGAAAAAGTCGAGGAAGAAAATAAAAATTGAGAACGAGAATTTAAAAAATAATAAAAGAAATATTGACTGTGAAAAGAAAATAAAATTGGGAACGTGGAATATTAAAACTCTAACGGGAAAAGAGCATGAACTTATAGAAGAATTTGAACAAACAAAATTGGATGTACTAGCAATTTGTGAGACGAAGAGAAAGGGAAAAGGAATGAAGGAAATGGATAAAGGACATATACTTTTATATAGTGGAGTAAAACAAACAGATAGGGCCAAAGGCGGAGTGGGATGCATAATTAATAAAGATTTCATGAAATACATACAAACATGGGAATATATATCAGAAAGATTCCTAAAAGTTGAAATAAAAATGGAAGATGAAATGGCAACACTAGTCATAACATATGGGCCAACTGAGGATGAAAAAACAAGTGTTAAAGACACTTACTGGGAAAAACTAAATGAGACAGTTGAAAATATAGAAAACAGACTAATAATCCTAGGAGACATTAATGGCAGAGTTGGTAAAAGAAAAGCAGGAGATAGTGATGTAATAGGACCTTTTGGCGAAAATGTCAGAAATTCCAATGGTATCAGATTGATAAATTTTTGCGAAGAAAACAACCTAATGATTATGAATTCATTTTTTTCCCATAAAGAAATTCATACGTACACGAGAGTAATGCAGTCAAGAAACGAAAAATCAGTAATTGACTACTTGTTAATAAGTAGAGATAACAAAAAGGAAATACTAGATACCAGAGTCAGGAGAGGCCCCGAAATAAATAGCGATCATTATCTATTAGAAGCTAAAATGAAAATTAAAATAAAAAAACCAAACAAAGACAGAATATGCAAGATAAATAAACCAAAAAAGATAACAAAGAGTTACAGACTCGCAGAAAAACAAGTAGCATTAAAATATAATAAACAGACGGAAAGTAGAGCTATTGATATAATAAAAGAAGGAGAAAACAAAAGTATAAAAGAACTATGGGATATGACAAAAAATATGATTCTAAACACAGCAGAAGAAGTATGTGGAACAACGGTTATAGTAAAGAATGGGAAGCAAACAAAATGGTGGACAAAAGAAATCAAGGAACAAGTAAAAATAAAAAAGAATCTATGGAAGAATTATTTAAGAACGAAAACCGAAATCAGCCAACAGAAATACAAAGAACAGAACACAAAAGTAAAAAATATGGTTAAAGAAGCAAAACGAAGAACTTGGGAGGATTTTGGTGTAAAAATGGAAAATGACCACAGAGGAAACCAAAAGTTGTTTTATAAAGTATTAAAAAATCTGAAGAAAAACAAATCTTTTGAACTTACACAAGTAAAAAATCAGAAGAAAGAATTAGTAACTGGCGATCAAGAAATAATGCAGTGCTGGAAACAATACTACCAAGAACTCTTAAACCAAGACACACATGAGGAATACAGAAATGAGATAAACCAAGTAACTCAAGTTAACGATGAACAGATGGGAACTATATCAATCGAAGAACTAGATGAGGCAATTAAAAAGATAAAACGAGGAAAATCAGGAGGACACGACAAAATAACACCAGAGATGATAATTAACTTAGGAGTACAAGGAAGACAACTACTTCTAATAGTATTTAATGAAGCCTGGAAATGTGTTCAAGTACCTATGGACTGGAAAATAGGAATAATACTGCCCATACATAAAAAAGGGGATCCAACAGAATGCACTAACTATAGAGGCATAACATTACTAAGCGTGGTTTCCAAGCTATATGAAATTATCTTAGAAAAGAGATTGCGAATCTTAACGGAAGGGCAACTAGATGGATCACAAAGCGGCTTCAGGAAAGGTCATAGCACACAAGACCATATTTTCTCAATAAAACAAATGCTTGAAAAGACAAAAACTGTAGATAAATATATTGCTTTTCTAGACCTTGAAAAGGCTTTTGACAGTGTCACACAAAAAACAGTATGGGATAGCTTAGACAAAAGAGGGATTCCGAAGAGCCTTTCAACAAGAATTAAAAGCATGTACGAAAACAATTATAGCTATGTCAGGAAAAATAACTTAGAATCCGATAAATTTAGAGTAAATGACGGACTTCGACAAGGAGGAGTGTTAAGTCCTTTACTTTTTATTATAATATTGGACGATATTATCAAGGCTACGAAAAAACATACTAAAAAGATCCACATAGGCTATAATAGACTGAAACCCATCAACCTGTCTGAATGTGCTTTTGCAGATGACGTTATGATTTGTGCACCGAGCGAAGATGACCTCCAAAAAAACTTACAAACATGGGAAAGAGAACTCAGTAAAAGAAATCTAAAAGTAAATGTACAGAAGACAAAAGTCATGACTACCGGAATAACAAACACAGAAATTGACATAAGGCTACAAAATGAAAAAATTCAACAAGTGGACTTGTTTAAATATCTTGGTATTAAGATCGACAGAAATGGAACCGAAGATGAAGAATTGAATGAAAGGATCACTAATGCCTCAAAACTCTACCATTCCTTGTCTAGAGCATTCATTGGTAAAAAAGAAATAAGTAGGAAAACGAAAATGACAGTGTTCAAGACAGTATATCGACCAATTCTCACTTATGGAAGTGAAAGCTGGATACTGACGCAGAAATCGAAGAGTAGAATACAAGCAATGGAGATGAGATACTTGCGCAGGGTTAAGGGAATAACACGGAGAGACAGAGTTAGGAATGAGGACGTTAGAAGTGAACTTGGAATTGAATCGATTCTTGACTTGCTAGACAACCAAAAACTTAAATGGTTTGGTCATTTAGTAAGAATGAACAACAGGCCAGTAAAAGATGTTTGGGAAGCGCGAGCAACTACAAAAAGGAAGAGAGGAAGGCCAAAGAAAACTTGGAACCAAGTGGTTGCTGAAATATTGGAAAAAAGAGGGAAAAGTTGGGAAGAAGCCAAAAAGATGGCAAAAAACAAGAAACAATGGAGCAATTTTATATATGGAAAGGAGAAATAGATTTCCACCCTTACACCTTCGGGTACAAAAAGGGTTTAGATTATATATATATATATATATATCCTTGAACTCCAGGAAATACTTGGGTCTAAAGGAACTGCTAGCTTCCGAGACTTTTCTCGGGGATTAAGTTGGAAGAAAAGCAGCACAATAAATCTTTACTCCAGTATACTTGCATATTATAGTAGAGGCAATGTCTGCCCTATTGTTGATGGATTCTTTGATATAACCTTCTACGTAACTGGTACTCTTACACCCACAAAGTTTTTGAATAGTTTCCATATTTACTTCTGCAATAACTTTGGTAGATGATCCGCGGAAACAGTAACCTATATGTATAGTTCTGCATTAACAATTTTTTATGGTATAATCATTCCAACGAGTTACTTAGAGCATCTTCTTATTCTATAATTATGGAAAAATTCCTGGTATGAAGTGTCTTGTGGCCGTAGATTTGTCTATTTCTTATATAAGCTGAGATACTCTCCACTCTCTACATCTGTGAATATCACGAAACCCCTATTTTAACCCTACTTTAACAATTACGAAAGGATCCTTATCTTCAAAATGTTCTGAATTTGAGGGCCAACGTAGTCACTAGTCCAGGTTTATGATCTCAGAGCTTCTGGACGAATAGCATCTACCTGGTGCTGATGAGGCGCAAATACGCCGAAACCGGTCTACAAGTGATGTTATTCCTTCTAATCGCAAACCAGAATGGTTGGTTCTATCTTAATAGATATACCAACCCCGTTTACTTTAGAAGTGTAATTCAATGTCGGTCGAGGCATCCCAGGTAACACAGACCTCTCCGCGAGATCTCTGAGAGGTTATAATTAGGATCTTATGCGAACTCCTATTGCGAGGTCCCGGTGATCGCTATCCGCTGTAGCTAAACGAAATTCTCACTGGTGTCTCCAGGAGAAATCTCGGAGAGCTCACATTCAATTTTCCAGGTTTCATCTTATTGCGAGTTCCTAAAGTTATCTCGAACGTAACTTGAATAAGAAATTCTTATTGCGAGTTCCTAAAGTTATCTCGGATGTAACTTGAATAAGAAATTCTTATTGCGAGCTTCTAAAGTTATCCCGAATGTAACCAGAACAAGAGATTCTCAATGCGAGTTCCTAAAGTTATCTCGAATGTAACTGGAATAAGACATTCTCGCTGCGAGTTCCTAAAGTTATCCCGAATGTAACCAGAATAAGAAATTCTCACTGCGAGTATATGGTATTTATCAATGCAGTTATGTTTACATTTACACGCGCCATTTAGTTTTAGTTATAGTGGCGTCCAGGTGGCGTCTGGCGATTACTGTTCTGTTTAATATAAAGATAAAGGGATTATTATTGGTTTGCATAAATATATTTGTTTTGTGTGAATTTGACTGGATAGGTAACAAGGTAAGTGCAGTTTTTCACAATATTCTCATTTTAAAAAGGGTGTATTTGTTGTGTAGGCCTACTAATTGTACCTACTGTTAATTTGGCCGCCATTTTAGATTCGTGCTGATACCCAGCAACCGCCAAAAAGGAATTCATTCGTTCAAATTATATAATAGTTTATCCATAGTTCCTAGGGGATTTAATTGGCGTATGGCGAAGATGTATTGTATATTCAGTCCTAAAGGGAAGAGAAAATTCCACAGACTTACATTTTACTTAAATTAATTAAACGCTGCATGTTCTTGATTGATAATTAGAATCCTATTTTGATATTTTTATAGAAGTTGTATTTCAATGGAATTGGGGGTTCTGGTCCCAAGGATGATCATGGACGCATGTTCAAGAACATTTTTACAAATGAACTAGGAATGAAATGCTCATGGAAGGGACAAAGAGGCAACATACGATTGGAAAATATGAACTTTATTGGGACCTGTATGTGTAAGTAAAGTTTCAGACTGGTTTATTTGCTTATTGATACAGTATAATTTGTAATACTCTTATCCCATTCATTTTACCTATTATGATGACCATTTGTGTTGATTTGTTCATTTACAAAGTATGATGTTCACAGAGGAAAGTTAATTATTTGAAATTGGAGATAGATTGGTATGTTGTAAATGAATATTTTTTCGGTAATGATTATAAAACATTTCCATAAGAATTGTAGCGGATTTTTTGCTCTTCACAATTTCCATTTATTTAATTTGTATTCTATAGAAAATAACATAACATAATTAATTGTGTTGTTTGGGTGTATGCATTTGTATTTTTCTAGATGTACTGAAACAGACATGGAAAACCACTGACAAACAATTTGAGATATTTTCCCAAGATTGGTTGAGACACTGTTCACAAATAAAAAAAAGGGAGGATTTAAAAAATAATTAAAATTAGTCAATATGGAGAATGGTAAGTCAATGTTTCCTTTGTAAAGGTATTACTAAAGCTCATATTCAATAGATTCAAGCGTGATACCTGATATGAGCACAGTTTTACCTCACACAAACATGTTTTAATACCTTGACACTTCTGGGAAAGATTGAAACTATGTTTTTTTATGGTATTATCCTACTTGAATACTAGTTGCGTTAGGATTAATTACTAGAACCAACAGTCTGTTTTGCTAATTTTGACTAACCAAAGCTACCTTTGAATCTATATCCTTATATTCACAACTTTATGATTAAGCATGGCTACACAAGTAGGATTATACATATAGGACAATTAAGTATTGATCTTCTCCTAAAGATAATGACATAGTTAACAAAACTCGTGTCGCGGTAATGGAAAATTTGTTTTGGTGTTTGTTAAAACTGTGCTTACAATGATTATCGTGCCAAAGGTTCCAGTATGATATCCGAGATATCCAGTATGCCAAATCAAATTGTTTTTTTATATTGAAATCATAGCTATACAGAGTTGTGATGTTATTATTATAAATATGTGTTGGTGTTTAAACATTTCTTATTTTCAACCAACACTCTGAGGGGTATCGAAAGAGTAATGAAATATATATTTTTTGTATTAATATCCCGAATATTATGGTTTACCATTTGCTTTCAGGTCCACACCGAAGGTGATAGCTAGCAGCTCATTTCTTTTTATTTCTTTCTTTTCTTTTTTATGTATATTAAGTTTTTATAAAATAAACTTAAATTAGTTCATTGGTTGTTTCAACATTCATCCTCTCTTGTGGTCATAATAATATAGTATTCTGATCTTGATATTCAGTTTCTCCCACGAGCTCTCAAAGAATCTGCGGGATGTATATGATCATTTTTTTACTTTTAAAAGATAAACTTTAGTCACTATCGTACATCGTACCTCCTGGTAAGTTTTACATGTTGAAAAAGAAAACATTCTTAATAAAATGGAAACATATTTTTTTACAATTATAAAACAATCTGCGGCGAAACATTAAAGTTAGTTTTGATAATATCTAATAGAAAACAACTAATTCCTCGCCACAATGGCACACTGGGCATTGAGGATATTGTGAAATCTTGCTTTTAACCTGATCAAATCTGATGGTGTAAATTTGCATTATCATTCAACTTTTTATTCAGTCTTGATTGAGAAAGTTTTTCAATCGAATATCTGAAGTAAAATGCAAGTTTTTTCAGGTGAAAAGTTAGGGATTTACAATATCGGATGTCGCTGTCCAGCATATGCCATAGTAACGGGGAAGTAGTTGTTTTCCATTAGATTTTACAAATAGTAACGTTTTTCCTAATTCTGAAATTATTTTTTTCAATTCAATAGTTTCCTTTTCCAATATAGAATATCTTACACTAGTCTCAATGCGAACTCTTGAAGACCACGCCAAAAGCATTGCATGCGAATATCGCAAAGTGACCTCTCATGGATCTCACAAAAGGCTATATATGTGAATTTCCTACAGAACTCGCCAGAGGCACTGCCTGCGATGATCACACAACGAGCTCACAGAGACGTCGATATGAGCAATAAATGAGAATTTCCCAAAGTAGTAGTAACAAGATGTCACAGAGAACTCGCCAGGGTGTATTGTTCGGGAATTTCCACGTGAGATATCTCTAAGACTTCGCTGAGAATATCCCGGCGGCGGACATTTGGAGGAGATATAGAACTCTCAACAACATCTCAGAGAGGTAACAAAAGTTGTCTCAATTTCTTAAAAAGAGATCGCGGGGATATCTTTAGGACCTTTTTGTGTTGCCTGGGATATAGCTCGTGAAGTAGTTGTTGCTTCTTAGTGGACGGTCTGCTCTTAGGTAATTTATTTTTCTAATTTTGTAAAGCGTTTAATAGTATTGAACTATTATTTTTTGACGTCTATAGATCACGCTTTACTAATATGACAATTATTTACAGGTAACTGTAATTAAGTAAATAATTAATAAACACCTATCCTGAAAACAAGTGATATTCGAACAGTATGTTTGGAGTTGATGCCATAATATGTTTTTTTTTACTGAAACATATAAATTATATCATAATAACAATGTCTTTCTGATGATTTAATATTGCGTTTCGAAATTGGAGTGCATTCATTTAGCATCATATCAAATTACATATAATTGATATAAAAAGCAATTGTGTCAAAATTATTAAGTAAATTGGATTTAAAATAGTTTTCCATTTAAGAAATAAAAAAATAAAAATTTCAGGTCCCACCGAGATTTGAACTCGGATCGCTGGATTCAGAGTCCAGAGTGCTAACCATTACACCATGGGACCTTGACATTATTAACAACTTTAACATAGGTTTTGAGAAACGTCTATAAAGCAGTATCGATTTTTATTTTTTATGGCTCATATTTTAATGTTTAAATTAGGTATGATTATTGTTTTGTTAATAAAACATGGAACAAATTGTTATTACTGGAAATATTTATTTCAATATATTATATTTCAGCAATACAGAAAGTAAAAAAGATCAAAATGTTATTTATTTGTGTTTTTTTTAGTGTTATTTAGCAATACGATACTAACCCTCTAACGTAAATTTTAAATTTGGTATTTCATGTGAGACTTGTCTAAGATTATCATCTTCATTGCAATATACAGGGTGATTGATAAGTGTGATAAAGCTGAGTAGGCCTCTTATCATGAAAGATACCAAAAAAAGTTAATAAAAAAAAAGTTAGTAATTTTGAAATATATGAAGCTTCAAGTTATGTACAATTTTTATAAATAACAATTTATGGTATATTTATGATAGCAGTCCTACTGAGCTCTATGATACTAATCAATCACCCAGTACCTACTTATACCTATGTTTTCTTCTTAATTTCTAAGCTTCATTTTCCACACAAAAATAACAAAGTCTCAATTTTAAAGTGAGACTCAACACACAATAATATTTAGCAGCAGGTGAACATATGTAAGTGTTCGCTAAATGACAATTTGAATTTTTTCAACTTTTTTTTTCAGGAACAAAATTAGTGGCGCGCTTATAATTTCTCAAGTAAGTTTGGCAAGAACTTACAAAGAAGTACATCACTAATGGTAATCTCGAACAACGGTTCAATGCAGATAATTTTGATTATCCTATTTATATACAGGGTGTTTCTAAATTCATGCGACAAAATTCAGGAGGTGATTGCTCGTATGAAATTAAGATGGGTCTTTCCTATAACAAAATTTCCTCAGCTCACCCCTTTCCGAGATATCACCCTTAAAAGGTGGTGACTAAAATTGATTTCTTTATTTTTTTTTCTAAAATTTCAGTAAAGCTAGAAACTTGAAATTTTGTCATTTCCAGCATTTATTATGAATTAAATCACATTTTACATTTTTACTGTTTTCCACTCAATTTATTTTAAAAAATTATGAATTCTGGTGTTTATTTTTTTTTCTCTGCAGCTATTGGTTTTGGGAAAAAAATTTAAGAAAAAAAAGTTTTTAAATAAAACAAGGATCTTAATTTAATTTTTATTTCATAAAACTTCATCTCGAAAAAAAGTTTTGATATGAAATAAAGTAAGGGTTGCTAATTTCACCCCTGTATAATGTAACAGGAATATTGAAAAAAGACCCGTGGTTAGTCCTTTGCGAGTGCTCGAAAATTACAGAATTTCAAGTTTCTAGCTTCACTGATATTTTTGAAAAAAAATAAAAACTCAATTTTAGTCACCACCAAGGGAGATATCCCGGAAAGGGATGGGCTGAAGAAATTTTGTTATAGGAAATACCCATCTTAATTTCATACGAGCAATCACCTCCTGAATTTTGTCGCATGAATTCAGAAACACCCTGTATATATTTTTTTATTGTTAAACTTCCCAGGTAGCAGAGACACGTCAAGATGACGTGAAAATCTGGTTACAAAGTAACCAGCCTGACGAATCTGATGACGTGAATATGACGAGAAAAAAACCTCCTAATGTCTCGGTTCAATGACGTCTTATGATGTCGTGTAATTGACGTCTTATAATGTCGTGTAATTGACGTGTTATAATGTCGTGTGATTGACGTCTTATAATGTCGTGTAATTTTTTTTTGTGCCCAGAAAGGTATAATGAAAACTATCGTTCATTACACATCCATAAATGGTTTTCCCGTGCTACGCCTCACACGGGAACACGTCGCGCGCACACGGGAAAAGCCCATTTTCTGGACTTGTAATGAAATATACTCTTCATTATGTTATCACTTTAAACGCCCCATAATTTTTCAATTTTGCAATTATATTTTGAATGATCAATGAAAAATTTGGGGAAAATACCAAATATGGCAATATCAAAATTAAAGAAAACATGGATATATTAAAAAACCTTTATCAATCAACTTATACTTTTTATAATACTTCCTAGATTTATAGGTACATTATATAACCAGAAACATAGATTTTTTTTGGATGTATGTATATTAATAGTTTAACAAAACCAATTTAATTTATCCTAAAATATTAGTGAGCCATTGATTATCCCCCTGTACTATAAAATAATGCAAAATTGTTTCCTAGCTTTCCTAGCTTCCTACCTATTATATTTATTTATAAGCGTTTGTTCAAAATAGTTAAAAATACTTATACTTATACACATACCAGATTATTGAAATTTTCGTCCTCTGATAAATATTCTTCTTAAATGAGAAACTTGGCAACATTGTTGACAGGTAACTGAACAGGGATTTCTGGTAATGTGGTGACACCTACAGATCTGGAATTCTTCAGCAATCCCTTCACTTCTTTTACTTCTTCTCGTAATTTCCGTATTTCCTGAAAAAATTCTTGAAGACCATCAATAGGTTCTGTTGGTTGTCCTTCACGAGATTGTGCATCAATATGTTGCATTGGGGCCCCTGTTTCAAAATATTTTTAATTAGTTTGCAAATTTTTTTGGAACACAATCACTAAATGAAGTGTCAAACTTGTCACAACAAAAATATCTGTTTTATAGTTATTTAAAGACATACCAATATTACTGTTTTCGTAAGATACCTGCACCTGAGGTAGAAAGTTTCGTCTGATACTTGCTGCTGGTATATGGCAACTTGAAGTTATGTTTGATGAAGTTGAGGTTGAAGGGTCACTCGATAAATTTTCTGTGTTTATTGGCTGAGAGCATGGCTGGCCTGTGAAAAAGTTCAAATTAATAATAATTCTGATATTTCACCAAAAAGACAATCAATATTGTTAGACTTTCATTGCAAAGATGTTTCAATAAGAATATTGAAAATTACAAAAAAAAATTGGAGAAACATTTGAAATAAACCAGTGATAATTATAAGTAATATCAAGTAAATACACACCAAAATTTATTTTCGGGAGAGTAGGGGGTCTCTTGAAGCTGGTACTTTTCAATTCATCATCACTGGAAACTTCTGGTGAACTCAAGCGATTATATCTTTTCAGTGTTGTCTTATGTTTAGGCCTACTTTCTATGTCAGACGCCTCTGACGTTAAAATGTCTGAAGTCTCTTCACACTTTTTTAATTTCTTTTGTGCTTTTTCAATATCATCTGGTATTAATGAAAACAGATAGATTATTACATTTACGATCCAAATAAATATACAACTAGTATGCATATAACAAACTATTTAGTTATGGAAATCTAGACTATAATTATCATCAAAATACTTCATCATAGGAAAGCTTTTCTGGATTGCCTTGCATAAAAGATACATAAGTGCATGTACTGGTGGACAATGGTTGAGGTTACCAATTTTACTTTAACTTTGCTATCCAAAATACTTGTCTAAGTAATTAATGTCTATATTAAACCAGAAAACAAAGGTCCTATCATAAAGATTGCACTCTGGTAAGAGTTGTATGAAATGCTTTTCAATTATAGAAACAAAATAAACACACCACATTCGAAAAAGGAGCGCTTTGCTGCAGAAACCCTCCATGAACGTTCATCAGGTTCTTCCGGAGTTGTGAGTGCCTTCACAAAAGCTCCAGTGGTCTTATAGGGTGGCCAAAACACCTCTTGTTTCAACGTTGTAAGCCAAGTGGAATGGACCAAGCCTATTAAACCATTTTCTTCATACTCTTTTCCAACGTACGTCATTGTTTTACCATGAGAGGCATGCAACTACAAATAATGGAAGTCTACTGTTTTATTTACCACATAAGCAAAGGAAACACAATTAAAAACATTGAAAAAATAAATTATACTTACAATGAGTATACTTAATAACTTAATTCCTAGAATAGATATGCCGAAGCCGAACAGAAAGCGCGAAAAGGTAGTCGTCACCATAGATAAAAGATGGTCGTCACTCGCACAGCACACCACTCGTCAGCGTCAGGGGCAGGAATGAACATGGACTGCGCGCGCATGGGTTGGCTCCTGTAGCGATTGGTTTACCGGTACTGAAATTAGTGCCAATAGAAAGGCCGCTAAATATTATGTTTATTGACAACTTTTATGATGCATTTAATGATCTTGTAAATTATATATTATTCCAAATAAAATATTGAGTCGTGTACCCAACTTGTAGATAAATTCTATTACTTTACACTGTATTTCTACTTACTTTTTTAATGTCACCATTTGAGACTTTTATTGCCTAAATTAAAATATATCAACCCATTGTTTAATTTTGATTCCCAATAAAATTTAAACAACAGAACTACCTGAAAAATACGATATTTAGACGTCACTTTATGACGACAATTAGATGTCTTTTAGGTAACGCGTTTTTCACGTCGAATTCTTGTCGAATGACGAGTTTGGACGAGAAATCACCAGTTATTGACGTCATTCTAACGTCACCCTGCTACCTGGGTTTTTAACTTATTCCTCAAGTGATTATATTTTTACAGTGTATGCAATGTAGTTTTGTTGAAACTTTGTAATATATATTTTTTATTTTATTAATTGTTGTTGCACTTAAGCTTGGGAGACCTTTTAATTTAATAACTGGACGTATATAAACACTATAAACACATTGCAATAAATAAAATATTCTGTGGAGATAAATTTCGTGCAATTTAATCTCTCCATGTATCTGTTTATTTCACTTAAATTTGTTTTAATGAATCTTAAATTGGATTTTATGTTTCTTGTAATATACATTCTTGTGCCACACTGGTTTTTAATAAAGGTTGATTATACGGTCTTACGGCTATTTTTGTTTTCAGTTTTTAATATTTCGTTTATAAATTTGTTATTATAAACATAAGAAGTACGAAAAGGTGAACATTTCATCTTCTTACAAATGTATGCTGCTTATGTTATTGGAAGTTTGTTTCTAGGTGGATTGAAAACGATCGGTCTAAAAACTATTCAATCATTTTACTCATAACTAAGTGGAAAACACTTGTACTACTTTTGGGACCCATTAACAATTTAGAGATCTACAAAATAATACCAAATTAGGTAGCAAAGAAAAAATAAATAACAAAATTACAATTTTAAACTATCCAAAGATCTCGTTACTATCAAGACCCGGCCTGACTCGAATGGGGTCTGTTTTAATGCTGAGGAAATTTTTATCTTACAGAGGAACCTCTTAAACTGAACAATGACTTACTGAAATTGTTTATAGGTCTTCATATTGACGATGCCCTAGAATGGTCTGTACATATAGACTCTTCACCATAAAAATAATCATCTGTCTGATATTGTACATGCTATAATGCTACCTACTACCTTGGCCGCTGAACCTGGGTCGGCCGAACTATTTAACAGAATCAACGTGATTCAGTACAAAATATGAACAATATCACTTTGCGTGAAATCCGCTATTGATATACTTCCACAAGTTTCAGTTTAATGAGTAAAAATCATTAAATGTCGTGAAAATCTATTTATCGAACACACATTACACATACTAGCTTAGAATTGACCTCTATGGAATCAAGTGCCTTCAGTGCAGCTTGGCTGTCGGTGAAGATGGCAACTAAACGTGGTGACCATTTTATTTTCATGTAGGGTAGTCGGCATAACTACATCTCGACAATCTTTCTATTCAACCACCAAAATGTTGTCACTGCTTCTCCAATCACATTCGCCCCTCTTCAGTTTTTTGTCTAGAATTGGTATTTATCTTCTATTTTGTCTTACAGTCCCTCATGAATTTGTTTTGTTTTCGTAAAGAAACGTAGACAATGTGTGACGCTCAAATTCACCTACCCTTTGGATTTTACCAATAGGGCACGTCACTTTGGTCACCCTCGATGCAAAATCTTATAAACGAATGCTCGGGCGCCAGATTTTTTACGTGGTTAGCTCCACGGCCCCTTGACCCTTCGCGTCAAGAGTTCCAGATAGCCTCAGATGGAGGTTACGGAAAATTCCAGGGGTCTCGTTGAATTCGACACTTCTAAAACACTCTAAACACTCAGACGACTATGCTACGGGTTATTAAGAAAACACTAATTAGGTCGGTTTGTATATTACCAGGTATATTTAATTTCCACAGGGATAAAGTACATAAATATTTACAGTAATTTATATTGTTAGAAATATCATAAATTGAATATTTTCAGCGTTCCCCAACAAAATAAATATAATACAGTGTGCAAATGCGTCAAAAAAAATATTCGGGTTATGTAAAATTTGCCGGTAGAACGTGCATAAGCAATGATACGATAACGGAGATATAAGCAGGTTATTTAAGCGATTAGTAACAGGTAAAGCGATATAAGCAATGCGTGGGCAAACAGTGAGCAGTTTTAAAGGAAGAAATTATATTACAGTAGTGAGCAAAAAAAACAAATTATCGTACAAAATTAACAATTTAACCACAACTACAAAAGGTCGTGAATTTGGGAGTTCGGGAAAACGGATCGACCAATCAACCACTCTGATAATGAAAACTTTGAATTAAGCTCGATATTCAATCAACCAATGGCATCGGCCTCAGACTTGTTTGAATTATAATAAACAAATTAAAATGAATGAATGAGAAATTAATTTCTTTACGTAACTTTCCCGGCTGAAGGTTGGACAACGCATGGAATAATCCTCGCACTTGCCCCACGATCAGTTTTTATTTCAAATAATCGAAATGAAACTTTTAATCAAATATTACAACAAAAAGGGTCGTTTATTTGGAAGGCAGGGAAAACGGATCAACCACTGATAATGAAAACTTTGAATTAAACTAGATATTCAATCAACCAATGGCATCGGCCTCAGACTTGTTTGAATATCATAAACGAATTAAAATAAATGAATGAAAAATTAATGTCTTTACGTAACTTTACCGGCTGAAGGTTGGACAACGCATGGAATAATCCTCGCACTTGCCCCACGATCAGTTTTTATTTCAAATAATCGAAATGAAAATGTTAATCAAAAATTACAACAGAAGGGTTGTTAATTTGGAAGGCAGGGAAAACGGATCAACCACTGATAATGAACACTTTGAATTAAACTAGATATTGAATCAACCAATGGCATCGGCCTCAGACTTGTTTGAATATCATGAACGAATTAAAATAAATGAATGAAAAATTAATGTCTTTACGTAACTTTACCGGCTGAAGGTTGGACAACGCATGGAATAATCCTCGCACTTGCCCCACGATCAGTTTTTAGTTCAAATAATCGAAATGAAAATTTTAATCAAAAATTCGAGAAATTTTTAGGACCGGACAATGGGTATAAGGATTTAATTCGGGAAAACAAAATCTAAAATAAAATACTTGATGTATTGAGCATTCAATTAAGAATTAAAACCAACCCAATATAAAAAATGTAACAATAATAAAACTGAAAAATAAATTTTCTTATCTATTGCAAAAAAAACTCACTAGAATACTGTACTAAATTTCGACAATCAGAATATCGAAACTGCTAACGGAAATATATTTTTAAGCGGAACAAAATAATTATATTCTTTGGCTTTACTAAAACAATTTTTCTTACCTTCGCAGAAACGGTTGGATACTACGGATTCACTGTAACTGGACTTCCAAAATTTTTGGTCGGTAGCAGAGATTTTTCGTTTAAACAAACGACAGCAGAGAGTTTCGAAAACAAACGGTAGCCGAGCGCGATTTTTGTTGAAAACAACCGGTAGCAGAGAGGCCCAAAATCGTTCGGTTTTCGAATTTATATCCTAATTCCTACCTAAAATTTTGCCTTATCGGAATCATACATGAAATTAATTTACTTTCAACTACAAAAAAGTTTCTACTAGACCGGACGGCTTTTGTTTTAATTAAAATAGTTTATATACCGGACGTCCTCTAGTCTTTGAATTTTTGAGAATCAAAATTAATAAATTTTATATTTTTAGTTTCGTATTCATGTGTTTTGAATTACTAAGAGAATATGTTATTGCGGTAAAAAAAATCAATGTGGTAGCAGAAAGGATCGGAAAGTAAGTAACGAGTTATATAAAAATAAAATATGCTACTACAGTGAAAACTAAAAATGAACTCCAAATCGCTGCCCCACAAAATAACTCGTTACACACCCCCTTTACTTTGGTAAAAAAAAATTAATGAACGAAAGTGCAACTTTCGGACATTACATTTTTTTTTCCACAACCACCTTACTATCTATAAATTATACTTATCAACTAAATAATAAAATAAACATC
Organism: Lochmaea crataegi; assembly: GCA_947563755.1. NCBI lineage: Eukaryota > Metazoa > Arthropoda > Insecta > Coleoptera > Chrysomelidae > Lochmaea > Lochmaea crataegi. The sequence continues at coordinate 25,101,649 of OX387426.1, forward strand.
AGCTGGACGTTTCAGAATCTGGCAATTCGGCGCCGGGTGGTTGACGAGTGGATCGCAGGTTGAGGTCCTCTTCCACGGTGTGACTGGCGGCGATACGACCGGAAGTGAAGTCGAACGGCTTTCTGGGCTGGTCTTGGGTGTTCGGAGTCTAGGTTGCACTGAATTCCGGCATCTTGCATCGTACGAGGTTGGTGGGAAACAGCTGCGAAGTGGCTTTGGACGGCCACCGATCGGGTACGAGGGCTGGTTTTAGGCACCAGTCCGACAGGGCGTGGGCTGGGTCCCTCACACGGACAGTTTCGGGACATCTGGCCAATTTCTCCACATCGGGAACAAAACAAGATGGATGGTCCATTGCAACTCTCTCGGCGGTGGCCTGCTGTGCCGCATCTCCAACACAGATCTCGCGTTACGGAGATGAAGGAACGTACTTCTCCCTGGCGGAAATGATCGGCTGGGGCCTCGGGCTGGAGACGGTCTCGGACTTCGGCTGCATACTGGATCAATTCTGGGATCTTCATCCTCATCAGCTCCTGGAATTTCACATTCGAGCGGACCTGCTGCTCCTCGGACAGCGGTGTTGAAGTTGTCCCTTCCTGGTCATCAGGAAGGCTATCAGTGTCGGACAAGTGGAGTATGTCCATGGGGAATTCGGGATCCATGGTTGAAACTGCTGGGGTACTAAAAACAAAAGTAAAAAAAAATTACTAACCATTGCGACCTTTTTATACGGTTTCGGTTCAGCGGATTTGAGAATACCAAAGACGATATTCAACATGTGAACTTAATCAGAGCTCTTACTTCTGATGAAAATGCAACAAAAAATGGAGAAAATTCATTCGGAGTCTAACTGACAAAGAAATACTTGATAGTTCCCACCTTTATCTATCGGGAATGGTTGAGTCGTCGGATGAGGTCTTTTCATGGGGGAAGGGCAATAAGCACGTTGTGCCTTTTCCCAGCTGTATCAAACACCCTCGCCCTGTACCATTTGGTCGGATCGGCGCTGCTCGGTCGCAAAAACTGCGCTTTTTCGGCCCAGTCTTTCGGCCACTCTTGGAAGCGGGGCCATTGTTGTGCGAATTCCAGCAGTTCCCAACTCCGCGACTTCGCATCTAGTTCCTCTTGGGAACTGGGAGTGGGGTTGTTGGGCTCCTCCCTCTCAACCGACGGTGGAGTCGTATCTGATGGCTCCCGTAGAGGGAGAAATAGTTCGGAGGACTCCGTGGTGCGAGGGGTAAATGTCGTGTATACCCCGGAGTAGAACTCCGAGATCGTCTCCGTCACCTCTGCCGGATTCTCCTCGGCCGCGGGGTGGATGATGGTCTTCTTCTCCACCAAAGTGCACATTGATATTTTTTCCTCGTACACCCCTGGTTACATCGCTGACGGAGACGGAGACCTCGGTGGAGTGTTGCCAGGAGCGTATCGGGTTAACCCGAACATTTCATCAAACTCCTCCTCGAACCGGGCGGAGGTCATCTCCCAGTCCAGATTGGCCCAGTCCTCCTCGTCGAAGAGTTCGGCGTGGTCGGTATGCGGTGGGGGTGGAATGGCACCCATAAAAACGTCGGGAGAGGCTGGCGGAGTAGTTTCTCCCGTCAGGTCGACTATCTCCCAGTCATCATCGGTCGGTGGCGGTCGGGGACGGAATGGCGGCGGTGCAGCTTGGCGTGATTCCATCCTAAGGATTGAAGATAAAAAAAAAATTTACTCATTTGCGGGTTTTAGGTCTTTTATATGCACGTGCTTATATCGTTTACCATTGTGGTCTTGTAAATCGTACACTACCGGAGAGATGACTCGCACGACTCTATACGGACCGGAAAATTTCGGGGCTAGCTTAGCAGCTACGTGATCAGCGGCAGATGACAAAGTATGTTCTTTCTTCATAACTTTGTCTCCTATGGTACATTTCCAGTCTCGACGGCGTATATTATAATAGCGGCTTTGACTGGTAAATGCTTTAGACAAATTCAAACGGACAAGATCAAAACAGTCCTGCAACTTTTCCATTCGCAAGACATGCGGTTTCGGATCCTCTTCGTCTGGAGTTATTCATCGCAAATTTTAAGTCCGGCAACCTTATATCCCAGTCTCGGTGATCCTCTTCGCAATATTGTGCAATCTTTGTTTGCAAGGTGCGGTTTGCTCGTTCTACTGGATTTGCTTGCGGTGTATACGGCGGAGTAAAACGATGTCGGATTCCCAATCCACTCAGCATCCCCTTGAAAAGCTTACTGTCGTACTGAGTTCCATTGTCGGTCAGTACGGTACGGGGGCATCCAAATATTGTCAATATTTCTTCATAAAAGGCCGAACTTATGCTACTGGCAGTAGCATTCCTTAACGGTTTACACTGTACCCATTTAGTGGATCGGTCTTGAAACATTATGATATAGCAGTTCCCTTTCTTACTCCTTGGTAACGGTCCAATAATATCGGAACTAACGGTTTGCCATGGTTGCTTATTCGATGATGGTTGCATCTTCCCTGGGAGCTTTTGTTGCGACGGCTTGTACTTTTGACATTGCAGACATCTCCTCACATATTTGGTGATGTCCCTAAACATTCCTGGCCAATAGTACAGTCTTGCAATACGGGTGATGGTTTTCGCGATTCCCATATGACCAGCGCTCGGAGCATCATGGTTTTCTTGAAGTATTCGATTTCGGTCAGGCTTAGCTACACATAACTTCCAGGGATCACTCATCTCGGGCTCCCTGAAATCGTTTATGTCCCAGAAGTGACGGTACAGACGGTCTTCCCGAATGCAGTAGTCCGGAAATTTACCTTGGTCCTTCAGAACCTCTTCCTTCTTGCTCTGGTACCATGAACATTCGGTGGTTACATCGGTCAAACAGAGAGCAGACGGTGGATTGGTCTCGGGGGTCATTGGTAGCGGATTTCTGGACAAGGCATCGGCTACACGGTTTAGCGCACCTTTACGGTATTGAATTTCGAAATCATACTGCTGCAGAAAAATACTCCACCTAGGTAAACGTCCGGACGGACTAGATATGGAATGCAGCCATCTAAGAGATTGATGATCGGTAACAACCGTGAAATGGTAGCCCTCTAAAAAAGGGCGCATCTTTTCAATCCCCCATACAATGGCAAGACACTCTTTTTCAGTGACGGAATAATTCTTCTCGGCAGGACTCAGGGTGCGACTTGCATATGCCACCACATGCTCATGACCATCCTTCTGTTGGGTGAGGGCTATTCCCAAACCATATTCGGAGGCATCGGTCTGTAGAGTGAACGGTACGGTGAAATCGGGACAGCTCAAAACGGGTGCTTCTGACAAACATGATTTTATCTTAGCGAAAGCAGCTTCTTGTTCTTCAGCCCACTTCCATCGCTGAGACTTGCGGAGTAATTTCGTTAACGGAGCCACCTTTTGTGAAAACGATGGCACAAACCTCCTATACCAGGATGCAGCTCCCAAAAACCTTCTTAGTTCTCGGATATTTCTCGGGGCTGCAAATTTTATTATACTTTCGACATTTTCTGGATCGGTACGGATTCCATCTCCAGTGACTACATGGCCTAAGTATTTCATGGACGGTAAACAGAAGTGACATTTCTCCGGGTTGAGCTTCAGCCGTGCTCCTCGTAATCGACGGAACACTTCGGATAGTTTTTCCAAATGCTGTTCGAAGGTTTCTCCCAGAACGATGATGTCGTCCAGGTAAGCAAAGGCGTAAGGATCTAAATCTGGACCAATTAACTGATCAACCAGTCTCTGGAACGTGGCAGGTGCGGAGTGCAAGCCAAATGGAAGAACCGTGAATTGAAACAATCCACGTCCCGGAGCGGTGAAGGCGGTAATGGGTTTGCTTTCAGCTGTTAACGGAACTTGCCAGTACCCACTCTTCAAATCTAAACTGGAAATATACTTGGCCTTTCGCAGTTTGTCCAGTATAGCATTGATAAATGGAAGAGGGTATGCATCCTTCATTGTTATCTCATTGACCTTTCGAAAGTCGATACAGAAACGGTTCTTTCCATCTTTTTTCTTTACAATCACAATCGGAGAGCTCCACGGGCTTGTAGAGGGTTCTATCACACCTTCTTTCAGCATGGCGTCTATTTCAGCATTGCAAATTTCCTGCATTTTCGGATTCTGGGGTCGGTATCTCTGTTTCATCGGACGTGGTTAGAGCAAACGGATTTCATGGTCAACTAGCGTAGTTGGACCTCGCAAGGATCCAAATTTCGGTAACTCCTGGTCTAGGAAGATGTTCAGTCTGTCTGTCTGTTCTTTCGATAAATTTCTTTCTGTAAGCGGAGTTATGGTTTCCAACGGACATCCTATCCAATCATACTCCTCGTCATCCCCTAGATCTTCCAGGGACGGATTGCTCCTTGTCAACCCCTAACTCCAGGGAAGACGCAGAGACTTCGGTAACAGACAGATTTCCAGAACATTTGTCTTTAGCTGGACGATGGTTGATTTCTTCCTTAAAGATGCACGGAGCAACATCGACCTTTTCCATGGACGTATTTACCAACCCTAATATTTCAACAGGATTGGCTAATGACGGACGTCCTACTATTTCATTATTGATGTATATCTTTCCCGTTCCTAACTCCAAACGGAAATTATATTTCCGGAGGACATCGTATCCTAACACAATATCGGTTATCAGACCAGGTAGATTTTCCAACGAACCCTCCATAGTGACGTCATCGATTTTCCATTCCAGCTCATAAATGTCGGTGATGGAGACTACATTTCCATTAGCCAAACGGGCCTTCGTATCTTGACGGGCGGTAGTTTGCTTTCTTTGGGAAAATGTCTTAGCTACTTGATCACCAATATATGATTTTGCTGCTCCGGTATCTAACAATGCTTTAAACTTGTGCTTTTCAATTTCGACGTCTATGTGAGGTCGGGGGTCGTTTATTTCTTCTGGCGGTTCGGTATGAGAGGCAAAAATTTGCGGAAGCTGTGTCGGCCTCTCCTCGGGACAGCTTCGGATTAGTTTTCCTGCCTCCTGCAGGAACAATCTTTGGAAAATACTCCTTCCTTATGACAACGAGAACAGAATATCTTCGGAGGGTTTTGGCAGTGATTTCTGAAGTGGCCAGACTCACCACAGCGGAAACAAATTGGTTGCCGGGAAGATGATCCAGACGGATGCTGAGTAGTACCAGGAGGCGGACGGCGAGGGGTACCGGATGATGTCGGTTGGCTGGTCCCAGCGATGGGCTCTCTGAATGGAGCAGGAGTCGAATTAAGAGATGGTCCATACCCTGGTGTACTCATCGGCGGGGGACGGGCCGGTCCACGGTTTGGTCCACTGTTGCTGGGTATATTCTGGAGTTCCTTCCTGAGGAGCTCATATTCCCTTACCACTTGACAAAATGTGGAAAAATCATCAAAGTCCCCTTTTCGGATTTGCAGCCGGTATTCAGGTAAGAGGTTATGGTACAACCATGCTAACTGTTGTTCGGGAGTTAGCTTTCCATGTCTACGCATTAAAGTCTGGAGTTCGGTGATGTAAGTAGTGGCGGACTCATTCCTTCTTTGCAAACGTCGGCCTATCTCGGCTTCTAAGTCAACCTCGTAGTTAACGGGGTAGAAGAAAATTCGGAAATCGGTTTCAAAATCGGTCCAGTGGGTGTATCTGTTTCGGTTATTCCGGTACCATAGTGCGGGCTCACCGGACAGTAATTCTGGTAGCAAAGGAAGCAAATTATCTTTTTGAACATTCCTTGCGGTACAGATTTCTTCAATTCTTTCGATGAATCCGACCGGATCTCCTCGGTTTCCAAAGCACACCTTCCAGTCATGCACATTCGGCGGAGGGTTGGCCATAACGGTTGGAACGGTTCCGGTATCGGAACGCTCAGAAACGGGACGTGGAGAAATATTTCCTCTTGATATTGACCTTTTGGCCCCAGGCCCAGCAGTCCCTTCTGACAAGCTTTTAAACTCGAGCGGAAAACAAAATCTTCTTAAATACCAAAGGAAAACGATCAGGGACAGGCAAAACGGTCCATTTAAACAAAATGTCCACAGGCTACTCTCAACCATCGGCTCTGTGCTCTTTTAAATACGGAATGGGAAAAAAAATCGAAAACGGAATACCGGTCTCTGTTTCAATAAACAATAAATGTCCCTGACTAATCAACAATGCCACAAAAAAAAAACCGGCAAAACAGAATAAAACGGCCCAAGCAACAAGATACTAAAAAAATTAAAACGGTATAAAACCGTTCCTACCCTATTCAAAAATCAGGTCGATGCACCAATACGGTAAAACGAAGAAGGAATAACGGTCCCTGCTCTAATCAACAATAAAAAAAAACATTTTAAAACGGAATGAAACAGTCCCAGTTTAATCAACGATCAGGTCCCCCCTCAATCAACAATACGGAAAAAAAATTTAAAACGGAAAACGGTCCCTGCTCAATCAACAATACGGAAAAAAAATTTAAAACGGAAAAACGGTCCCTGCTCGATCAACAATACGAGAAAAAAAATTTAAAACGGAAAAACGGTCCCTGCTCAATCAACAATACGAAAAAAAAATTTTAAACGGAAAAACGGTCCCTGCTCGGGCGCCAATTTGTGACGCTCAAATTCACCTACCCTTTGGATTTTACCAATAGGGCACGTCACTTTGGTCACCCTCGATGCAAAATCTTATAAACGAATGCTCGGGCGCCAGATTTTTTACGTGGTTAGCTCCACGGCCCCTTGACCCTTCGCGTCAAGAGTTCCAGATAGCCTCAGATGGAGGTTACGGAAAATTCCAGGGGTCTCGTTGAATTCGACACTTCTAAAACACTCTAAACCCTCAGACGACTAAGCTACGGGTTATTAAGAAAACACTAATTAGGTCGGTTTGTATATTACCAGGTATATTTAATTTCCACAGGGATAAAGTACATAAATATTTACAGTAATTTATATTGTTAGAAATATCATAAATTAAATATTTTCAGCGGTTCCCAACAAAATAAATATAATACAGTGTGCAAATGCGTCAAAAAAAATATTCGGGTTATGTAAAATTTGCCGGTAGAACGTGCATAAGCAATGATACGATAACGGAGATATAAGCAGGTTATTTAAGCGATTAGTAACAGGTAAAGCGATATAAGCAATGCGTGGGCAAACAGTGAGCAGTTTTAAAGGAAGAAATTATATTACAGTAGTGAGCAAAAAAAACAAATTATCGTACAAAATTAACAATTTAACCACAACTACAAAAGGTCGTGAATTTGGGAGTTCGGGAAAACGGATCGACCAATCAACCACTCTGATAATGAAAACTTTGAATTAAGCTCGATATTCAATCAACCAATGGCATCGGCCTCAGACTTGTTTGAATTATAATAAACAAATTAAAATGAATGAATGAAAAATTAATTTCTTTACGTAACTTTCCCGGCTGAAGGTTGGACAACGCATGGAATAATCCTCGCACTTGCCCCACGATCAGTTTTTATTTCAAATAATCGCAATGAAAATTTTAATCAAAAATTACAACAAAAGGTCGTTAATTTGGAAGGCAGGGAAAACGGATCAACCACTGATAATGAAAACTTTGAATTAAACTAGATATTCAATCAACCAATGGCATCGGCCTCAGACTTGTTTGAATATCATAAACGAATTAAAATAAATGAACGAAAAATTAATGTATTTACGTAACTTTACCGGCTGAAGGTTGGACAAAGCATGGAATAATCCTCGCACTTGCCCCACGACCAGTTTTTATTTCAAATAATCGAAATGAAAATTTTAATCAAATATTACAACAAAAGGGTCGTTTATTTGGAAGGCAGGGAAAACGGATCAACCACTGATAATGAAAACTTTGAATTAAACTAGATATTCAATCAACCAATGGCATCGGCCTCAGACTTGTTTGAGTATCATAAACGAATTAAAATAAATGAATGAAAAATTAATGTCTTTACGTAACTTTACCGGCTGAAGGTTGGACAACGCATGGAATAATCCTCGCACTTGCCCCACGATCAGTTTTTATTTCAAATAATCGAAATGAAAATTTTAATCAAAAATTACAACAGAAGAGTTGTTAATTTGGAAGGCAGGGAAAACGGATCAACCACTGATAATGAACACTTTGAATTAAACTAGATATTCAATCAACCAATGGCATCGGCCTCAGACTTGTTTGAATATCATAAACGAATTAAAATAAATGAATGAAAAATTAATGTCTTTACGTAACTTTACCGGCTGAAGGTTGGACAACGCATGGAATAATCCTCGCACTTGCCCCACGATCAGTTTTTATTTCAAATAATCGAAATTAAAATTTTAATCAAAAATTACAACAGAAGGGTTGTTAATTTGGAAGGCAGGGAAAACGGATCAACCACTGATAATGAACACTTTGAATTAAACTAGATATTCAATCAACCAATGGCATCGGCCTCAGACTTGTTTGAATATCATAAACGAATTAAAATAAATGAATGAAAAATTAATGTCTTTACGTAACTTTACCGGCTGAAGGTTGGACAACGCATGGAATAATCCTCGCACTTGCCCCACGATCAGTTTTTATTTCAAATAATCGAAATTAAAATTTTAATCAAAAATTACAACAGAAGGGTTGTTAATTTGGAAGGCAGGGAAAACGGATCAACCACTGATAATGAACACTTTGAATTAAACTAGATATTCAATCAACCAATGGCATCGGCCTCAGACTTGTTTGAATATCATAAACGAATTAAAATAAATGAATGAAAAATTAATGTCTTTACGTAACTTTACCGGCTGAAGGTTGGACAACGCATGGAATAATCCTCGCACTTGCCCCACGATCAGTTTTTATTTCAAATAATCGAAATGAAAATTTTAATCAAAAATTCGAGAAATTTTTAGGACCGGACAATGGGTATAAGGATTTAATTCGGGAAAACAAAATCTAAAATAAAATACTTGATGTATTGAGCATTCAATTAAGAATTAAAACCAACCCAATATAAAAAATGTAACAATAATAAAACTGAAAAATAAATTTTCTTATCTATTGCAAAAAAAACTCACTAGAATACTGTACTAAATTTCGACAATCAGAATATCGAAACTGCTAACGGAAATATATTTTTAAGCGGAACAAAATAATTATATTCTTTGGCTTTACTAAAACAATTTTTCTTACCTTCGCAGAAACGGTTGGATACTACGGATTCACTGTAACTGGACTTCCAAAATTTTTGGTCGGTAGGAGAGATTTTCGGTTTAAACAAACGACAGCAGAGAGTTTCGAAAACAAACGGTAGCCGAGCGCGATTTTTGTTGAAAACAACCGGTAGCAGAGAGGCCCAAAATCGTTCGGTTTTCGAATTTATATCCTAATTCCTACCTAAAATTTTGTCTTATCGGAATCATACATGAAATTAATTTACTTTCAACTACAAAAAAGTTTCTACTAGACCGGACGGCTTTTGTTTTAATTAAAATAGTTTATATACCGGACGTCCTCTAGTCTTTGAATTTTTGAGAATCAAAATTAATAAATTTTATATTTTTAGTTTCGTATTCATGTGTTTTGAATTACTGAGAAAATATAATATTGCGGTAAAAAAAATCAATGTGGTAGCAGAAAGGATCGGAAAGTATGTAACGAGTTATATAAAAATAAAATATGCTACTACAGTGAAAACTAAAAATGAACTCCAAATCGGTGCCCCACAAAATAACTCGTTACAAATGTTGGGATGGTATAAAAATGGTCAGTAAAAAGGGAATGGCCCTTATTCAGGTATGGTTGCAACAAATCATTGACTATTTCACCTGTAGCACCTAATCCACGAATGTCTCCTTGTGAATTTGTTCCTTTGCCCACATACACTGTAAAGTCTAAAACGATCCCAGTCACACAACTCAAACAATTTCATTTCAAAACGATGTCATTTTGTTTTTATATACTGTTTAAAACTGAGGCATCCTTTGGAAAGGGACATACTTTCATCAATAACCAGATTCTGGAATGGTTGAAACTGTGACCTGAAATTACAAACAGTGGGCACTGAACGTTGACAGCTAATGCGCCTATGGCGGCAGGTATTGAAGCGGTGTCATCACATTAATGTGTATCACTTTGTATAATAAAATTTTGATGTAAAATGTAGATAATTGAAATTCACATTTTTCTTAAGGCTTTTTATTTAGGATATATCTAATTTATCCCATACTTCACGGACACACTGTATATTTTTGTTGGAGTCATTTGAAAAGGTTAGATTCATTTTTTAAGAGGCTTAAAATGATCCTTTCGTGTCACTCCTTATACTACATATAAATTATTGTTTATTGAATTACATTTTTTAATACAACCAAACCATATTTTATCTCTTATTTAGGACCATTATATTTGTTGGGTTTGAAACTTCATAACATGACAATGCTTCTAACTTTTTTGTCTTATGAGAAAATAACAAAGAATCATAAAAGTGAATATGGAAGTAAAAGCGTCGAAACGTCTTGAGCACTTTTCTGTGTTGCTCTCGAATGTCTGTCAAGTTTTCCGATACAGTTCTTGAGAGTTACCTGCTTTTGATCGACGTATGTTTTGACTCTCCGAAGAATTTTCACCGTTAAAAATTCAGTTGCATCTTCTGAATGTTTTATGCGGAGAACATTGAAGCATCTTGTTTATCATGCATAAAACTTCACGATTGTTCTTGTTTTATGACATGCTCGTTATATTGTTTAATTTATCTATAGCTCACAAGACAAGCCGAAAGTATACTCTATACGAATTATTTATAGTTATTTTTTTCATAGCAACCGCATCTAAGATTTATAAAACATTCCAAACAGTTTTCATTTGCTATCTAAAATTAACAATGAGAAATTTCCACATTTTTTTTAAATTATGAATTCCCATAGCATAATTAGGAACATTCAATAATTAACAAGTGAGGAAATGAATCTTTAATTTTTTATTTCTCAGCACTCCCAAAAATACACTGTGGCGTCAGTGTACGGACGGCATTGCCGACATGCCTACTGTCTCGAACACACGCTCAAACTTACTGATATAAGTAGAATAGATGGTCGTTTTTACTATAACAATAATGAGATGCCGGCATCTTATACTGGCATCGGATGTCAAAATCGTTTTCGTAAAAACTACCATCTCTACACTCTTCAGATGAACGTTAACAAACATAGTCAGACGTACTTTAGTGTCATCATTTATTTATAAAAACATTTAGACATGGCGTCCAAGAACCCTCCTGTCAATGAAACTACAAATACTACATTTGTTTTTGTGTCCATCCAACCCAAATCCCCCATCTCGAAAAGTTCCTTATAAGGGAGATAACGCCCTTTTAAACCCTTCAGTGGTAACGTGCTTGGTTAGTACAAAAACGGTGACGCCGGTCTGATAGACAGTAACTAATTTTTTAAAAGAATTTTCACTTTTTACTATGAATGCCATGTTCCAATGAAACAAAAGATAATTACAAATATTTTACTTAGCAAAAAGGAACATTATTACTCTGGAAGTTTAGAAAAATTGGTATACAATGTATTAATACATAATGTATACTGTGATATTTTTAATTTCAATATCTTACATTGGGGAAACCACTTGTGTTGTCCAATTTATTCTTAATTAATTAGTTATTTATTCTCAGGGTATATGTGAATTCGGTTGTAACACTCGTCAATGACAGAACGATAAGGTAGACTGATCTGAAGGGAACAAAAGGAACCACATGAAACAAGTTATTATTCAATAAATCACAACAATACAACAAATACCACAAAATAATAAATTCAAACAGATAATTTGAAAAAAAAATAACAGTTCCAATTATGGATAACCGTGACGTCACTGTTACTAAAGAATCAATTCCAAGAATCAACCGGACTATAACATAAATATACATAAACATAAATATACATGAACATAAATATACATAAACATAAATATGTAATTAAAAAAAAATTAAATATCAAAATATAACCTTAACCAACGCTTGTTGGTAGAGTCCAAGTTCAATTTGGAAAACGATCTGCCTGTCTCCAGCAACGGAAGAGTCTATGTGGTCATTAATCCACATAGACTCTTTGGACAATGGATTATATAATTCATGATAAAATAAGCCAATAGAAATTACAAATTGATCATAGTTACGGCGTATTGATCACCGATTATACGCTTGACGACGTGGTTTAATCACTTCGGTTTTTTGGTGGGTCCAACAATGTGTGTTGCGATAGTACCCACCTTTTAAAATTTCTCAAAAAGTCAGAAAACGTCTTAAATTCGCAATGAATCGCTTTGGAATAGCTTCAAGTTTAGAAATAAGCAAAGCAATTGTATCTTTAACGCCTCATAAAATCTAATCAACCTTTTCTGAGACACTGACATAAGTTACCCAAGTGTCAAAAATAATAGTTTAAAGTTAAACCTCCAATATTGGGCGTTTAAGTTTAAACTGGTTCAACCTCCATAGAATCAATGGTACATACCAACTTGAAATTATGAACTAGCTTAAGTGTAAAAGGTGCATACGGCCATTATTGTTGTTGTGTGAAAAAGGTGAAGTGAAATTATCAAAATGGCTAATTATTCATATGAAGAATATATTCTAATGCGCATACATAATATATGGTGGGGTGCAATGTAATGCTCGTGCAGCCAAACCAAGATACGCCGTAACGAATTCCCAACAGACGACATCTCAATCGATCAAGATTCACCGCTCTTTACCATCGCCCAAGAAAAAGCTGCTCAGTAGTACTTGAAAGTACTGAAACTGGTAGGCGCCCGAATGTTACAGAATTTTACGGAATAAAACAGGAGTTTAGTACTAGAAGGGTCCCGGCTATGTATCCTGAAATTTATAAATCCTCCATATATGGAAAATTATTCATAAAGAAAACCACTATCCGCTTCACTTTCGACTGCTCGAGTTACTGAAGAACCAATATCCCAATTTTTTTACTTCGTAATGAAGCTACGTTTACTCGGAACGAAATTTTTAATTAACATTATGCCTACATTGATGAAAATCCGCACGCCATAAGCGATGAAGCAACAACTAACGCTTAGCATAAATGTCTGGATGGGAGTAATCAACACTTCACTACTGGGACCAGTAGGTAGTACCTGGCCGTACAACAGGATAGGATTTCCTCAACTTTTTGCAGAATTATTCACCTTGATAAATCAACGACGTTCCCCCAATACACGGCAAAATGTATGGTCCATGCACAATGGTTATCTACCCATCTTAGTCGAGTAGTTCGTCAATATCGTGACACTGCGTATTGAAATCGATTGATTAGACGAGGAGGGCTAGTCAATAGGCCTGCAAGATCGCTCGATTCAAATCCATGCGATTTTTGTTTTTGGAGCTACTTAAAATCATTAGTTTATTCTGTTCCAATACAAAATCTTATTGAGCTGTGGAAGAGGACAGAGGGTGAATGTAATGGAATTCAAAATGATCCCATAATTATTTTAAGGGGCTAGACAAACCTCACAAAAACGATTGGATTAATGCCTTGAAACAAATGGTCGTTATTTGGAAAGTATTTTATAGAATTCAATAATACTCCATTAGACCTTGTTCTTTAAACCCAAGAAATATTGGTAATCATTATTCTTGTTGTCAATAATCTTCATTATTACGTCAAATGAAACAGAGTTTATCAAAAATTGGGATTTATTTTACTTAACAGCGAATTTTAACAGAGTATATTTTTCTGAAATACCCTGTAGTCTTTGAATTTGATGTGAAATTTTCCAAAAAACTGGTGCACACCAAATTTGACCAAATTCACACATTGCCCATCCCACGTTCAACGCGTGTTATGGCAATGAAACACACGGCTATTTATCACATTACAATGTGCCAAGTTTGCAGGTAGCGGTTTTTTTTAAATGTGCTTTAAAAACTGACTAAACAGATTCATCTTTAAATTGCACTAGCTCACTTGGGAGGAACTTTTGAATACAGATTAGATGGACATAAAATTACATCTAACATCTGTAGTTTGCGTTCGCCAGGACGGACTAATTTTTGGACACCCTGTATATTACACAAAAAATTATTGAAAAAATTACTATTTTCCAGTTCAGGACCCAAATAATCTTCGTTCAAGCTACATGAAAAGTCGATATTGATTTTGTGCAAATAGCCCATTATAAAGAATAATTTTTTTTCCAGTAAGTATTTGATAATATACATCCACTTTTTGTTGATTGATATTGGTGGATACTCATACAGTGAGATTTTCTTAATTACTCAAATATTCTCAAAATTTGAAAAAGTTCAATCAGAAAATTTGGCAAGCTGGTAACATACTTCAATCTCACTCCATCTTCCAACAGTCAAAATGGTCAATTGAGCAGTGTCATTTTATTATCAATAATTGTCAAAAAAAAAATGAACGAAATCGAGAATTTTTATTGTATAATTCTTATTGATTCAGCTGATCTGATAGACACGTGAGTAAATACTCAATTTCACATTTTCATTAATTTTGAGTATAAATTTCTCTTCCAAAACTTCAACTATATTTCCGTTTTTTATATCGGAATTAGTCCCGGGCCATTCAGTTCTAGCCTACAAATGGAACAACTCGAAAAGAGTGATTGAATCAGAAAAACGAGAGACGCAACAAGGAAACACAATTTGTAGAGTAAGTAAAAGTGCGAGAGATCCCAAAAATGGGTTCATGGGTAATGCCATCGTTAAATGGAGACGTGATCTTTCCCATTTATTCCCAACACGTGTACGTTAAGTCCTTTTTCTGTTTTTCATCTACTTTTTAAAACTTTAAAAGTCGACAGAAACAGGCATCGCTACTTTCTAATTTTATGTGTGAGAGAAAAGTTTTTAAGTTCTTTTTTAAGAAATTAGTTTTCGCTATTCTATTAGGTTCTCTCGTGAAAAAACGATAAACTGATTTTAAGTAACGTTATTATATTGCGTATTTTTAACTTGAAAGACTTCTCATATCATTGTGTTCTATTTTTTATAGCTTGGGTACACTTGCTTCCATGGATATACCTATGATGAATTCTTTCAACAATTTATTTTATAATATTAGTCTCATTAGATCACTGGATCCTTCTATGTCCAAAAACACACATACTTCAGTTTCTTGGTTATCTGAGGCGCCACGGATATCCTCTTTCAGTTGTACCAGTGTAGTCTCGATAGATCTGCCTGCCTGGTTTGCATGCTGTTATGGGTGGAGAGGTAGTCTCTCCAGGGTTTCCGTTTTCATATAATTATCAATAGCTTTTTTAATCGTTTCAAGCACAAACGATGTTCGACTAGTTGGTCTGAAAGATTTTGGGTCTGTTGAACCTCTTTTTCGAGCTTTTGGAATGAAGGTGACTGTTGCATTTCTCTATGCTTCTGGCTAATAACCCTTATAACTGCTTCATCTAATTTTAACCAAATTTGGTAGATATCGGAAAGAATGAAAACAGCCTTAAATATAGTTCGGTATCGGGCTCTTTATTTCCCCACGACCCGCCTTAATTTGAACTGTTCCATTTTCCCTATGCTGTTTTAGAAAATAGCTCACGGTAGGTACTTAACTTCAAATTTTTTTCTGGAAATATTTGAAATATTATTCGGCACCCATATTATTTCCTAGCAACCCTTTATAGATAGAACCATGTCTACTAAATTGACAATAAATACAATAATTATTTAGAATGTCAAAAATTTAAAAAGTATCAGATTACATGAAAATAATCGTTTATCAGGTTTTGGTTCCAAATTATTAATATTCACAGAACTTGTTTTCAATATTCTTCTTTAAAAATATATAAGTTGTTCTATAAATAGTGCAATTCGGTTTGGCAACGAGCTTCAATGCACTCATTTAACTAAATCGTCGTGGATCCGTTCCTGGTTGAACTGGATCCTTCTAATATTCAAGAGATAACAAAAACACATTGGCCAATATCATATCCCCACAGCAATAACATCCATTGATAAACAAAAATGGGATTAAGGTTCAAATTGTGTTCCAACTCAATTTGGTCCATAGTTTAGACGCATTTTATCTTTTATCATAACTAACTTACAATTAAAAACGGACATACATTATTGCGTCTTCTCCCCAGTTATTGCAAATTTAATTCAATTGAGTTAATATGACACCAGGGTAAATCTGATGCTAGAAGAAATAATACTTTTTCCAATTTGAGCTCATCTGTAATAAAATTGGTGAGAAATGTGGTGAGAAACATTTCTGTTGTCAGTTGGAAAAACTATATGGAACATGTTATTAGGGTGAAACATTTTTTCATGTGTATGAGTACTAATGTTAAGACTTTATAATAAATTTTGATGAAGATAGTGAAAAGGTACGTGGTAAAAAAAAATTAGTTCCAAAATAGTTATTTGTGTATTTAGAGCGTAAAGTAATAGATTGCCGCTTGAGAAAGAATGTTCGGCGATCTTTCGAAAGCGACAATTTCACTTTACGCTCGAAAAACACACATAATTTTTTCTACAGTCGCCCTTTTAATACTTAAAACAGTTTTTTATATTATCTTAGGTTATAATAGGAGTGCTAGAAAAATCGTCATTTTCACTATTCATCATGATTAACCTTAAAAAGATTTACTGACTAGGGATGTTAAGAAATAATCGATTTTTATACAAATCGATCATTATTTTCTTATAATCGATTTCTAGTTATCGATTTTTATGGTAATATTAATCGACTTTTAGTGAATCGATTTGATAAATTACGAGTTTAAATCGATTTTCGGAAACGGCTCTTATTATTTATTGACTATTTTTCAAAATTTTGACAACTTTTGACGATTATTTACCATTTCTCAAAATTTTTACAATTATTGACCATTTTTCAAACTTCTAACAATTATTGACCATTTTTCAAAATTTTACAATTATTGACCATTTTGACTGTTTTTCAAAATTAGTGAACATTTTTTCAAATTTTTGATAATTTTGGACCATTTTTCAAAATGATGACAATTTTTTATATATATATATATATATATATATATATAATCTAAACCCTTTTTATACCCGAAGGTGTAAGGGTGGAAATCTATTTCTCCTTTCCATATATAAAATTGCTCCATTGTTTCTTGTTTTTTGCCATCTTTTTGGCTTCTTCCCAACTTTTCCCTCTTTTTTCCAATATTTCAGCAACCACTTGGTTCCAAGTTTTCTTTGGCCTTCCTCTCTTCCTTTTTGTAGTTGCTCGCGCTTCCCAAACATCTTTTACTGGCCTGTTGTTCATTCTTACTAAATGACCAAACCATTTAAGTTTTTGGTTGTCTAGCAAGTCAAGAATCGATTCAATTCCAAGTTCACTTCTAACGTCCTCATTCCTAACTCTGTCTCTCCGTGTTATTCCCTTAACCCTGCGCAAGTATCTCATCTCCATTGCTTGTATTCTACTCTTCGATTTCTGCGTCAGTATCCAGCTTTCACTTCCATAAGTGAGAATTGGTCGATATACTGTCTTGAACACTGTCATTTTCGTTTTCCTACTTATTTCTTTTTTACCAATGAATGCTCTAGACAAGGAATGGTAGAGTTTTGAGGCATTAGTGATCCTTTCATTCAATTCTTCATCTTCGGTTCCATTTCTGTCGATCTTAATACCAAGATATTTAAACAAGTCCACTTGTTGAATTTTTTCATTTTGTAGCCTTATGTCAATTTCTGTGTTTGTTATTCCGGTAGTCATGACTTTTGTCTTCTGTACATTTACTTTTAGATTTCTTTTACTGAGTTCTCTTTTCCATGTTTGTAAGTTTTTTTGGAGGTCATCTTCGCTCGGTGCACAAATCATAACGTCATCTGCAAAAGCACATTCAGACAGGTTGATGGGTTTCAGTCTATTATAGCCTATGTGGATCTTTTTAGTATGTTTTTTCGTAGCCTTGATAATATCGTCCATTATTATAATAAAAAGTAAAGGACTTAACACTCCTCCTTTATGGTAATATTAATCGACTTTTAGTGAATCGATTTGATAAATTACGAGTTTAAATCGATTTTCGGAAACGGCTCTTATTATTTATTGACTATTTTTCAAAATTTTGACAACTTTTGACGATTATTTACCATTTCTCAAAATTTTTACAATTATTGACCATTTTTCAAACTTCTAACAATTATTGACCATTTTTCAAAATTTTACAATTATTGACCATTTTGACTGTTTTTCAAAATTAGTGAACATTTTTCCAAATTTTTGATAATTTTGGACCATTTTTCAAAATGATGACAATTTTTTACCATTTTTTATAGTTTTTGAACATTTTTCAAAATTTTATACCATTTTTTAAAACTACTGACCATTTTTCAAAATTATTGACGATTTTTGATAATTATTGACCATTTTTGACCATATTTCAAAATTTTTGGCAATTTTTCAAAAACTAACAATTTTTGACAATTATCAACTATTTTTCAAAATTTTGACAATTTTTAACAATAATTTTTGACAATAATTGGCCATTTTTGACAATTTTTCAAAATTTTTGACAACTTTTCAAAATTTTTAACAATTTTTCAAAATTTTTGACCATTTTTCAAAATTATTGACCATTTTTGATAGTTTTTGACAATTATCCACCATTTTCAAAATTTTAACAATTATTGACCAAATTTGACAATAACTGTCCATTTTTGACGATTTTTAAAAATAATTGACAATTTTTAACCATTTTTGATAGTTTTTGACCATCTTTGGAAAAATGGTCAAAATTTTTTTTGAAAAATTGTCAAATTTTTGACCATTTTTGACAATTATTGACCATTTTCGACCATATTTCAAAAACTTTAACAATTTTTGACACTTATCAACTATTTTTCAAAATTTTGACAATTATTAACAATAATTGTCCATTTTTGACAATGCAATCGCCGCTATAAGCTTCTGCTTTTGTCAAATTAAAAAATCAAGCAGCTTTAGAAGGAACTTTCGACAAAGTGTTGATTCCAACAAGTTGTGAAGTACATTTTTGATTACTCTATCGTAAATTAATCTGTCGTTTTAAAACTTTTTCGGATATAAGGACATGTATTTTCTACACGTCTCCACAGTATTGATAGAGAATCCTTTTTCCATAATTGTGAATTATCGTGAAATGCCGGTCTTAGAATATGGTATCGAAACAAGCAAATATGCGCCCCTGTCTTCTACATCACCAATTTTCAAATTCGTCAATAAACAATAGCGACAGGCACCAGACATCCCCATTATTGCAGCCTAGAATATTTCATAGTTTATTATCTACAATGTCCAAAAGGTTAAGAGATATTCCCTTGATCATCAAATATTCTTTATCGCAAGCCCTTATCAAAAATTATTTTGCTCTTTCCAATACCGCAGCTTTCTTTGCCTTGTACCCTTTCGACTCACTCTTTAGATAGGCAGTGACTTACTATATTTTCCAATGTCTATGTTTTTATGGACCTTTATAACGGCCTTCAGCTTCGAGTACTTTGACCTCATGGATGGAATTGCATAATTCTTCTTCAAATTTAAGAAATACGATAGCAGAACTTTCTCATTTATTGTCATGACGACCCGCTTTTCTTTCCATTCATTAAATTCAGAAGATACCTGTTTATAATGTTCCCTGGACTTCGCAGGCTATAATTGGAAAGCTGCTTTTTCAACTTCCTGATGGATTATCTCAGGAACAAAATCACTTTCTTGAATTTTTCACAAACTCAACAAATTTTCACAAATGGAATCGATAAACAATCGAAACTAAATAGCAAATATTCAACACCTCCAATTTTTTTTTTATAATTTCAATAACTTTTGACGTAACAGCTGCTGTCAGAGCGAAAGGTCAGATCATTTTTGATGAAACCTGATTCTAAATGACTGTGATTGTGGATGAAACGTTGTATTCCATTCGTGTTTCAGTTGCGTTTCATCCAGACACTATCTAATACACTTATGCAATAAATAACTATCATTTCATTTAGTTTGAACCGTTTTTAATCTAACTCTGTAACCATTTATCAATTTTTAAAGATTATGGGTCGTGTACAATGGATAAGTTATTCATGGTTATTTATGGCACTAGAATTTAACGATATATTTTGAACTAAATAAAGTATACTAAAAAATATCAGTTGGACTATATATAAAGTCGTTGAAACGTTATCTTCTCGATAACATTTCAGATATATAAATATTTGAAAATCATAATTTATATTTTGGTGGAATAGACAATGATGGTGTTCGGACTGAAAATCAGTAACGATAGTTTCCGGTTCTTAACTTCAAGTAATAAGGAACTGTGCAGTAGTTCAGATAGTACTAAAATTTAATTTACTGTTTGGACCCTTACTTTGTCAATCTACTCATATTACTAGTTTGAATGAAACTAACTGTTCTAAAAAAATATTGATAAAATCTTTCTTGGAAATATGGTTTGGCGAACTATCTAAATTTGACTAGGATTACTGCATAGTTCCTGGAAAAACAAGTTCCTGTAACCACACTTCCTGGAACAGAGAGGTTCTGGAATATATAGTTCCCTGAAGAAAGTTCATGCAATAGACGGTTTCTGTTATACACAAGCTCCTGTAATGGGTTAGTAATTAAAATTACTAAATTAAAAAATTATAGACTTTGGTGAAGCCATACAAATTTATCATTTACTTTCCTGTTGAAGATTCTTATACTTATAATCCGGGAACTATGAAAAACGATATTGCAGGGAGTTGTGTCTCCCAGAAAATTACTCCAGGACAATTTCTCCAGGACCTAGTGAATTATAGTAACATGTGAATTACAGGAGCTTGTGTATAACAGAAACTGTCTATTGCAGGAACTTTCTTCAGAGAACTATCTATTCCAGAAACTATCTCTTCCAGGAAGTGTGTTTTCAGGAACCTATCTTTTCCAGGTACTGTGCAGCAATCCTAGTTGAATTTAGATAATTCGCCAAACCATATTTTTAAGTAAAATTTATTTACTATCTGAACTACTGCACAGTTCCTTATTACTTTTTGACTTCAAAGGTAATGATGAACAGAAAGCAAACCTCTCTATCCATATTTATATGAAATTTAAATATTTTAAATTCCGCGGTGAACTTAGAAACCGGAAACTATCATTATTGATTTTTAGACCGAATACAATTATTATTGACTATTCTACAAAAAGATAAATTATAAGAAATTTTCAAATACCTAAATATTTGAAATGTTATCGGCAAAGATAGTGTTTAATCGTTGAAGAATAATGAACGAGATTGAAAACTTGAGAAAAACCAGTCGGACATATAAGATGTATTAAAGAGATTAGCATGTAAGTGGCAAAAAACGATGCTCATGAAATAAAAAAAGGAAAATATATTTAACACAACATCAAGGCTATGATGATCTTATTTATTATTTACGACATTTTTAACTATTTCTATCCAAAACATGGAGCTTATTATCAACTTCCCTTTAAAGTGCTTTTCGCTAGTATATCAGCTCAACTATCTAACATTTAAAGTAGCTCTGTAATATGTATGACAAATTAAATATTCTTGGCAAATTGTGATAAAGCTCTTTAAATTTTCAAAGGAACATTATATTATATTCTTCACCAGCATTAAAATTCAGTGAGTGAGTCTTCGTGAAGTAGTTGTATAGAGTGCTTTTTATACCGGGTAGTCACTCAGCGGTCCCAAAATTTAATTCTTTCCACAATCAAACTTATTAATCTCTAGTTCACTTTTTCTTCCAGTTTCACTTGAATCCATAATTTTTAACTCTTAAGAATACAAATATTGTCGAATTTTACCAGAAATTTAAACTGACAGGTAAAGAACGTTTCACAATATTTCGTTGACTCGGCATCTGGCCTTAAGGATTTAATAATAAAAGTTTATGAATCCCTCATTGTACAGTAAACAATAACAGATCAGTAGTCGGTAAAATTTATATACTAAAACATAAATTTATTTTATGAAAAAAATCACTGAATTTTTTAAAACAAATTTAACTTCTATTTATCAATTGGAATTGAACAAATTAAACTGTAGAAATATATAGGATGGCCCACCGTATAAGTTTTGATTTATTTCATCTAATTAGTAGAAGTTATCAAAAAATGTTTAAAATAAAAAAATGTAGTTTAATAATGGCCACAGTTTGACAACATTTTGTAGATACCATACAGGGTATCTGCATTTATATCGTTCTTCGGATTATATCGTTTTGCGTTTGGTCAACACATTTGGTTTTATTAGCGTTACTTCGTATTTTTCGTTTATGTATTGGCGTATTGATAATATCTTTTACTGTGGATATTGAAATTTTTGTTTCTTTTGCTGCGCCGGTTATAGAATAACTTCGATGTATGAATGATTCAAACATATTTTACACAATTCGCTTCGCATCCGGCGATACATGCACTTTTTTGTCCTGGGACGCCACATACTTTGTTTTGAACACAAGATTACTTCAGGAGTGAAATGTTTATTGCAAACTAAAATTCTGAGA
Organism: Lochmaea crataegi; assembly: GCA_947563755.1. Taxonomy (NCBI): domain Eukaryota; kingdom Metazoa; phylum Arthropoda; class Insecta; order Coleoptera; family Chrysomelidae; genus Lochmaea; species Lochmaea crataegi. Next base: position 25,124,146 of record OX387426.1, read on the forward strand.
CAATATTTAAAATGATTATTCCGAAATTCTCACTTTCTATTCTATCTATAAATGGGTGTCCCACGACGTTTTGACAGACCAAATTCTCGAAAACTGTTCATGACATGTATAAAATTTGGCAGATATAGACAGTCGAAACTGATGCTTGTATTTATTATAAAATGACTTCCGTTTTTCCTGTCACGTGACCCCAACATGATTTTTTTAAATGGGACAACCGGTATAATATTACAATTTTGGATATATCATTCAAAAACAAATTCAACGATACCACACTTGTCATTATTGTATTGTGTAGTAATGATAATAAGGGCTATTTATTTTTACTAAATTTATTAAATCAATATTTTGCACTAAAAAAATTATGTGGCTATGAAACAAATAACTAAGTAGCAACAACATTGGTTGTCATTCATTATTTTTTGTAAAGTTTATTCAAGAAATTTCATTAATTATTAGTCATCATCTTGTGAAGACACTGTAATAATAAGTAAATAATACCTTCCATTTTTACTTACGATGAATATGTTGGCATGCTACTTATCTATGGAGAATGTGGAAAAAAACAAAACTCATGTTGATTTTGTACAGAAATCGTTTTCCTCATAGAATAACTCTCAGCAAAAATACTTTAGTCTATCTCGAACGAAAGCTAAGAACTGGTTCTTTTCCAAGCGGTAAAGTTCCTCGTCAAAAGACCGCTCAGACAGATGACAATGTGATAAATATTTTGGCTTATCTTCAGGTGAATCCACACACCTCAATACGATTTCTTGAACAAGAATTACAAATAAGTAGAAGTTCAATAAAAATAGATTGAAAAATGACAAATACCATCCTTATAAAAACAATTAACACAAGGTTTAGTTCCTGCAGATCCTGAAAGGGGAATACATTTTATTTCTGAAATGTTAGTACAAAGTTATGATGACCCTTCTCTTTTAGAAAAAATATTATGGAGTGATGAAAGTAGATTTCATAACAATGGTATTGTTAATCGCCATAATTGTCATTATTGTTCGCAGGAGAATCCAAAGTGGAAGCGCGAAACCAATTTTCAAACAATATGGGGAATCAATGTTTGGTGCGGTTTATTTAACGGTCGGTTGATTGGTCCCTATTTTTATTAAGGAACATTAACGGGGCAAAGATGCTTAGGTTTTCTTTAAATACTCTACCAGAATTACTTGGAGATATTCCTTTACATGAAAGGTAAACAATGTGGTGGCAGCAAGATGGAACATCTCCTCACTTTTTTGGGCCAGCTAGAGAATATCTTGATAACACATTTCCTGAAAAATGGATTGGTCTAAATGGTGCGATTTTGTGGCCACCCCGTTCTCCGGATATTACACCCTTAGATTTCTTTCTCTGGGGTTACTTGAAAGGTCGAGTTTTTGTCACACCACCGATTGATTTAGATGATTTAAAGAATAAAATAAGATAGGCATGTCGGACCGTAACACCCGAAATGATTACAGCAGCATGTAACGTTAATTTCGTTCACTTTACTTTCCTCGATTGAATTAATAAATGATCGTATGGGCGGCGAATAGCCAGTCCTTTCTCATACCCAACACCGAGAAATGTTTCAAGGCTGAATATATTTACTGTCGACGAGAGTCGAAATCAACGCTGATCGAGGTCCGTCTGTCGGAAAATAGTCACGCCCATCTTGAAATTCCCACTTCGATCTCGTGTCTCTTCTTCTACCAATTATAAATCAAATATGAATCAAGAATTCACTACTGAAAGGTAAATTCCTTTCCTGGTCAAAGCGTATGAGCGTGACACGAACATGAGACGTAAGTCGGTGGTCGTTCACATGATTTCGTGTATTTCAACAAGATGCAAAGGGGTTTTCGTTCTTCTTTTTCCGGCGAACATGTGCTATTGAAGCCTTTCTGGCTTATCTTATCTTATCTTAGAAGTGCATTCATTTGAGTGGTAAGTCATTTCGCTTAAATGTATAACTAACTCTCCTTTCTTAATAGCTTCTACCTTCCTATCTTTATTATGTAGCAATGTCATTCCAGTGCCAGGAATAATATATATCGATATGAATTTGTTTTTTTCTTTCAGGTTTTTTTATATTATCTATTTAAAAATATCTATTTAAAAATATATACGTATTTAAACAAATGTATGGTATGTATTTACCGGTGCAGAATCGGTTATTCTATTTTATCGTTTTTTTATTTGCTTTCTTTTTATCTAAAAATACAGGATGTATGAACCACGTTGTCAAATAATTTTCTTCAATATTGAATATTATATGTACTGTAATATTAAATTAGCAATTTTCTTCAATATTGTAATATCATACTTCAGACATCCTGGATTTTGTTAAATTTGGTAAATTTGTTCCTGATACTATATTTGTTCCCTAGCACTTTACCGGGACCCGAAACCTTACCTGGACCCGAAACTTTACCTGAGACTTTACCTGTGACAGGAACTTTACCTGAGACACTACCTGGGTCAGGAATTTTTACCTGGAACAAGCAAGAACATTAACTGAAACTAGAACTTCAAAAGGACACCATCACTTCAGGAAAGTACATCTGCTACATGTAGTGAGCTCATCAACATTGAACAACAACCTACCTAGTCAAATTTTTTTTCTATTTAATTTTTTTTGAACAAAGTCAATATACAACTTGTAAATTTAATAACGTTGTTCATATAGTTTTTTTCCCTTCCAATCTTACAGGATTTGTCGCTATAATGCAGATGTGAATAACAAATAGGCTAGTATTATTCAGAGTGGCGCCCACTTACCTTTCCTAATTTTCATAATTTATCTTTATTTCACCTTAAATAAATTTCAAGTAGAATTACCCGAGAACCGGTAAGACTACTCTCTGAATTTATACTAGTTTGGTCTCAGAATCTACACCTGAGGTGCTCTCTAAACTGAGTAGCCGTTACAAGCACAAGAAACCTTTTAACAAGATTTGAACATTGTGTCAATGTAAATGGTCAGCAATTTGAACATTTTCTTCAATTTTTCTAATAACTTGTACTTTTCAATTCCCTATGTTACGTTTAAAAAAAATGATTTATACAGATGTTCATTTAATTGCCCCTAGCATCATTACCGCACAATACAATGATGACAAGTGTGGTATCGTTGAATTTGTTTTTGAATGATATATACAAAATTGTAATATTATACCGATTGTCTCATTAAAAAAAATTATGTTGGGTTCACATGACCCGAAATGACAGGAAAAACGGAAATCATTTCATGTTAAATATAAGCATCAGTTTCGACTGTTTATATCTGCTAAATTTCATACATGTCATATGAACGGTTTTCGAGAATTTGGACTGTCAAAACGTCGTGGGACACCCTGTATATATTTTAATCCCATTATATGAAAATATAAAGAGGGCATTGGAAATAAAGTGGGTAGGTGCAGTACAGGCCAGACAAATGAAAACAAGCAATGAAAGCTCTTTTTATATTTACACAATCAAATTAAAATATTTATCGTGAAAAATACTTTTAACTTGAAAAATAAAAATTCGAAAATATATCTTCCGAAGCGCAAATAAATAATAGAATAATTAAATAATTTAAAAAATTACTCTCAAATATCATTTTATCAGCCAAACATTTCAGTTGTAAAACAATACCATTAGGCATTATCTCTTCGCTTTTCGAAGAAACGAGTACCACACTGTGCTATTGTTATGAGATTAACGACTAGCTGCTGTGGGTTTTGGTCTGAAATCAATCTTGTTGGCATAAAACAAAACGAATTATCTTGGAACGAAGTATACCGCCAAGCCAACTTGATCAGATCTGTGAAACAAGTGTTTGTGTATTTTTTGTCACATATGCAAATTGAAAGATTTTATATAACTCGAAATTTGTATGCTTTAATTTTAACATTTCAATTATTATATTTTTGTTTTAATTTCTCAAAATATAAAATGCTCAATTGAATTATCCAAAGTAGACAATGACCACTTTTATGAGTGATGCCAATGTGAATGTTCAATGATTAGTGTGTTATAGAGTGGCCCAGAATTTTGCTCCAACTACAGGTGTCTCCTGAACCGTAAAAGATACACACTACACAGTTGAAAGCTGAAATTTCCCAATTTCGTTTTTGTCTAATCATCACTCGTATGTTATTGAAAGAAATGAAAAAAAAATATTGAAATTTTTTAATTAATTTCACAAAATTTTTTATGTAGAATCATACACAACCAAAAAATCATTGTGTGGTTTTATGAAACCACGATGAAAGTGAAACTTTTCTTCGGATTGTAGGCAATTAACTGAAAATTTTCGAAAAATTATTTTTCTATTCAGGGTACTGAAATCGCGTTTTTAATCTCAAATTTATAATTGGAAAATGGGAATGTTAATGAGAAGTCAATAATAGACAAGATATCCAACTATAAACTGTGATTTCAATCTGTGTATTAGAATACGGAATACTTAATAAATACAATCATTCAGATGATAGACGCATGTTAAAAACTGAGAACAATATTTATTTAAATCATTGAATCATTTTGAACTTCAATTATTCTATCAATAACTCCATCTTCGCCTTGGGTCTTACATAAATGTAACTGATATTTTATGGTAGCAAAATAAGTAAACAATGACCTACATCTTATTTTTTCAATGTATCTAGAAAAAACCGCTTCGATCGTAGTACCATATCTGGTGGTTGGTATATTTCTATCATTTTTCATTTCAAGGTTAAATCCTTCTCTCAAGTATTCAGTAACTGGAGCAGTCTCGTCTCTTGTCTACTGTTGATTTCCTATTATAATGCCCTTTTCCCAATTATCAAGTTAAGATTAAAAACGCGATTTGAATACCCTTAATAGGATAAATATCCGAAAATGTTCAGTTAATTGCCTACAATCCGAAAAAAAGTTTCACTTGCATCGTGTTCTCATAAAACCACACAATGGTTTTTTCTTATCTCCTCCTACAAGAGTGGGTTTATATTACACAATAAAGCTCGCAAATCGCGACATATCTCTCTTAACCTAATACAAAATTCGTAATTATTGCTTTTTGTTTTGCTTTATGAGATTGGTTTGGGATTCCATTCTTCCACTAAATGCAATTATTCAGCATTGTTCTTATATGCAAATCGAATTCTAAAGTATGTTATAGAATCTGGTAACATTTTTAACGATTTTAAATAGTTGTTTATGATTTCTATTTTTATATTGTAAGGTAAACATGTGGATTTGTTTTATTCTATTTATGTATATTTGTACATTTTTGACGTTAAAAAGTGACGTTTTATCAATAATTCTTCATATATTTTTTTAATTCTCACCATATTTTCTTTTATGGTCATCCAACTCTGAATTATGTTACGAATTTTAAGTCTCTAGCCCATCGAAAAATAAGTTTAAAATCATGTACAAAGTTCCACCCGACATACAAGAGAGCGAGTTAAATAAAACGTGGTAAAATATACAAATACCGCGGAGCACTTGCACGAATGAGTGATAATATAAATACTACACGGTCAGCTGATGCGCCTTTCACTCTACCCCTACTCCGCTGCCGGCTGTAACGCGACATGCGATAGATGGAAGAAACATTTTGAGGCGATGTAATAAAAGTTTTACTTTAGTAATAGAAACTATTTTCAAAAAGACGCCAAAAAATAATAGTTCAATACGCTTTACAAAATTAGAAAAATAAATTTCCAAAGAGCAGACCGTGAGCAGGGTGATTGGACCAATGCACTCATACCGAAGGTCCACGAATAGGTCCCAAAAGAACACACCGAGATGGACTACCGGCACTTAGTTGTTTCAGCCCAGGTAACACAGACCTCTCCGCGAGATCTCTGGGAGGTTATAATTAGGATCTTATGCGAACTCCTATTGCGAGGTCCCGGTGATTGCTATGTGCTGTAGCTAAACGAAATTCTCACTGGCGTCTCCAGGAGAAATCTCGGAGAGCTCACATTCCATTTTCCAGGTTTCATCTTATTGCGAGTTCCTAAAGTTATCTCGAACGTAACTTGAATAAGACATTCTTATTGCGAGTTCCTAAAGTTATCTCGAATGTAACTTGAATAAGAAATTCTTATTGCGAGCTTCTAAAGTTATCCCGAATGTAACCAGAACAAGAAATTCTCAATGCGATTTTGTAAAGTTATCTCGAATGTAACTGGAATAAGAAATTCTCGCTGCGAGTTCCTAAAGTTATCCCGAATGTAACCAGAACAAGAAATTCTCACTGCGAGTTCCTAAAGTTATCCCAAACGTAACCTGAACAAGATATTGTTATTGCGAGTATCGAACGACCCGAACGTAAAACTTGAACCATAAACACACACATAGAGAACTGAAATAACCAGAGAACACAATAATATAAATTTATACTATATTTCCTATTTAATTCTTTCAATTAGTTCATTAGTCGATCACATAGTATTATATCGCTTTTATATAAGTCATCACATACGAATAAACTGAACTATCATCTTATATTAATCTTCCTTATTCGCTACCTACTTTCAGTTCGACCAGAAATTAGTTACGCCAAGTTTCAATTTTCAAATATATCCTCTGTGTATATTCAACGATGGTCGTGCGTTGGTTTGTTGGAGTTATTTCGCAAAGAGTAAGAAAACATCACACATTTTACTTTTATCATTATTGTTAAAAAAAACATTTTCACTTTCGTAATAATTCTCATCTGTTGATATATTATAATATGAGTGTGTCTGAATGATCGAAGGTTCAGTATTAATGATGCCATATTCGAATCAGCCGCGAAAACAAAGAACGAAGCTTACTGGCTCTGGCCTAAGTTATTTTACGCCGTTGCCGCTTGGACTATAATCCAGGAGTTTCTATGCAATGACAGATTAAAAATATGAATATATTTTAATAATTTTTGACAAAACAATTGTAAGGGTACATGGGACAAACGACAAATTCATCACAGAATATGCAGCATTTTTTAGTTGAATACGCCATCAGAAAAAAATTCGAATGAATTCTAGTATGTGGAAAACGGCTCCAAGCTAGATTAAGGCAATTTTCTAGTTGATAGCAAGACGGTCATTTTGACTATTTATGATATCAATTATACAGATACGTGCAAAGAAAAACGGGACATAGGGATTTTAAGCATTGTATCAGAACTGCTTTTGAACTAGTCGACCAACATCCAGCTTCAACAGATTAAAAACACGATTATTAGAGTCGTTTATTTGGACACCTATAACGTATCGTACAATTCCCACCATTCCGTATTCTCAACTAAGGGCGGTCCTTAATTAGCGTCAGACAGTCAGTAAACAATACTCGGCAGCAGGGAGTACTGTTCAAGTCCATAACTTTTCAAAACTAAATAAATTTGTAGAGAAATAAAAATGTACACCCTTCAGGAAAAAATTCAAATTTTATCGTGGTATTTTGGAGGTCACTCGATTAGGGAAATAGTTAAATTATTCGTTGTTGCTTTTGAAAACCGACCAGCGCCTTCACGGTCTACAGTTGATCGAATAATTCAAAAATTTCGTAAATGTGGATGTTTACAAAACCGCAACAAATGCAGTAATCTCGGTCAACCACCTGTAAGGCAAATGAGTGAACAACGAATAAATAGAGAAATTGATGTTTGTGCAGTGGTTGAAAATAGTGAACCATGTTCGAGCAGAGAAGTTGCTGAAGAAGTAGACATGAATCAAAGTACAGTTCGACGTATTTTAAAAAGAAATGGGTATCGGTGCTATAAGGTTCATACAACACAAGAGCTATTTCCCGACGACAATATTAAACGGATGGAGTTCTGTGAAGAGATGATGGAGAAAGAAAATTCAAATAATAATTTTTTAAAAAACGTTTCATTCACAGATGAATCGACATTTTCTCTTCACAGAAAGCACAATCCATCTGTCGTTCGGTATTGGACTCGGCAAAATAAGCACCTAAGTATTCCCGTTCGTACGCAATATCCACAAAAACTCAATGTGTGGACGGGAATTTTAGGCGATTATATCATAGGTCCCTTTTTTATTGAGGGAAACCTTAATGGCGCCAAATATCTCGAACTGCTACAAAACCAAATAGTTCCGGCATATTCAGCAACTTCCCATTGATTTTGGAGATATTTAGTATCAGCAAGATGGATGTCCTAGTCACAATTCTCGGGCAGTTACCGAATATCTCCAAACCACATTTCCTAACCGCATTATATCCACAAACGGTACAATCAAGTGGCCTCCAAGATCAGCTGATTTGACCCCGAACGATTTCTTTTTATGGGGTTTTTTAAAAAATGAAATTTATCGGCACAATTTTGAACGGGCTCAAAATTTAATAGAATTAAGGGCGAAAATTGTCCAACATTGTGCAAACATTACACCGAATCAGCTCAGAGATACAAGATTACCTTTGTTTAATAGATTCGGTTTTTGTTTGGCTCAACAAGGAGGACTATTTGAACCTTTGATTCATTATTTTTTTCAGTTTTAGCATTTTAAGTTGTTTTTAGGATTTTATTTTTAATTTGTTTCAATTTCAAGAATTTCATTTTGTTTTATTTACGAATTTATTTTTATTTTAAAAGCCGTTATGGCCAAAATAAATCAAAACATAGTATCTTAGCTCGATACATTAATTGTTAAAGAGAATTTAACAATTGATTTTCGATTTCAACTACATAAAACGTAAACATATTGTTTCAATTTGTAGCGTCGTTTACTATCCCCATCAAATAATTATTCAATACTAAATCGCAGTTCGCACTTCGCACACACTAGGTAGATAACTAGAAAAATTTAGGAAGGAGAAGGGGCGGAGTTTCTTAGACTGGTTCTGAATCCAGCTGTCTAGCTAAATACTTGATATTCATTGAAGTGAATTTATAGAAATGTTTTGTTGGTGAACTATTCAGATCGGATATTTAGATCGAATACATTAAACTGCTATGTCCCGTTTTTCTTTGCACGTATCTGTATATATTTCATTAAAAAAGCGTTCCAGATATAAAATCTCTCGTTTCGATCCTTTTACATCGATTGTCATCGTGAACTATTAAAATTGGATTTTGAATAAATTCCATCAATTAAAACCAAATTTGGATAAGTTATCATTTTGATCAGAGAAAATAGTAAATAGGTAATATTTCAAATGTAAATTAATCTAAAATATTTTTACTTTTCATTTTATTTTTATATCTCATTTTTGTTGTGACTACTTTTGTGATGTTAGAGATGAGGCAACACTGTCCATCCCTTGACAATTATGTTTACACGCGCCATCAGAGATAGTTATAGTGGCGTCTGGCGATTACTGTTCTGTTTATTATAAAGATAAAGAGATTATTATTTGTTTGCATAAATATATTTGTTTTGTGTGAATTTGACTGGATAGGTAACAAGGTAAGTGCAGTTTTTCACAATATTCTCATTTTAGGAAGGGTGTATTTGTTGTGTAGGCCTACTAATTGTACTGTTAATTTGGCCGCCATTTTAGATTCGTGCTGATACCCAGCAACCGCCAAAAAGCAATTTATTCGTTCAAATTATATAATAGTTTATCCATAGTTCCAAGGTGATTTAATTGGCGTATGGCGAAGATGTACTGTATATTTAGTCCTAGAGGGAAGAAAATTCCACAGACTCACATTTTACTTAAATTAATTAAATGCTGCATGTTCTTCATTGCTAATTAGAATCCTATTTTGATATTTTTATTGAAGTTGTATTCCAATGGAATTGGGGGTTCTGGTCCCAAGGATCATCACGGACGCATATTCAAGAACAATTTTACAAATGAACTAGGAATGAAATGCTCATGGAAGTGGCAAAGAGGCTACATTCGATTGGAAAATATGAACTTCATTGGGACCTGTATATGTAAGTAAAGTTTCAGACTGGTTTATTTGCTTATTGGTACAGTATAATTTGTAATACTCTTATCCCATCCATTTTACCTATTATGATGATCATTTGTGTTGATTTGTTCATTTACAAAGTATGATGTTCACAGAGGAAAGTTGATTATTTAAAATTGGAGATAGATTGGCATGTTGTAAATGAATATTTTTTCAAAATGATTATAAAACATTTCCATAAGAATTGTAGCGGTTTCGAAATTGAACACATGATTTTTCTCAAAATATCTCATTTCACTTCATTTCAAATATTCTCAAGAATCTTACAATTTTTTGCTCTTCACAATTTCCATTTATTTAATTTGTATTCTATAGAAAATAACTTAACACATAATTAATTGTGTTGTTTTGGTGTATGCAGTAAAGTATTTGCTTACTAATCACTAGTCATTTGTTTTTTTCTAGATCTTCTGAAACAGACATGGAAAACCACTGACAAAGAATTTGAGATATTTTCCCAAGATTGGTTGAGACACTGTTCGCAAAGAAAAAAAGGAAGGATTTAAAAAATAACTAAAGTTAGTCAATATGGAGAATGGTAAGTCAATGTTTCCTTTGTAAAGGTATTACTAAAGCTCATATTCAATAGATTCAAGCGTGATACCTGATATGAGCACAGATTTACCACACACAAACATGTTTTAATACCTTGACACCGTATTTTACTAGCACTGTTTCTGGGAAAGATTAAAACTATGTTTTTTTATGGTATTATCCTATTTGAATACTAGTTGCGTTAGGATTAATTACTAGAACCAACAGTCTGTTAGTGCTAATTTTGACTAACCAAAGCTACCTTTGAATCTATATCCTTATATTCACAACTTTATGATTAAGCATGGCTACACAAGTAGGATTATACATAGGACAATTAAGTATTGGTCTTCTCCTAAAGATAATGACATAGTTATCAAAACTCGTGTCGCGGTAATGGAAAATTTGTATTGGTGTTTGTTAAAACTGTGCTTACGATGATTATTGTGCCAAAGGTTCCAGTATTATATCCGAGATATCCAGTATGCCAAATCAAATTGTTTTTTTTTATATTGAAATCATAGCTATACAGAGTTGTGATGTTATTATTATAAATATGTGTTGGTGTGTAAACTGTTTTATTGGAACAGAGATAATAGTAATATTAAAGTGAGGAAAACATTTCTTATTTTCAACCAACACTGAGGGGTATCCAAAGAGCAATGAAATATATATTTTTTGTATTTATATCCCGAATATTATGGTTTACCATTTGCTTTCAGGTCCACACCGAAGGTGATAGCTAGCAGCTCATTTCTTTTTATTTCTTTCTTTTCTTTTTTATGTATATTATATTTTTATAAAATAAACTCAAATTAGTTCATTGGTTGTTTCAATATTCATCCTCTCTTGTGGTCATAATAATATAGTATTCTGATCTTGATACTCAGTTTCTCCCACGAGCTTCAAAAGAATCTGCGGGATGTATATGATCATTTTTTTACTTTTAAAAGATAAACTTTAGTCACTATCGTACCTCCTGGTGAGTTTTACATGTTGAAAAAGAAAACATTCTTAATAAAATGGAAACATATTTTTTTTGACAATTACAAAACAATCTGTGGCGAAACATTAAAGTTAGTTTTTATAATATCTAATAGAAAACAACTAATTCCTCGCCACAATGGCACACTGGGCATTGAGGATATTGTGAAATCTTGCTTTTAACCTGAACAAATCTGATGGTGTAAATTTGCATTCTCATTCAACTTTTTATTCGGTCTTGATTGAGAAAGTTTTTCAATCGAATATCTAAAGTAAAATGCAGATTTTTTCAGGTGAAAAGTTAGGGTCTTACAATATCGGATGTCGCTGTCCAGCATATGCCATAGTAACGGGGAAGTAGTTCTTTTCCATTAGATTTTACAAATAGTAACGTTTTTCCTAATTCTGAAATTATTTTTTTCAATTTAATAGTTTCCTTTTTCAATATGGAATATCTTGCACTACTCGCAATGTGAACTCTTGAAGACCACGCCAGAAGCATTGCATGCGAATATCGCAAAGTGACCTCTCATGGATCTCACAAAAGGCTATAAATGTGAATTTCCTACAGAACTCGCCAGAGGCACTGCCTGCGATGATCACACAGCGAGCTCACAGAGACGTCGATATGAGCAATAAATGAGAAATTCCCAAAGTAGTAATAACAAGATGTCACAGAGAACTCGCCAGGGTGTATTGTTCGGGAATTTCCACGTGAGATATCTCTAAGACTTCGCTAAGAATATCCCGGCGGCGGACATTTGGAGGAGTTATAGAACTCCCAACAACCTCTCAGAGAGGTAACAAAAGTTGTCACAATTTCTTAAAAAGAGATCGCGGGGATATCTTTAGGACCTCTTTGTGTTGCCTGGGAGGGGTTTCGGAAAGAACCTTTATCCGAGAGGATATAGACCCAACAACAATTGCCGCCTGCAGGAAAGAAGGTGACACCGCAGTGGACACAATATTCGCGTGCCCTCAACACGAAGACGAAAGAAGAGAAGCAGACGTAGACCTGTCTGGTCTGTCCCCGCAAAATCTAGTCTTGACCATGTATGAAGAGACATTTAAAATCACTGAAAAAATAATGTACTTAAGTTTTGACAGACAATGTATTTGATATAATGAATATTAGCAAAATCATTCGAGTTTTTATAATCATCAAAAATATTTGGCTTCAATAGATTATTATTCACTTACGCCCATTAAATTATACAGGGCGTTGAACTACCTACAATTTTGACGGAAAATTGGTTATAACTTTTGTAATACCCTGTAGTGAAGCGGATTTCAGTTTTACAGTAAAATATAGGGAGTTCCATTTGAAAAGCCATAATCTCGATCTGGCAGCGGGTTATGGATCACCCTGTAGGATTGTCACTTATTTCGAAATTTGAAGCTTAAAGCTGCCTACAACTTTTATGATCAAGTTTTTTTGGTATCTTTCAGTATAATAGACCTACTGAGCTTTATCCTACTAATCAATCACCCTGTATGTTTAATATTGTTCCAAAAAAATATTTTTTCTGGTCTTTGCCTGTTTATATTTATATTTCAAAATTCGCTTTTTTAACATGTTATTCAGAATATACCAGCAAATCCTTTAATCTCTCAATACCTGTTCATCCATACCTACTAAAAGACATTCAATTATTTTTCAATTTTGTAAAATCACATTATAAAACTTTTAAACAATGACTCGCCTGAAAACGGATCTTATATTATAATATTTCACTAAATGAAAAAATTCTTTTTATGCAGTTTCCCTTGTTTCGTAATTCAGTCGCATTTCTTATTAGCCCCATTACACAATCTAATAACCACCAAATTGAAATGTGTAGTCAATATAAGAGAGGTAATGATATAGCGGCGAAAACCAAGTAGAAGGTTGGATAGATACCGCATTACCTCCGCGCAAAACAATTTTAAATTAGTATTAACTTATCCCTGAGAAACAACAGCGGTGCAGTTAATTTAGGGAGAGTCGGAGTAACACCCTGAACTTTTTTAATCCCAGTCGAAAGGGTATTTATAAAAAGTTATTAATTAAAATCAATAAATAAAAAAGTCTACATATATTAGTAGACCGGTTTTACAACAAGATTTGCATCATCATCATAAATGAAGAAGTAACTGATTTTGTCATGTAACTTAGGATATCATATTACGATATTTCATGATCTAACATATCATACATTTATGAAAGGCATCCCTACATTTATATACTATTCGAAATACAATCCAATAATGGAGGATGGAGGGTCCTATGTTACATTACTGCTACCATTAGACTCTTCTACCATGTTAATTACATTTCTTGCATAAAAATTTTTCTCATTATAAATTATTGCAAAAGCAACTGACTTCAAGATTCATTCAGGAAATCCTTTCATTTTTCTCCAGCCTAATCAGTAGAATATGTACCATAAGACGTGTTCTTTCTGATAATATTTATTTTTTTTCATACAATTTTTTTTTATTGAAGAGGTATTCATAATAAGCAACTTCATTTATAACTCAATTTGAGAAGTTTATGTAACTGAACATATTTAATGTTCCACTATCTAGTATAAAGTGTTGGTGTACTGGTAGTGTAAACAATGTTCAGTGTCGAGTATCGGTTCCAAAAATTCCCAACTTAAGTTTCTGACAAATTACATATTTAATTTTAATTAGCAATGGAGTCAAATCAACCTGATATTACCTATTTATTACTATTTGCTGTCGCCCATATCGACGCCACTGGAGTCTATGATTGACTCTCAAGAAGAAAACAACACGAAGCAACACGACTTCGAAGATATACCTGTCACGTCTTCTACGACATAAATCACTATTGCCATGGAGATTATCATTTGTCTTGTAATATGCAATAATAAAAGACAAAAAGACGCATTTTCTTCGTTTAGGGAATACATTCATTTTACGACGTTTTCGAGTAGAAAATATATACAAAGCTGCAACAACAACGATAGTATTTCTTGATGTTAGTACCAAGAGAACAGAGAAATAACGTCACGTTATGAATCTTGTCATTATAAATTTATGATTTGCATGCAAAAAAATACCAAAGGATCCGAAATACACAATTTTATCATCTTTCTAGCATAGTAATGGACAAGATATAATCAAATCCTTGAGGATACTAACTAAATTCAAAATTGTTCCGTGAACGTGGATACGTTTCCAGCACTAACAGAATTTGAAATAAAGACACTTTACCGATAATTCAATATAACTTAAAATACAATTTGCATTTTGTGAATAAACTACAAGCTATGCCTAGAGCTATTGAACAGATCAACAGTTAGTTCAGAGTCAATGTATTGCAGCTTTAATTGATATCAATATTTATGGAACTTGGATGGAAAAAAAGTTTCCTGTCAGAAAGGATGGTAAACATTGGAATCATGGGCATTTCTAGTATATTTCATTGAACTGAACGAGTAATTTAGCCCAAATACCTTGTAATCTGACTATTCAATGATAAAGAGTGTTGTAAAGATTGAGAAAAATGTAGTTTTCGAACCACTTTATTCAATCACTTGAAATCAAATAAGTTTTGGATAAAAAATGCAAGTTACTTACCTACGACGCTTATGATGATAAGCTTCGTTTTTCTATATTTTGACAACTCAATACAAACATTTCTCTCTCACGACTGTTATCTTTAACAGTAGCAATAAGCAGGTTTTATGAACTGAGCGCAATTATAAAAAAAAATGAGAAATTTTAACAAAAAAAAATTAATTTTGTCAAAAGGCATAATATTCATGTTTATTCATGGTGCAGCAGATCATATAGGTATATATTTAAAAAAAGATTGCAACTATTTTTGGTTTTTCGAGAAGAACTCGCAAAAATGAGTACTCTATAAATGTGATTTATTTGTAGTGAATATTCAAGACTCAAATGATTATACTTCTCGTAATTGTAATCTATGTTGGCATTGTACCAATTTTTGTAGGTATTTGTCCTCGGACCAGTTTCTGGGTGGTCCCAAGGACTAGAACTGATCCAGGATATATCGTTGCTGAACCTCTTCTCGCGAGTTCATCGGCTTGTTCATTTCCCGAAATATCGTTATGTCCCGGCAGCCACACCAATTTCACTCCAATGAGGTCTGTCATTTCATTTAGTTTTTTTTGACATTCCTCTACCAGTCTGGATGTTACCTTGCGACTTACAAGGAAGGCTGCTAATAATACTTCCCTCTTTTCGAAAGCATACTTTATCCCTTGTACTAAGTGATAGAGTGCTGTCTACGGCACTTCCCTGCAATTTCAATCGCTAGATCAAGAGAAGTAGTTATGAAGCGGTTAGGTAACTGAAAGTTTACAACAGTAGCCAAATTATTGTTGTACAAGATACAAAAAGGAATTGTGGCGACATTTTTAGTTCCAGCCGAAGAAAACCAGAGCCAAAGTGCAATCCATTAGCTAACCGTCACCATCAGTTTTACCTTAAAACCAGTTGGAGTCGATTTTAAACTCACTTAATGCTACTAAGTGTACCTTCACTATGAATTCCGTGAATAATGATAATAAGTGGTGATTTTGTTTTTCCGTTTGGTTCAGATATCTGAACTTTTGACAATCAAACAAAGAACCGGTAAAATTTTGTGCGACGGTGTTGATCCTCGGAATAATAAATAGTTCGACGCTCTTGCCTAGATTGTTTTTAATATTTTGAAAAAAAAATTGTTCCCAATACATACGTAGTGTGTCTCTCGCAATATAAGCTTAAATGCTTTCGCGTTCGGAAAAGTACCACTCCTCGCACCTTGGTGCCCCCACTTCCTCTGAAATTTAACATCTTCTCTAACGTTGAGGGGCGTTATCAGTGTTCATCAAAACCTGGAATATATTTTTCATTTGAACGACAATGAATATGATGAACTCTGAGTTATCGCCTTTTATCACCAATACCATCTTGTAGATCTTTTTTTGCTTTTTTAGGAGAAAAATAATTGATAAGCTGAGATCCAAACCTTCTCTAAATATTAACTAGACCTGTCTTCATACGACGAGTATTTTAGAAATGGGTTGTAATTAAAGTACCTACGTATCCGTCCCGAGATATCCTTGGCGTCTTTATCCACTAGTCCTCCAAGTTTCTGTTGCCGATTCTACCTTCTAAAAAGTTTGCCCAGATCTGAGAAGTCCTTTACGTGGTTTGTGCTGACTTGGTGAATCGGCGACTCGTTAGCAGATAGCAAATGAAATTTGAAATACTTCATCAAATGTCAAGGAAAAATTTAGGCATTATTATCTAATAGAACATAAATATCAACAAATTTTTTTCCATAAAAAATATTTTAACTAGTGCAAACTGTCAAACTAACAAATAATGAATGAGCTAGCTAGCTGAACCAATTATGGACACTCCTGAGTAGATTTTCTTTATATAGCAATTGTCAGAAAATAATAGCATTAGATAAATACGTTATGAGGATTAAACAACATATGTGTACAGATTACAACGAATATTATTATTCAGATGACAAATTCCTTCACTCGTCTAGACAATATGTTACTATTGAACCAAATATTAATGAAACATTCAAAAATTTGTACTATGACTGGGGACCCAGGCCAAAAACTAAAAATATAAAACAATATTAACAAAAATAACTCAAAGATACAACCCGCGCTCGCCTACACAAAAATATTTCACATTGCATACATTGTGCCATGAAAAATGGAAATGGCATGTAATAAACTTTAACTTTACCATAAACAAATAAAGCCTCGAATTTCTTCCACCAACCAATATTCAACCGCTAAAATTCACGGGACAACGGAATTCTTCCGATGCCAATTTTACCTCGTTTAAAATTTAAATGATAAATCGATTGCTGATAAAGATTGTATTCAAATAAGAAGATGCAAAATGTCTGCGATTGTGGAGGAAACTCCAGTGGAGTGTTGTTAAGGGAATACACTATCTTCAGCTGTGAAAAGACACATTAAAAAGCACTTTGGAATATTTATATTCCAATTTGAGACACAATATCTATATACCAGGTATGATTGTTTGTTATCGACAAATCGAAGGGGATTCCAAATTTTACCAGAAAAACTTAAACTTTAGAATTGTATAAAGGCGATGCCCCACAAATACTTGCCAAATGATACAACTTTTTTGTGTTCTTTCAAAATATTTTTCACAGTGCTTGTTGTCAGTAGCTTCAAGTTGTGGAGAGGCCAACAAAAGCTGTTGTTTGAAAAGTTTTTATCGGACCTGAAATAATACGTCAGTATTCTTATGTCAATTCTTAAATCTGGAATGTATAAATGGGTTCACCTTCTATAAGTGTAGGGAACTGATTTGTTCCAATTCATCCTAATTATTGAATAAATTGCTTACAGACTATCCTCAAATGCGAAGCATTGACTCTTTGGGGATATAAACTCCTGGAACTAGAACGTCCAGGAGTGGTTTTCTTTAGAAATGATCTTATAAGAGGATCTTTAAACCTGATGACAACTAGTATATTCACATAAACAGTTCGGCCAAGCGTTCAAATCTACTAAAAGCTGACGTGCAGAGGACTTGAAACCATGACATCGAACTTTATTCGTTATGCTGATGATACTTATGCAAGAAAATTAAAGTAGTTAATAATCACAAAATGCGACCAGGCTGCCAGCAGTCTCCATGTATGCTGTGTTTTTTTGAATTTGACCTACTCACCTCAAAGATAACCTCACCCACAATCTTTTCTCAATTGTGAGATAAGAAATGCTGTTAGATTCCATCATTTTCCCAAATCATATCCTCAGCCGGATATGAATGTTTTTAGATATATCAGTTGCAGCTCTTATTCTTATTATATAGTGGATACTCTTCACTCGAGCAAGCAATGCAATCTGTTAGCTTATTAAACTGAATTCCCACATTTACTTTATCCACCCAGTTCTCCCGTATCGTCGAGTAAACGATATTATGTTCTTTAGATGTGGGCTGTATGTTTCGGGTGGCACAATGACCTATTCGAGAATTGTTGGAATGAGAATATCATGAAAGATTGTTGTTCAATTTCTCAGAAATAACAAAAATAATACTGTAGTCTATGTACCTATTTTTGTATTTGTCCTCGAACCACTTTCCTTGTGATCCCAAGGGTTCAACATATGCTGCTGAACTTCTTCTTCCGAGTTCATCAGCTTGTTCGTTTCCAGAAATATCATTATGTGCCGGCATCCACACCAATCTTACACTTTAGTGCTGTCTGCCAGATTATTCAGTTCTTTCTGACATTCCTCTACCAGTCTGGATGTTGCTTTGTGGCTATTCAAAGCAGCAATTCTCATCCGTGCCTTTTCTTGTATTGTCTTTGTTCATCATAAAAACACGCATATGTAATGAGTTCTCCACTTCACTTCCGATTTCGCTTGCATCAGCAGCGTTGAGAATTTCAATAGTAATTTGAGGGACTTTTTTAAATAAAAATACTTCTATACAACAAATGATGATTTTTCTGTCCATTTATTATATTTTGTGTGTATGTATAGTTACTTTTAAAGAGGGTATGTTTTTTCTAGAACATTATGCTATATGAATGAACTTTCTATGTAATTGAAAAATGACATTAATATAAGTTAAAGATAATAAGGTGCCATGGAAGAACTGGCATTAGATTCCTCCATTATCACCGTCAATATAACTAATAAATGATATATGTGTCATTACTGTTCACATAATAACATTGTTTACATGGATTTCATATTCATTCCAAAGTTTCTGTTCTACATTCTCCCCATTATTTATACCTCAAATTATTTTTTTCTAGCGCATTGTTTTCATTATCATTTCATTTTATTTATACTGAGTTGAAAGCAGTTTACAGAATCTTACGAACAGTTATCTTCGCCATGCTGCTTTCGATGAAGTAGGTAGTGTGAACTGAATATTTTATATATTTCTCCAAATTTGTGTTTTCCTCATCTATCAAGTTTCCCATTTCCATCATCCAGTTTATTGTATAATCTATAATTAACAATTTGTCCATCCACTAAGTATTTTCAGAACGTGGCTATACTGAATGCGAGTCCGAGCACTTTACCATTCGTGCCTTTGTCAAGGTGTCAATATGGATGCCACTACATGGATTTTGGCTGGAAGCAGTATGATGGAATACCTAGTACTTACGAAAAGGAGAAAATATTGGGTAAATGATTTATATGCAAGATAAGGAGGAGTAATTCAATATGTGAAACTTTCTGATGAATTAAGAGAGCAACCAGCAAAATTGTTGGAATGTCTCAAATGGTCTTTATCAACATTCCACTATATTCTAAATGAAGTTAAACCTTTTTTTTCGGGCAGAGATATGAAACTCATGTTCGAATGGGTCCAGGAACCAAACAGTGTTGGACTCATCCCCAAGGGGATGTCTACTAACTAAACCCACCTCAAACTCGCCGCTTCGTTCTCCTCCCCCCTAAACATTATCTTCACCATGTTCTTCCAATAAACCGCCTGCCCCAGTTTCCTCTCCAACTTCTTCAGCACTTCCTCGTTCCTCCAGCATCTAAACACATGCCCCACATCATCCTCCACTTCACACCTCTTTTTTTCCAATCTTGTGGAGGTACCCTACTTTCGACCCATGTTCAGTGAACGCCAGTGTCAAGAAGTAGTTCCGATCCATCCTATCTCTCCTATTCCCAATCGCTCCTTTTAGCGCGCCCTCATACTCCTCCCACCTTCTCTCCACTTCCTCCTCAATCCATTCCTGTACTTCCTCTCTGGTCGCACCCCTCCAGCGTTTATTTCCGGCTCTAGCCATCACGTCCAATGGGTAGGTCCTTGCCAACACCGATGCTGTCAGTCCACTGTCCTGTACCCCTGCACCACCCTCAGCAATATCCCTCTCTGCACCCGCAGGAGTGGCCTAACCCTCGCATTCACTCCCGCTCTTTCACCCCACACCCCCGCACCCTACAGCATACTCTGCTCTACCACCCTACCAATTATCCTCTTCTTCCACTCTCCCGGCCCCTTCTCATTACACATCAATCTCCCCAGCCATGCTGCCCTCACTTTCCCCTTCTCTGCCGCCTTTAACATGTGTGTTCTGAAGGATAATTGACTATCCAACTACACCCCTAGGTATTCCACAGACTCCTCCATACGAATTCCTTTTCCCTTCACCATCAGCCCCACTCCCCTCGTGTTGCTCCGTCCCTTCACTAGCAACCCCACCGTCTTGTCTTCCGCCACTTCTAGTCCGCACAGCTCTATCTTCTCCGCAATCTTCCTATACATTCTCTCCGCCTTTCTTTCTATCTCCGCCTCTGAAATTGAACCTAGAATATTTTAACTATCAGCAATGCATTGGAACCAGATAATCTTTGGATTTTTTATTCCATAAAGCATTTCTAATATGGAACAAACAATCGATTTCATCACGATGAACTACTTAATTATTAAGTTTGTTTTCATCCGTCAAACGGAAAGTGACGCACGGGGACTGACATGCAAACTCAGATAAAATGTAACCGCAGGTTTTCATTTGTTCGGTTTTTGTTGCGTGCCCGTACGAGCACACACACGTGAAAAAGCGCACGGACCCGCATCCGGTAAAACCAAGCGCTATTTATTCCATTGCAGACATTTGCTACTTTTAAAAATATTAAATTGTTGAGATCACATCTTGTGATCAGTATACACGTTTTTATTCCGATCGAAATATAGATATAAGGATTTTATCTGTCGTGATTATATTTATCGTGATGTGATGATATTGATTAAATATTTTTGAATTTATTATAGCTTTCGAATGTTAGGTTACGTTGATGCATGTGCTACTTACGATCATTTCCGCTACTTTGTATTTTCTACTTACAATAATTATTCCTCCATTGTGAAAAAACGGAATCATGCATGTCAACGATATTTTAAAGAAGAGTATTATGAACGAATATAGACCATTTTTACTAAGAAATTCTTGGAATCATAAATAAATCCAATTCATATTATCTTGTGGTGATTTTAAAGCTTTACTAATGATTGCGCTGACTCATTGGAAATATAAATTCATGGGATTAAAGCGTTCAAGGAAAAATTCCTTCAAGAAGGATATTATAGCGAAAAGACTGTTGAGTCTAACAATGACAACTAATCTCTTCACATAAACGGTACAAATAAGAGCACAGAAAGCCCAAAGGCTTAGGTGCCTAGGACTGGAAACCGCAACTGGATGAACTGTAGTAAGCAATCAATAATTTCAATGATTATCCACTCCAATAAAACTGTAAATTTTGTAACAGTTTTTGAAAATATCTAACGGATGAAAATGTCCCTAATGTGCCGTATTTATGAGAAAAAGAATGTGTTCAAACTCGCAAAATATCGAGAAAATCCTTCTACTTGTACTTATAATAATTTCTAACAGAAAATGAAAGCTTGTTTCATCCGATTCCCAGTTCCATCGCAGATATTATGCATCTGGGAGATGTTAAATCGTTGAAGTTCTTATGTAGTCAGTGCTCTAGTTAAATCTGTTTCATATTCCCTTGTTGCTAATGTCTTTTTACGGTGACAAATATTGTGTTGTTTCAACGACAGTGACACCACTACATGATTGCTTGATAGATGATTCACTCCCTCTTCTCTGTGCAGTTGGTGCTAAATAGTCTTCATAAATGATAATCTGAATCGCATCGCCAATTTTCCCGATGGTTGGATAGCTGTTACCTGCCATGGCCTTCAGTAATCGCTTTTTCCAATCTAACAATTTAATAGCCTCATTTATAATTTTTTTCCAAATGCGTTTATTTCTTTAACTTTGTTTTCATGATGTTGAATTTTTTATAGACCTTTAGCATCACGTGGATTACCAAATGTAGCTTCGTATTCGTTCGCGAGCACTTATTAGCGGAACTTGTGATTTTTCTAATATAACCCTAAATTACATCAATTACTTCTGCTATGAATTTGGGCAATTTTTTCGCTTCCATTGTCACCTTCACTGCTTCTGACAGAATGGTGTACACTCTACACACTGAAAAATATTTGATGTGGTCCATAATAAAACTAAAGAACGACTGAAGTGATGCGTGAGTGAAGTGAAGAAAGCAAGGACAACACAGAATATATTCGAACATGTTCTGGCCTGTCGTTCGTGATTTTAACTAGTTAATCTCTTGTGATTGGAGGATAATATCGCAAGTTTAAGGTAATCATCATGAATACGGAAATAAGGACACGCTTGTACCTCTCGCTGTTGCTTCAATCATAACCTCACACTGCTACCTTATACTTGGGAGGATACACTTATTTTTTCTCACATACACTGCGCTAACCACTTGGGTTATTGACAGTTTGGTAATGTGGGGTAGTACATACATACGTTTTCACTTGAAGAGAGAAATATGAAATATCTGAGAAGGTCTCAAGATTATAAATATTGATTATTGTCAAAAAAATTTCAGTTCTATTCAATCCTAACAAACAACACACATATTATCAAGATGTGGACAGTCGGTTATAATGTGCATCACTGATTGCTGAGTTTAGCTAGTGTGTTTAATTCCTAGCCTACTTGTCTTGAATTCGTCAGATCTATTGTGAGGTTGGGTAGGTCTAGATACATCAGGCTTTAATTGACAAAAAAAAATTGCAAACTAAATGAACTAGGCAAGAACAATATAGTCACCTTACTGTGGATTCCAGGACACACTGGGATAGAAGGAAATGAAATAGCAGATGAACTAGCAAAGAGGAGGACTGGAACACCCTTTTGGGGGTTGCGGTATCAGCTCCAATGTAATATTGGAAGAAATAGGCAAAGCCGAAGGAAAGAGAAGATCTGACCATTGGAAAGATCAAGTAGGACTTAGACAATCAAAGATTCTTCTGGGTGATTACCACCTGTCGAGATCAAATGAATGCATAAGACAAAGTAAAACTGCACTAAGAGGTTTAAAAGGCATCCTTACGGGACATTGTCGCCTGAATGGGCACCTGAAAAAGCTCAAAATATTAGAGGAAGAAGAATGTAGATTCTGTGGCATGGAAGAAGAAACCTCCATCCACATACTTGCGAACTGCACAGCAATTCAGATTCCAGGGCACAACACCTTGGAACACTGGATAGAAGAGGGACATTTACCTAAAATAAGGCCAGCAGATATCCTAAAATTCCTCCGGGAAATAAGACTAAAGGAGCTACTAGTCTCTGAGACTTTCCTCAGCAACCAAGTAGAAGTAAGGGGGCACAATAGATATTTTAGGTCTCGGTGAATGTCACCCCAATTTACATACATACATACATGCATACATTTAACAAAATTTATTGTGGGGGCCCAAATTTCATATTAACTGCTATGTGTTGTTTTATTGAGTGTCTTTGCTCGAAATACTTGTACAGCAAGATCGATTTTTGGAAGCTTCGTCAGCATCCTTATTTCCTTTCATACCTGTGCGAGATGACAAACTGAGAAGTTCTGTATTATTATCTTTGAAAAGGAGTTGGAATAATGTCAATTCAATTTTCTGCACAAATTTTGTATAAATGGCTTGAACGTGTTCAATAACACTGAGTGAGTCTGTAATAATTATAATAGTATCCTTTTTTATATTCGGGTGTGGATTGAAATGGGATAACTGGACTGTTTCGGTGACGTTTTCAAGGAAGTATTGTAGGTCGTAGTTTTTATTATCAAAGGTGAGTTTTTGAAGAAAGCGAGAATGTTTATCGTGAGATTTTTTTAGATTAAAAATTGTTCGTTCGAGTTTCTAAGAAAGAGGAATGTGCGGTTGCAGTTTTTAATGTTTGAGAAAAAATAGTATGAATGTACTGGATATCCTCATTCATTCATTCAGGCACAACTGAATCTTTGTCATGTTATCTAGTTCCATTCCAGAAGCTTCATGTCTCTATATAGGCCACTAAATTGACTGTAGGGATTTTGAGTAGTTGTTATGGTTGTATTATTTCCTCTCCAAAGTGCTTCCGTCTGAGTCCTTTAGAAATCCTTCGTTCTTATTAATATTGTTTCTCACCACATTTTAAAGTTAACAGAAAATCAGCAAAAAGTAACAGTGGTGATAAGTCTTTAGAAACTAGATTAATATAATTTTTAATGAATTATTGATATAAAAAGGACCTACTTTCGAAGAAACCAAATTTATTGTTGTAATACGTGTTCCTACATCACACACCGTTTATTAAAAGCAATAGTTTATTTAGTTTCCAATAATTTGTCTTTATTATCACGATCTCCCTTAAGTGCACGTCAATGTTGAAGTTCCAGTTTTTACACACGAAATCGACTGATTCATTCGATAGAATAAATTTAAATAGCAAAACGGTGGCGCGGCGGCTTATACGACACGTTCTCTCGCCAAATGGAACGCTACATGTTACGAAGGAACTAGATTTATGGGTCTATGGACTAAATTAATAGGTTAAGAGTTGTCATGGACTGCCCAAGACGACGATTACATTCACTACCTACGGCTGTACCGTACCGTAACTGGAAGTGACTGAACAAATATCTAATTCTTAATGGAGATTTAGTATCTCAGCACGAGTTCATGAGAAACCGGGCACAAAAATGTACCCAGAGTTTTGTTTTTGTACAGAAAATTTAATGTAATTGGATATATTTTTGGGATTCCATGGATTTTATTTAGTTTGAATAAATAATTGTATGAGATAAGGTAGATTTCGAGCATTAAAATGTTATCACAATATAAACAGTGCATCCCAATAAATATGTATACAAATAGAGAAAAGTTTATCTCACACTCCACAAAAAAATACTTTTGATAGAGAATTGCGTGACTTGCAATTCGTAATTACAGATAAGATTTTCCGAAAACTGGCTGAAATACAGAAAAATAAAAAAATGTGATTCGGTGTTGAATATTGAATGGGAAGTTTGAACACGTTCGGCATTTTATCCACAACGGGGCCACATCTTCCTGCCCTGTGACAGCACTAATTGAATCGCCTTCAAGAGTATCATAAGTGCTAGGTATACTGGGGTTGAATTGAAAGTGAATATTGTGAAAGACATGGGAAACCGGAACCTTTTTTTCTAACCTTCACCACAAAAATATGGTGGAATTACAAATAACAAAATATGAGTTTTTTGAGTTTGAAACTGAATCAAAATCAGCAATGTCTTGCAGCTTTTCGTGAAATAATGTATGTACCGATGTGTTCCGCCTGGTGTAAAATTTGATCATGGACCTGTCACAAAATTCATGTACTTCAGGGATGAGACCGTTGGATCACGAGAATCACAAGATATTAAATCGGGTAATCAAAAATATTCTATTCAAAGCATCCGCAGACAAACATGTAATGTACAGCAACACCTGCTCGGATCAAAATAGGAATTTGCACCTTTCCCTACGATTAAAAAGGTTCAAGGTTCAAGTTTTTGATCAAAAGTTAATGCAAAGCTGCCAATCATAACTCCCGAACGACTGTGATTTCGTAAGCATTGGAAACCACAGTAATAATGTACAATGTACCTTCATAAGCTGACCGAAAATTATTATTTATAAAGGCCAGAAAGAAAAATCCTCCCCATCTGGCAGTGATGGTTAGTGATGACTTTCTCTCTACGAATAACTTAAAAGCGGATGGAATACCTGTTTTAGAACTAGACATTACACCATCAACAAGACAATTTGCTATTTTTGATAACATATATTGAATTTAATGTAGGTATTCTAATTTTTAGTCTTAGTATTTCATTTGGCTATTAACTCCTTTTATGTTGTGGTTCAAAAAATGTTTCTTTATTTCTTAATAAAATTGTCCAGAAAGATTTTTTTGTCATGGAATTATATTGATACAATAAATATATTACATTACATGGTCTTTATATTTATATATAGAATATCTTCTCAAATTTTGATATGAAGAATTATCATTTTTCAATTGTTTTTATTATTATTACTTTATATTCCCCCCACAATAGTTATTATATTAAATTTAATTTTCAAAAATGTCCAAAATATTATTAATTTCTGTGAATTTGTTCCGGAATCAAGTAATTCAAGATTAATACAAATTTCAATTAATTTAAATTTACTTCCTTCTTTCTTCTTCCTCTCTCCACAATTTTAACTCTCCATACCATGAAGCTCCTTGTCTTATTTAAAAGTTTAATTGTGTTCTACCATTTTATATTCTCCATATTTCTTATTCCATTTTCCTATTTCTAATTTTTGTTTTATTCAATTTAAATTTATGTTAAAGATAATTTTTCTTCCGTCTTCCGAAATATTCCAAAAATGAAGAACTCATTTATCTCGCAACGCCCTTAATTTTCTTTATAGACCACCCTTATTTTCAAATTTAAATGTTTCAATTGGTTTATCCTAATTTTGACATGCGTTAACATTTGGATTTGACTTTATCTTGTTTTTTGAATAATTGACCGAAAACTTAATTATCTGTTTTATCTAATAGATCAATTGCATACAAATATTTATTTTATTATAGTGACACATTGATATATATAAAAAAAATTATTCTAAAATTTCATATGTATACAATATATCTGGACCTTCTTTATAATGGATCACGCCCTGTGCCACCAGCTAAAGAAAAAATATGTCTGTATTTCAAGCAGAAACGATTACCGCTGTATTAATGAAAACATCAGGAGAGGATATACCTAACACACAATGAAAATATTCACTGACAGTCAGGCTCTGCGTATAGCCATCCGCAATCCAACCACTGAGTCTAGATTGGTGAAGAATTGTAATAGACTGTCAAGACAACTCAGTATAGGTACCGGGACATGAAATTGGCGGACCAGTTAGCTAAAGAAGGCTCTCAACGATCATATAAGAGGGAAATTTCAGGACTGGCTACACAAAAACACCAATTCAATTGGAATTTGACAGAAGGTAACCTTTATACAAAGAGTTCACTGAACAAGGTCATTGATATCATACCATACCATAAGAGACCTGGTCACTGAACACTGTATCCTGAGGAATCATCTACACAAAATCCCCCAGTTGAACTAGTGGCTTATATAGAAGACACGAAGCTTCTGGAATGGAAAAAAAAAGTATTGGGAATGGTACAAAGATTCAATTTGAGTGCCTATGCTGTTGAGCAGAACCAAATCAACGGAACCGTCTTTATATAAATTTGCATATATGCCAATTTAAGTATAATGTCTTTGGAAATTAGTGAAAATTAATCAACTCGATAAATCTCCAAACATCGTAAATGCGACTTACACTAGTCTGCCTTTCTTGTAACATTCAAGACTGTCAAATGTTCGCTACACGTAAGAAAGTTTTTTAATGAAAAAATATGCTTTACCTTGGAAAACAGAAATCCGTTTTGGAAATCCCCAATTTTATAGGAGTTTATTTTTTATTGTTTGTTTAATATTTCATATATTTTGATTTTTTAATAAAACATGCAATAAACAAACTAATCTACTTATAATGTGAAGATATTATTTCCAATCTATTAACCAGTAATTGTTATAAATTGTATTAATAGTAAGTGGAATTTTAGCAAAACGAACAAAAAGTACAGCGGTTTGTCCTACATTTACGATAAAGCAAAAAACTCGTACGATAACTGGAGCTCACCTGGGAGCGGAAAACGAAATATTCACGATTTATTATTACGCCTATCAAAGACTAGCCAAGAAACCACACGAAGCTCTTTTTCATAATGATTGGTCTTCACCTAGATTGTGAATACTAAAAACCGCTTCATATCTTTTTCAATCGTTTATTAATTTCATGGTAGTGATCATTAATAACCAGAAATGTTGTCGCAGTATAATAACAACAGCATTATCTCGAGTAATTGCAAAAATTAAATGGCAGAATCGGTTGTGACTAACCGCATTTCTACCTATAGATTCCTTCTACTTAATTTTGTAAGACGACTTATTACAAACTTTTTTCGTGATATAAGAGATCATCGATCGCTCGAAATTTATACAAGATCCTAGCACTATTTAGATATATTTTATGGAACAATGAGTGAAACTTCTAATTTTAATTTGATAGAAACTTTGATGTTAATCACTTGGAAGACTTTCGACACCAGATAAAAAATATAAGTTGGAAGAGAGTATTCGAAAATTTATTTCCAATGTGAGACCTGTCTGTCGTCTTGTATAATATTTTACATATAGGTAACTAATTTTGAACTGTATAAAACTAGCGTGTCTACGAGCTGACGCCGATTTGAATCAATGTGTACCTAATTCAATTCCAATGAGATATGTTTGTGAATTGAAATGATTGCAAAAAAGGACATTCTTGTTAGTTATGAAAAACGGTAATTAACGACCATTGCTAGTATTGGAAATCGTTTGGGATTTAACAAACAAACGTTATAATTTACATTTATTTTTAACGATTCCTAAATTCGAAACACGTCATGATTGATGAACACCAATAAAATACATTTATATAGGTACTCTCTATGTAATGTTTAATTGAAAAAATATTTCAAATTTTACTTTCAAATACTAAAAAAGTATATTCATAGTCATATCTAGGTTTATTGATGATAATAAAAACATTATTAATACAAAAAACGGAAAAATGAGTGACGAGCGCCTTTTTATATTTTTTAAAATGCATGTATATGACCTTTATCAGTCCAAAATTCATACTATTTATTTAATTTAGAATGATTTCGACATTATTTTCAATTAGTAGTTTTTGAGATATTGCAGGTAGTTTGACAGTAGGTGCGATTTTAGTATTTTAAAGTCAGATCAATGTTCTTCAAATACACCAATACTTTTAGATCATATCCTAACAAAAACTAAACCAAAAAACGAACAACAATGTTCCAAAAACTGCATATATATCGAATATCCTGTAAATGTGACAAAATTAATTTAGGAGAAACATCAAGACCATTAAAAATCAGAATATGCTAGAATATAGAGTACATTGTAGATGAGGAATTTCAAGTAGGAATTCGCAAACATGCTTGGTAAGAGGGACAGCATTTTCAATGGGAATCAGCGAACATAATATTAAAAGAGACTAAAACTGAAAATTAAAGAAAGTGCTACAATTAATACATCTGATTGATCAATTACTTTTGCTATTAGGATACTATCCAGTACTGGACGTGATTTAAGGTCGGATCTCACTTATCAGCACCTCATAGGAACAGCGACTGATTATCACCAGCAGATTTTATCTCTTATGTGTATTTAAATGTAAGAGCGCCTACCTAACAACATCAGCACAGCACCGACAAGGAACGTCAACGCCTCAACCACAACACATTTCTCAGAGAGAATATTTTGCGGATGGCGTGATGATGGTGTGCTGATCCTTTGACGATGACATACACTCACTTATCAGCACATTTCGGTTAGTACACTACAATACAATATCTCTGATGCGTTAAGTGAACACATACACAACCGTCAAGTTGACCACTCGACGGTGCTGTGACGATGCTTGTCAGGTGCTGTGCTGTTAAGTGAGTTTCAGCCTTTATTCTTATCAAAATATTAAAAAGAGAGGGAAAGTAAGATAATAATTGCTGCTCTGGTACTCTGTTTTAAATTCTCATATCATTCTGACGATGATATGTCAATATCGAAATAATTATCAATATCCTAGAGTTTTCATAATTTTTTCATTAAATAGTGGAATTAATTAGAAACACTTAGTTTCATTAAAAAATATATAAATATTATAGGAACAGAATAGAAACAGAGGATAACATATTCATTCTTGATTCGGTTATATTTATTCTTAATTCTGATATATTCTGTTTATAATATAGGTATGCTATAATGATAGTTACTTATAATAGAATTAGTAATCATAGTTAGTTGTAGTTGTGAGATATTAAATATGGTAATAAACATAACCTATACCAGTGCATGAAGTAGTAGTTTTATTAAAGTCAGATGACCCTCCGAGTGACCAGGAAGATCACCAATTAAAGAGGCCTTTCCATAACCCAACATCACATGGCGATCCTGCAGACAATTGGAATTCTGTTAAACATGGGTGGTCGAGCAACAAAGCAAGATATCCAGGAGAATGGAGTGGTCAACAGTAACTTTATCGTGCAAGAACAAGAGGTAAAAGCAGATATAGAAGTGAAAACACTAATATACATCATTGTGGTAGTGTTGGTACAAGATCTACAGACGGTAGATGAAGAAAGAAATAAGAAGAAACCCACAGCAAAGTACACTAAAGATCCAGGATGGGTGAGACATTTTTTTGTAAAAATTAAGTGTATATTCTGATTTAGGGTTATAATCGATATTTTGTTTTATTTTTAATTTTTCTTATTCATGTATAATGAATCAATTAATTTTAAATGTCCAAGTGATGGAAGTTCAGTAACTTGGGATCAATTGAGAGTCGACTAAATTTAATTTCAGATTAAATACTTAAGCATAGTAAAAGAAAGCTCCCAAAAGTCAAGAAAGTCAAATAGATGTTATCAATAATTTAAGTACTTCATTTAATACTTTTTCTATTTTAATAAAGAAAAATTGGCACAAGCTAGACAAGGTTCAGCAGAATATATGTAATAAATATTTTGATAAAATCAGAGATGAAGTAGTAAATTCGTTTCAAGTGTTAGATTGTCGGTATAAAGTTTCGTCTCAGTTAATTACGCGTGATAATTTAATCAATCAGGGGGTATTAGAGGAATTAAGCAAGAGTGAAAGTGATAAAATGGCATTAGGTATGAATGATTTTTTAAATTTAGCAGGTAAAATATTACCAAACGAGTTCAATGGCGATACGAGTAGGCTACAATCTTTTGTAGATGCGGTAAGCTTACTACAAGTGTACGCAACAGAGCATGATAGTAATGCTGTGCTATTTGTGAAAACTAGGCTAACTGGAAAAGTCAGGAATCTAATTACCAAGGAAAATTCTTTGGTAGGAATCATAGAAACGCTGAAAACGGGACTAAAAGGATTGGTAATTGCTAAACTAGGCAAACTCAGGCAAAACAATAGTGATCTCGTCGGATATGCTTCCGAAATGGAGAAACTTACAGAACAATTACAAGCCGTGTACTTGGCAGAAGGAATGCCAGTACACTTAGCAAGTAAATATTCCACAGAGGCAGCAGTCAAATCATTGATAAGCAACTCTACATCAGTACGGATAAAAACCGTTATAGTAGCGGAAATTTTACAACGCCGCAAGTGGTAATGACTAAGTCAGTTTCCCTCGATATGGGGAGCAACCAGTCATCAGAAAGCGTTCAGCATTATAAAGCAGACCGAAATAGGTTTTCGTCTGGAAACAGATATTTCCCACAATATAAGCATTCTTATGCTAACACTAATGGAAGAAGTAACTTCCAGACGAAAGGTAACTACGATAACAGTGGGAAATTTCAGGAGAATCAAGGAGAAAGGAGATTTAATGGTCATAAAGGGAGACCAAAGGAATATAGAGGCAGGCCTAACAATAGGTTCAATAATTATAGAAACGTATGAATGTGTGAAAGTGAAGAAATAAGAGGAGAAGATGAACAAAAGGAATTGGGGTTTTTGAAAAATCAAGGTGAAAAATCCAAAATTTCAAATAACTTTCATAATAATAGTAACATATGTAACTTTGATTTAAGTCTTTCAAATTTTGTGCAAATTAAAACTGACACATCGGACACGATTGACGATTTTACATTAAATACTGGTGCAGATATTTCCTTAATAAAAAAGTTCAGATAACTTTCCATATCATTTAATGCAAACAACACAAATATTAAATATTATAGGCATAACTCAGGGGAAATTAGAACTTTGGATAAAATAGAAATTTTTTCTTTTTATTGAGGATATAGAATTTGAACATTGTTTTCATATAGTAGATGAGAAATTTCCTATATCTACCAATGGAATTCTAGGAAGGGATTTCATAAGTAATTATAATTGTATTTTAGATCATATAACTCATGTTCTAATGAACCAATACAATCCTTGAATTTCCCTTACTCACGACGTATTGATAAGTGAATATACCCCTTGACGACGTGATATAATCGCCCCCTGCCATATTGTGATCATTTCCATAGTAACGGGCAAGCTCAATGAAATGTTAGTTAATTCTACTACAAATTCCGAAAACAACAATACATCAAATATGTATTATAATAATTTGTACCTTCAATATTAATATTATTCAATAAAAAAAATTAGAATATTATTCGTTATATAATCGTAACGAATACCAACTCGAGCATAGACAATAGTTTTCGATTATTTACCTCTTCACTTGACGTATTTCGCGAAACACCACTCGAGCTGTGCTCTCGTGATGTTTCGCCAAATACGTCTCGTGACTCGGTGAATAATCGAATATTGTCTATGCTGTTGTGATATTATAACTGATTATTCAGTATTTAAATTATATATAGATTGTAAGTCTAGGAATCCAGTAATATTAGAAATCTTTGAGAATCCTGAATATGATACTAATAGCAATACCGCCTTTATGTGAAGTCTATCGGATAGTAGAAAGTTTTAAAAATTTAAGACAAGAGAAAGTTGTGGAGCCACAGGAATTAGTATCAGGAATATTTATAGCAAGATCTCTATTATCAAAAACTTATCCCTTTGTCAGAATTTCAAACACAAATTAGGAAAGCAAGTCGATAAGTACAAACAATATTAAAATATTGGATTTAAACTTATTTCATGTATATGCTGTGGTGAATGAAAGTAAGAATAGGGAGGAAGAATTAGGAAAAACTTTGAATTCAGGGGTACCAGAATACGTCAGGGATAAGCTAATAAATCTTTGTGAAAATGTTTCAGATATGTTTGCTTTGAAAAATGACATTTTGACACATAACAATTTTTATGAGCAAAAGCTATTGGTAAAAGATGATACTCCAGTATACATTAAGAATTATCGTACACCGCATTTCCAAACTTTAGAACTTAATGGTCAGGTTTAAAAATTATTAGATCAAGGAATAATTGAGTCTTCAATCTCAGATTATAATAGTCCAGTTCAACTTGTACCCAAAAAGGCAATTCAGCGAGAGAAATATTGGAGACTGTATAGATTTTAGGAAAATGAACAAGAAAACAGTTACAGATAAATTTCCATTTCCTAACTCACAAGAATTAGACTAGATTTAGAAGAATATAATTTTGAAATACAATATTTGAAAGGAAATTCCAATTATGCAGACAGTATTTCAAGGATATCCATAAAGGAATTAAAAGACTTGTACATTGACAACTCTCACGTTTTAGCTCAGCCTACAGGATAAGATGAAACAGTTTCCACAGAAATTGAAACAGATATTCGCAAACCATCAGTATTTAAAGTACTGGATAATTCAGAGGCGCATAAATGACCAATTATGCAATTTGAAAATAACCGTGCTTCGCTAAGGATGAACATACGGATCAAAAACAGGATAAGATTTAGCCAAGCCTTATTAAATACCGATATAGGTAACTTTGATTTAGGTCAAACGTTAGTTCAGCTTAATAAGCTAGCGGTAAGAAATGGAGTAAAAAGGATGAACATTTATATGAATGATATTATTTTTACACAGTGCACTATAAAAGAATTTATGGCAAAAGAACACAAAACGTTAAAAAACGTACAAATATGTATTTGCGATATGCCAAAGATAGTGGAACAAGAAAAAGAAAAGCAACAGATTTTAGAAACTTATCATAATGATCCTTTATTTGGAGGTCATATAGGAAATAACAGGCTATTAAAAAAACTAGGAGCAAATTTTAGATGGGAAAATATGGAAAAAGACGAAAGAACATATATAAAGCAATGTAACAAATGTGAAGTCAATAAGGGAAAGAAAAATCACAAAGAAGCATTCGTATTAACGGATACAGCAACAAAACCATGGGATATAACGTATATAGATACGATCGGTCCTTTTTAACAAAGTGAAAATGGAAATCGTTACTTCATCACAATGTTATGTGAATTAACGAAATATGCAGTAATAATTCCGGTTAAAAACAAATACAATAGCTCGAGGAATTTTTGAAAATTTCATACCAACTCATGGTCTTATGAAACAGATTAGGACAGATTTAGGGACGGAATACAAGAACGAAGTATCCAATGCTTAAGCAAAAATGTTAAACATTAATCATAATTATTCAACAGCGTATCATCATCAATCTATAGGAAGTTGCGAAAAATTACGTAGAACGTTTAATGAGTATGTTAGACATTTTATAAATGAGAGCAAGAATGATTGGGATGAATGGTGCAAATTATTTGCTCATTGCTATAATACGACTCCAAATTCACATCATGGTTACATGCCATTTGAATTATTGTATGGAAGACGTATTAACCCACCCGATAACCTTACGAATGAAATAGAACCATGCTATAATATCGTTGAATATCAAAACGAATTAAATTATAAACTTCAGATAGCTCATCAGGGAGCAGAGAAATATTTAGTTAAATATGAGCTGAGTAGACAAAGCCAAAGTAGTAAAGTAGCTAATCCAGTCCGGAATAGAGAATTTTAGGAAAGAGAGGGAAATTCACTGCCTCATGGGATCGTCTGGTACACAGAACTCCACGAACCCAAGGACACAAGTCTGTGTTCCATTGGGTAAGGGTGTGTCTGCATATCAGGCTGAGGTATTTGCTATCTTGGAATGTGCGCAGATAAACCTAAACAGAGGTTATGCGGACCGACGCATAACCATATACACCGAGAGTCAGGCGGCAATCAAGGCCCTAAGTGGATATACCATCAACTCAGGGATTGCGGCTGAATGTCCTGAACGCCTTGCTGACTTAGCGAGGCGGAACACAGTGTGGCTAGAATGGATTCCGGCCCACTCTGGTTTTGAAGACAATGAAGGGGCGGACGCACTGGCTGTGGAAGGGGAGGCTACCCCTTTTAACGGCCCGGGCCCGACCTTGGGCCTTACAAAACAAACAATCCGTAAGGAGACGAGGAACTGGTTGCGAAATCAGCACCTCGCTCACTGGAAGGCGCTACAGGGTCTCAGGCAGTCCAAGCTCCTATTGAGGGGATGGACTGATGTTCCCCGGGGACATAAGCAGGCATCCACCGAAGAGGATTGGGTCGTTCATCGAGGGAATCGGCTTCATGGATGCATAAATAGCAGGAATGGCACAATGGGCCCGCCAGTGGCCTCGGTGCCGGAACCTTGGCTTGAGTTTTCCTTGGCCAAGGTTCGCCTGACTGAATTAGTAGTAGTAGTAGTAGTAGTAGCTAATCCAGTTGATTTAAAAATAGGGGATTCAGTTTTATTAAAAAGGGAAAGTGGAACCAAATTCGAATCTCAATACTGTAACCTTACGGGGCGCCAATTTGTAACCATACCCGCCGGTTGTTCGCGACTTGGGCGCTAGAGTGGCCACTCGAGACAGATGCCGGCATGAGACTCTTCTCAAGGGTGGTTCTACACCATGTTAGTGCTGCACTAGGTATTTCAGAGGTTGTCAGACTATAAGAAGCTTCAGGGCACCACTACCTCTCAGACGTCGACAAAAGAACAAAATGAATTTAAACAAAAAGAGAACTAAGGTGAAAAAGCTAGAAACACCTTGTAGACATTGAAATATTAATTGAAAAATCAGAAACTTACTTTAACCCGGACACGAGCCCCTACAGCTATTATAGCCGGGTGAATAAAATATAAAAAAAAAAGAAATTAAAACATTAATTTTATTTTTGCCAGGAACGGGACAAAGTGATCGGTATGTAGCCTGTACTTTTTCTGGTACTTATCTTATGTAAATATCTTCTCAGGGAAGAGTGTGTAGAGAAGTGGACCTGGAGATATCTTGAAGGTGTCTTTGAGGGTGTCTTGATAATCTAGCAGTTAATGGTATCCTAGCAGCTAATGGTATCCTAGTTCTCTACGGTATCTTAGTTATCGGCCGTATATCAGCTGCTGTGCTTACCTAAAAGTTCAGGCGGACTAGGGATTTGTGGGAAACTTGAATGTAATGGGGCACATAATGTTGGTTCAACTTTCGAGGTTAAAAAGGAAGTCAGATGTTTAAAATTAATGAGATATCGAGTTTACCGAAAGCTTTCCAATATATTTGTCCCATATTAAGATAATAAAAAATGAATGAAGTTAATGATCATAAGATGAATCTAATAATTTTAAAAAGACACTAAATTATAGCAAAACGTTATGTTGTTATATTATTGAATAAATTATTGCTGAAAAATATAATACTTTATGATATGTATGGCCGGCACTGGCAGAATTATATACTAAGGGAATATTTTATAGGTTTCATTAGTTCAAAAACTTGTGAACAATTTCACAGATGCAATAAGAGTGTTCATATAATGTTAATAATATTAACTTGAAAGAAATAAACATACATAATCACTTTAAAATTAGTTTGAATATATAGTTCAAATCGAGAACGTGTTGTTTTAAAATTTAATCTGTTGTTAAAAAGAGTTATTCTGCAACAGAAAAAGCTTGAAATGTTTGCACAAAAGTATAAAAAACAGTAATTTATAATTTAAATATGTTTAGTTAAAAAATAATGTCATTCAAGAGAAAGATGGCTAGATGACCACATGGCAAATATTATTTCATCTAACTATGTGGAAAATAAAATATGTTATGTGATAAAAATCATCTCCACGATTTCTTACATTATAAAATATATTTTTGGACTTACCACAGCAATTTAGATAGGAAAGGTATAAAAGCGATAAAAAATGGAGGTATATCCTCGAAGAGAGTCGATAGCCAAAAGGGGTTCCGTTAGTGGCGTTGAAAAAATGGAAGCGACCGTTGGCAGACGTCAATTGTCTTATGGTCAGGGTTGAAGATTGGGGTGGCTGATGAGATGACGAGCGGGAATTAGAGAAATATTTGCGATATAAATTAGGAAACAGGTCGAGTGATTAGTGTATAAACAATTAGTGAACGTAAACAAGGATAATAACAAACATTTATAAACAATTAGTGAAAGTCAATAAGTTTAATAACAAACATGAATAAACATTTAGTGAACGTAAACAAGTTTAATAACAAACAGGTATGAACAATTAAGTGAACGTAAACAATTCCGAAAAACAATCGAAGTAGTATTTAAGATATCAGTAAATTCATTTCATTAGGGGAAAATGAAGTTCAACGGAATTTATTCTTTTTGTAAAAGGGGACGGTATGATGCCTTTTGGCATAAAAAAAATAAGAAATAAATTTCCTTGAAACTATTTTCAATGAATCATTGAACGTTAAAGAATGCATAAATAAAACCCACGAGGGCGACAGGTATCGAGAGCCAAGTTCATCACGTATTTATATTTACGATAAACAATTATATAACATTCAATAGTAAAGGTAAACATGAACTTGATCAACAATATAAATATCATAGAGACAGACGATAACATACTCATTATTGATTCAGTTATATTCATTCTTAATTCAGATATATTCAGTTTATGATATAAGTATGCTATAATGATAGTTACTTATAATAGAATTAGTAATCATAGTTAGTTGTAGTTGTGTAATATTAAATATGGTAATAAACATAACTGATCCCAGTGCATGAAGCAGTAGTTTTATTGAAGTCAGATGACCCTCCGAGTGACCTGGAAGATCACCAATTAAAGAGGCCTTTCCATAACAACATCACAAGGTCTTCGGTGTCTTGCGACTCTGTCACTGCTGCTACCGCCTAGTTAAAAAATATCTCGCGATTGTTTAACTTGATAGGTAACTCTCGCAGTGTCGCAGTGTCGCACATCACTGCCGTAAGCCGTAACGCCAGATAGTTCAAAGTACTACCTTAAGAGAGAAATATTCATTTGCCTCCATTGCATTTCAAGACTCATAAGCAGCCCAAGGCAGCAAAGATGTTTGGTACCCTATACCATACAGGTAGAAGCTGTCGATTTACCCCTTGACCCTGTTTTTCGCTAATCTTTGCCAATACCGCAGTGGGAGTTTTTTTACAATTAAAGCTGAAATTGGAGATACAATATTTTTGTATACAATCCTTCACAATTTCATTATTCATGGAAACATTCCATGATTATTAAAATAATTGGATTAATACATATTAACATAATGAAATTCGTCGGCTGCTTGCGGGTGTGAACATATGTTTAAGCAAAAACTTGGTGGCTTCCAACAATGCAATTCAAAACAGTTTATTAACTGTTCAGAAATGTGAATAATCCCAAGACCACATCCAGTTCTGTCAACCCCTAATGCCAACTCAAGATTTGAGATGATTCCTTTAATCTTTCCAACAAACAACTTATACTTACCTTCTGATTCCATAGCGACAATGTGCTAAAAATTTACTGAATTTCAGTAAAACGGAAGATTACAGCTCGAACTGAAGGGGCAAAAGTTTACGAAAGGGGAAAATTCACAAGCAGATTAAGATATTCTGAAATAGAGTTATAAGTTACATTTTGGTTTAGTTTCATTAGATTTTGGTGGAAACTAGTGATTTACTGAATTTTATTCTGTTTATAAATAGGAAACAAACAAATAATAACAAAGAGGTATAAAAAAATACTGAAAGCGTAAATTTTAAGCTTTGTAAGGCAATTTCAAGTCTATAGTTTGTACATTATAAATCCCGTCCGATGTGACATGTCACAACTGGACTATGTTGCTAAGCCGCTGAAATAGTATGATAATTTAGTAAAGGTGAAATGAAGTTTATCAAACATTCTTCTTTTCATTTGACTGTGAGCTTATAGGTTAGTTTTACTTATTGCATGCAACCAAAATTCATTTTATTTCAGTTACATAAAATATAGGACTTTCATTTGTATGTTTATACCACAGCACTAAATTAGAAAGTATTTGAGAAAATATATAATGTTAGAATTATTTGTTTTAAAAAGTTTTATCAACATTATCTAATATAGCTTTTAGGATATAATAGCAATCATATGTTGGGCTCATGTAGATTTCACAGACTTCCTATGGATACAAAAGGTACTAATCATGATGTCTCTTTTAGGGTAGGTCACTTAATTTTATAATCTGTGAAATAAACCTTCAACATGTTGTAAAAGAGCCAATTTCTGAAGCTAGTGTGCAGGTCACCATCAACAAAAAAGTCTTCCTGAGGTATACGATCACAACAAAAGGAAATTGTTCAGTAAGCACCACACCTTAGTCCAGAAAAGGAGAAACAAAAATAGCAAATTCCTTTCATTCCTCGAATCAAGGTATGTACAAATTATTGACTCATTTGTATTTATGACACTGGATAACTGCAATTCTAATGAAATGAATATTTTAATAATTATTATATTGGTGAATAATTTGTAGTCTGTGTCAATATTTACTAATTTTCCAGCCCATCTACCTTTACTGCTAATGAACTGATTGTTACTTAAAATGAAATTGAACTGGAGAGATCAAATTTTAGAATCACTCTGACAACAAATGAACTTTTCTCATATTTGTGAATCTGATAAAATTGTCCTAGAGTACACAGGTCTATCTTTAAATAAAAATTATTAAATTAATTCTGTGTAACTTTTATTAAACTTTCTTTTGGAAATGCTTTCTGAATTCCCTTTCAAAAATATCATAATTTAAATAAATTCATAAATAATGCCACACCAATTCTAATGAAATGAAATGCGCATGCTGGACTGTGAGTAAGACGTGGTAAAGATCGCTCCGTTATAATTCACATTTTTGTGGCAATTTAACTTACGTTAAAAAAAGTGTGTG
This sequence comes from Lochmaea crataegi, assembly GCA_947563755.1. Taxonomy (NCBI): domain Eukaryota; kingdom Metazoa; phylum Arthropoda; class Insecta; order Coleoptera; family Chrysomelidae; genus Lochmaea; species Lochmaea crataegi. The sequence continues at coordinate 25,164,280 of OX387426.1, forward strand.
TCCTGATACGATTTGTGAACAGATACAGTCCTTCTGTGAGTAATTACTATTTCCTGGAACTTGGAATTAACTTGTTTAACAAAAGTGAGGTTATCGAAACAAGACTGACTTCCTAGCACGATGTCTAAAGGTGAGTCTAGACAAACACGGCAAAATATTCGCAATTATTCGGATGGAAATGACCAAACTGAAGATAATATGGAAAAGCTAATTGAGAGGGTTTGTAACCAATTTTCAAGCAAACTTGAGGATAAATTTGATAAGAAATTGGATGATAAATTTAACAAAATTGAAAATAAGTTAAGTGATATATTCTCTCTGATAAGCACTGTGCAAAAAGATACTGAATTAAACAGAAAGAATATACAAAAGTTGCAAAATGATATAGATGTTATTGAACAAAGGAATCAAGAAAATAAACTTAGGATATTGGGTTTGCCTGAAGTTCAAAATGAAAAAATTATACAGGTTTTCTTGTCTTTCATTATAAATACACTAAAGACTGAGTGCAATGTATCAGATATAGATGAAATATATAGATTAAGAAAGCCAAATCCAAAGACAGGAATCAGGCCTATAATAGTGAAATTTGTAACAAATATTAAAAAATCGGAAATTTTTGATAGTAAAAAGATACTTAAAGGTACTGGAATTTCTATGTTTGAGGAGTTGACTAAAAAGCAGCATGAGCTTCTAATGCTTTCTCAGAAGAAATATGGAAAGAAAGCAGTGTGGTCATTAGGAGGAAGAATTTTCGTCAGTGAAAATGGAAACAAAAAACTCATTTCATCGGTTGGTGATATATAGCATGTAGTTAAGCACGTTATCAACTCCTGTATACTCTAGAAATATGCGTTAAGTGATAGTATGTATGGAGTGAATGAAAACTAAGTATAATGTGTCTTTTCTATTGCTGCTGCCGGTCATTGTAAACCAGGATTAATCGAATTCTAGTTCTGTAGCAAATAACGACTGGTTAGGTTACAATTAAGTATTAAATTAGTGTGTATTTGGCTAATTAGCTGTTTTGTTCATAAACTCGTTTGCATTTTTGTAAATTATTTTGACTGTCATTTTCGCTATATTGAATACCAGTTTTAATTATCGTGTCAGGTATATAGATACTCTTTCTATATACAATATTATCATGGATACTTGTAAATAATTTGTTGACATCCCTATATTTGAAGTATATATGTAGATTACTTATTTAATATTAATAGTTATTTTGTCATATACAATAATGATTTATGTTTAAATTGGGAGCTTTCTTTTTATTTCTTCTCTTTATATACTTTGTTTTAATCAGTTATTGAGCGCTTATTTGGACTTGAAGTTATTATTTTGTGTTTTTTTTTTATAAATATTTTATTGGAAAGGAAAGTAGGTTACGTATACAGATAAATGGTGATTAGGTGTTACTACCAAAATTGTCGAGGACTAAGATCTAAGACTTCTCTTTTTTATAACAGCTTGTTACAATATACATATGATGTATTATTACTTACTGAAACTTGGCTTGCAGATGATATTGATGATGGTGAACTTTTCGATGATAGGTATGTAGTTTATAGGAAAGATAGAAATAAGATATTATCCGGTAAAAAGAGAGGAGGCGGAGTTTTAATAGCGGTACTGAAAAAATACTCATCCAGTTTAATAACAGTTCCCACTAATCTTGAAACGATTTTTGTTAAAGTTAACATACAAGGAGAGTTGTTTGTTCTCAACTCCACTTACATACCACCCGGTGAAAAATCTTCTACCTATAAAGATTACATTAATGTATTCGAAATTATTGATAGTAACTTATTGGCAAAGTCTAGAATTATTATAGGCGGGGATTTTAATATACCTTACATTAATGATGCAACTTTTAATTTTCACATACAAAATGAAGTAGCATTAAATATGTCGTTTTTGTTGGATACTTATGACCTTAAATCGTATAATAATTGCAAAAATGAGGACAACAAAACATTAGATTTAGTATTAAGTAATTGGGACGTATCAGTGGAGGAGGATGATTCACCTTTAGTATCCAAAGATAAGAAGCACCCTCCACTTATCATTGAATTTAAAGTACCTAATATGAAGACGTGCAAACCTTCTATAAATAATTTTGAAAATAAATATAATTTTAAATGGGCAGATTTTCACCTGCTGTATACTATGTTAAGAGACTTTGACTGGTCTGTTCTGTGCAAAATAGATGACGTCAATGAAACAGTAAACGTATTTTATGCAATATTTTATGACATATTGAATATTGCAGTTCCGAAGTTCACAGGAAAAGGTAAAACTGGAAAACACTTTCCTCCATGGTTTACAGAAGAAATTAAATTTAATCTTAAACTAAAGGAATACTTTAGAAAACGAAAGGACAAAAGTTATTATCATTTGATTAATTACAAAATGTTGCGTGCAAAATTAAAACGTCTAATAAAAGACACTCATTACTCTTATTTAAATAACATCCAAATAAACTTAATTCAAGAACCCAATAACTTTTGGAATTTTGTAAAAAATAATAAGAAATGTTCCTCACCGGATGATTATATCATAAACAATAGAGAAGTTCCAGATACAAATATTATAACGGAAGAGTTTGCTGACTATTTTTGTTCGGTGTATGAAAATGATTCATTATACGATAAAAATTTAATTAACAGTATTTCAGATAAATTTCCAAGTATAACTTCGGAACTTATCCATTTCACGAAAATATCCTGCACAGACATAGATAATGCTTTTAAAAAATTGAAACCAAAAAGATCTGCAGGGCCGGATAACATACCATGCTACATTTTTAAAGCCTGTCAAGAGCACTTGTTGTATCCGTTAATGATTATTTATAATAAAGCTTTAGCTTCCGGAATTTTCCCGGATACTTTTAAAAAATCTAGGTTAACGCCTGTATACAAAAATGTTAATAAAATGTTAGTTAATAATTATAGACCAATCGCTATTTTAAACTGTTCTGCTAAACTCTTCGAATTTATTATTTATGAAAAATTATATTTCTCAGTAAAAAATCTACTAACTGCTCAACAGCACGGATTTAATCGTCAAAAATCTATAGAAACTAATCTACTCACTTTCCTACAGTTATCAGAAGAATCGGTCGCGAGGGGAGGTCAGGTTGACTGTATATATACCGACTTTGCCAAGGCTTTTGATAAGGTAAATCATGACATGCTTTTAGCAAAATTAAAATTGTTTGGATTAAGTGATTCTCTTATCACCTTTTTTACTTCCTATTTGAAAAATGGGGTTCAATTTGTAACTTTCCGTGGTAAAGAGTCACATAACTTTTTGGCTGTATCTGGGGTACCACAGGGCTCAAACCTTGGCCCCCTTTTGTTTCTGATCTTCATTAACGATTTACCATCTTGTGTATCATCAGAGTCACTTCTGTATGCAGACGATTATAAAATATTTAGAAAAATCAATGAACTAAGTGATTGTCTGGTTTTGCAAAATGATTTGGATGAGCTTTATAGGTGGTCACATTCCAATAAACTACTGTTTAATATAAATAAATGTAAAATTATGACCTATACTACTGCTGTAAATTTTCACCAATTTGTGTACAAGATGGGAGATGTTATGTTGGAGAGAGTTACTAAAATCACTGATCTCGGTGTATTATTTCAGAGTAACTTTAGATTTACTGATCATGAATCAATGATCTCAAGAGAGGCTCACAAATTATTGGGCTTTATTAAAAGAATAACTTATCAATTTTGGAATATAGATGCCATAAAATCAATATATTTTTCACTTGTTCGTGCCAAACTAGAATATGCGTGTGTTGTCTGGAATCCTCTGAAACGAAATTTAATACAAATGGTAGAAACAGTACAAAATTATTTCATAAGATATTTGTTTTATAAAAAGTATCGTACGAATCCGGAGTTTACTTCATATACTTCTCATAGGATAGAATTTAAAGTCCCTCTTTTGGAAGATAGGAGGAAGAATCGCAGTTTACTGTTTTTATTTAAATTAATCAATGGAATTGCAACTTCTGAATATCTTCTAAAGGAAATATCATTTTATACTTCTCTGTACAGTACAAGACCCAAAAAAATACTATTTAAAAACACTCAATATGGGCCGTTATATCATATTTCTGTTATTTACAATACATACAGTAAATATAATGAATTGGAAATATTCGATGTACCTTTACCAAAATTCAGAGTATACTTGCAACATTTAAAGTATTAGATAATTTGAATAGTCATATTTATACTATTACATTAGTAAATAATTATTGATAATCTAGGATGTCTCGTTGATCTACTTTTCTTTCTTCTTTACAATTACTTTCTTCTTTCTTTTTGCATCATTATTGTACTTTATTATTATTATTATTATTATTATTATTATTATTATTATTATTGTACCTTTTTTTTAAATTTCCTGTATGTCTATTTTTGTATTTTAGAGCTATAGAGAAACTTGTAAAAAGGCTATGCCTGTTAGTTTCTTAAATAAATAAATAAAAAATGAAATATTGGAAAGATACATTGTAAATGTATACATTAGTTACTCATCATAGAAAGTAATACTATCTTATTATGACATAAAAGTTGTCAAATAGAGTCTCTCAGACAGACCAATTCTAGCTAGCTACTTTCAGAAAGCATCTCCAGGCTTGCTTGGCAGTACGTACTCCATATTAACTCAATAGGATTCAAAATAAAGTGGTAGGAAGGAAGACGAAATACTTTGTGATCACACTGTTCTATGTAATCATCCACAATATATGTATTGGGAGTTTGTTTCTGCAAAAAAAAACATTGAATAGGTAGTATTTAAAAAAAAACATTCACTTCTTATCAGATATTCAGAATTGTTTTTATAGAAATAAAATTGAAACAATGTTAATTGACTTTACTCAACCCTACTAGGTATAATTTGAAGTCATAATATTTTTAAATGTATCAATTCCAAATTCTAACATATACCTTGCTATAGCGCTGTTGAGTTACAATTTGTAGTTACTGGGCTACAATACGAATAAGCTCAGCTTCAACATTTGTTGATTGAATACTATGTGTCATTAATACTATCGGATTGCATTGTCCATTATTTATTGAAGGCTCAGTAACATTCAACAGTAATTGTTTTCCAAACCATTTAAAACATGTTCTGCATTGATTTTCCCATGATAGTCACTTAATTGAGTTTAATATGAAAATATACTTTCTGCATCTGGATATGAACAGCCTTCTACAGCACAATTTTGTAAAATCCAGGATTCATCAATAAAAACAAATTTATTTAGTGCTGTTACTTTTTCTAGATAAGTATACCCCTTGTACAGCTGTAGTTGAAAGTTCCATAAGTCCTTTATGTAGATGTGGATAATATTTTAGTAAACTACTCAGAGACATTCTACATCAAATATTTGTTTTATATTGAATTGCTGAACTAATATGCATAAAGTTACGTGGTTAGGTATCTGTAAATATATTTTCAGATAGTATTGTGAACTAAGTATTATAAACAATGTGATAGAATATATTAAAGTGTTGATAAGGTTTGACAAAGTGGATAGAAAAATGTATCTTGAACTTATACTTACTTGCTTCATAATACATACTATAAATAGTATCAGAAATAGAAAATTCACTAAGTTTTATTTCTATCTTCTTTTGCAGACGACTTTACTTTGATTACCTACTCATCAGGGCTTCTGAAATATTACTCAAAGTCCTTTGCAGTTTTTTCAATAACTCTCAGATGAAAGAATCGAAAAAATATAACCTCAAAAGTGGTGAAGACGTCAAATTTGAAATTTGAACCTGATAAACCATTTTGATCACGGCAATAGTGCGCATTTTTGCAAACATATAAAATTTTCAGCACAACTAACGTTAGTTTGAATTTGATATTTATTTAACCAACGAGTTGTATCTGATATGAAATTAATTATGAAACGTCACTTTAAATATATATTTATATTTTGTTATTACAGGTGACCTATAAATTTCAATATTTATAAGGTTTAAGGTGGCAGAACATACTGATTGACAGCGGCAAACGAAAGACATAATACAAACGAACGTCTCTGCCGAGGGCAATTTAGTGACGTGAAACGGTATTTATACTGAACAAAGTTTATATATTGTTTATATGGGTGATTCTGTTCTAGCTGTGATTTTTTTATTTCCTTCACTAGTTGTTCTCACTGGCCCTTAATCAACAAACTATTAATGGAATTTCTGTGTTAATATGATATTCATGATCATATTTCATCACTTTTTTTGTATAGTATTACTTGCAACTTACAGTAGATCACTTAAATGTCAGTACAGTGTCATGTGCATATCTAGAATTTTTCGATAAATTTCTTATTTTTTTTTTGTAGCAATAAATGATTCAAACTAATTATCTCATAAATTAAAATGTATATAAATGTGAACAAAACAATAAATTAAACGATTTTTCCAAAGAATGTCTACTAAATTTACTTTATGTCAATACCGTGGATATGTGAGTCAGTACCGTGGAACAGACAATTTGAAATTTTATTATCATTTTCGATGCTTTGAAGTTGTAGCAAAATCCTGAAGTTATGTTGACAGCATTTGTCATTGCATCAAAGCCTACAAGTCTGTGCTGGACAAATGTTCTTTAGGCAGAGGGCACAAAATTGTAGGCTAGTTGACGTCACTGAGGAGGGGTGCGTGACGTTCAAAGCACGCGCTTGCTTTCCGCACTTTTGATATTTTTTTGGAAGGAAATCCGGCTCAAAAAAAACACATAAAATACTTTGAATTGAAGCAATGTAGGGCTAACCGAAAAGGCCCATTGAGTGCGTGAAATAAAGTTTGAAGAAAACGCAGATATACTTAATTTTCTGAGAGCACTGGAAAATTATCTTCAGCTTTATTTAATTTGAAACAAGTTATCCAATTCTCACGTAAATTAGATTTTCTTGCTGATCTTTCAACCCTATTTCCGAATGTAGATATATGCTAGACAAAAAATTAACTCTGCTTTTCTATCCCATTGGCATTGAAAAAATAAACGCCCTCGCCCCGCAGAACAAGTTTACTGGCAGGCAGATTTTATTTATTATCAATTTTGTAATGAAATAAACCCCCACATTTTTTGACTGTATTCGTGAAAAAAACTAATCATACAATTTCAGATGCGATATTAATCGTTTATTACAAAATATATCGTTGGTTTCTACTGCCATAAATAACCTATCCACTCAAGGATCATTGGATAGGGCCAATAATTTTTAAAAAGCAATAAATGGTTACAGGGCTGGATTAAAAAGGGTTGAAACTAAAAAACATATAATTAATTCTCAACCTACCCCAAATCTATTTCTGTATAACTATCACTATCTCCATCTAAGTTTATTATGAAGGGTTCGGCATTAGTACTCACTCACATCAGAATTTTCCACCTTAATAACCAGTTCTATACTGCTTTTCCAACTATCTGCAGAAATGTTATATTAGGGTGACATTCACTGAGAGTCGTCTCCTAGGTGTTGTACCCTAGGATTCTGTATAGCAAGTATGTGGATAGAGGTTTCTTCTTTCATTTCACAAAATCCACATTCTTCTCGCCCCACTATTTTGAGCTTTTTAATGTGCCCATTCAGGCGACAGTGTCCCGTCAGGACACTTAGGTTAAAACTCTTAGTGCAGTTTTACTCTAGCTTAGACATCCATTTGTTCTAACCAGGTTGTAGTCTCTCAGGAGTATATTTCATTGCCTAAGCCCCATAAGATCTTCCCATTGGTCAAATATTTTTCTCTACTCAAGAAACTCATGGCTTTATTTAAACTTTTAACAACATTTGTTAATTTCTTGATATATATTGACCCTCAAAAGTTCAAAACGACTTTGAAATTTAGCATACATCTGATAGAAAAAGACAAATCTGAAGGCTAGAATTATAATAATTTCTCCTCAGCACTCTTCTGGTAGCCTACCAATAATTATTTTAAGCGCTACAGTGGTATACCCGGTACAATAAAAACTGAAATTTTGTTCTAATCTTTTTTTCCGTTAGTCATCAAAAACATGTAGCTTGGAACTGTTACAAAAGCTACGAATAATAACATTTGTACCTCAGATTAGTTGAAACTCTTATTATCTTATCTTGTAGATTACCCAGCTTTTGTGAAATAATGGTATACAATAATTTTAACTGTCAAACACAATGCTACCAATTCTATTCCTAATGAAATTTTTATTCATTGAAATGAAGAATGCATGAAAAAACAAATAAGAATAACTGTTTAGATGATTTAGATTTTAATAATGATTACAGTCACCTGCACGTCTTAAACATACGATTGAGTATAAAATATTAGTATACGCATTTAGATCCTCAATGCTTTTTACGTGAAGGAACAGTTGGCTTTAGTTGGAGGAAATGAATCTCAAAAAATGGTAATGTTATATTAGACCATACTGTTTTTTATTGATTTATTAGATCTCTTATCAATAAAAATGTTTTTGTCAGCTTATTTTTTTTTAATAAGAAAGTTTTATTTATGCTCGGAATAAAAATTGATTTTCATATTATTATTACTTGGTTTCTTGTGTGTTGGTTACCCTTCCAACCATGAAAATTTTACATTCCAAAGTACACCCGCCGGCACGAAAAACGGAGCAGTTGAATTTTTTTAAGCAAACTTCAAATTTCAATGTTTTGTGATGTTTTAATAGTATATCTTAGACACATATGAAACAACATGTTTCGAGTATTTTTCAACAAAGATTTAACCTTCATTTGAATTGAAAATAAACAAATAAAACATAATTTACCTTACAATAATCCAAACTGGAACAAGTTGATAGCAAAAACTGATTAGCCACATTGTTCCCACTACTGCATGTATCCTTGCATACTTAAAATTAGGTGTAATAAGTTCCTATGCCTCCAAAAGAGCTTGTCGGAACTAATTTGACGTTGAAGGAGTAGGATCACCACTTCCCACAAAAGAGCGTGTCGGAACTAATTTGACGTTGAAGGAGTAGGATCACGACTTCCCATCCTTCGTCCAGCATGTCCCAAACATGGTTAACATCTGCACTTAACGCTGGTCACTTCTTAACAGGAATGTTTACCTCGTGTAGGTACAGTCGAGTTATTCTTACGGCGTGTGTGATTCTGATCATACATCAGAAGAAAGTCATTTCCAATAGAGCTAGCATAAGGAACAACAAAGTCTTGGAGAATGTTCTCAATGTACCTGGCAGCAGTTGAGGATGTACAACTCTGTGTGTGCCTCCAGAAAAATGCCGGCCCACACCATAACTTAGCAGCCTTGGTATCCTAGCCGAGGGCTGGAGGTATATTCTGCAAATCGCTTGTGTGGTCTTCGCGATACTTTCTCACGACCATCTGGAGGACGCAGTCTCAATTTGAACTAAATAAAATGAGTCTCAATTCATCTTCACCCAAACCTCTTGGATTTTGGCAAACTGGAGTCACGCAATACGATGACGCCTAAAAAGTTCTGGGCCTGTGTTAGGTTTACGACTGGTAAAGTTGGCTACCTCGAGCGCTAGTTCTGAGTTGGGGACCAGTTCCATGTTATCTGGTATGAGCTCCAGTTTCCAAAAAGCGGAATCATAATAATACTGGCTAAAATACTGTTCACTTTTTGCTTATTGAAGCAACGTAATCGATAGATAGCTCAATGGGCAAATTGAATAGATATGGACACAATATTCATCCCTTCTTCACGATTGTTTTAGTCCATTTCTGTAATTTAATCAGATATAAGGGAGTGATTAGCAATTAGCATTACCAAATGCTTTCGCCAGAGCTATGAAAGTGATAAAAATACATGACAAAATAGTCTTAATACTTTCATCCATTTGGGATCAAATTAGGCAGCTTTTTGTTTGATGGCAAGGTAAAATTTGAACTGTTTTTGGGATCGTTCGAAGAATAATGCTATCTCAATCCAAAATGGTTATTGTTCTTACCTTCAGTCTCTGAAGAAGATAACTTGGTTAACGAAACGCGCGTAAGATAGTGTAAAGTGTTAGTGTTGGTGTAGTGTAGCCAGTTTTCAGTGTCGAGTATCGCCAACGGTTCCAGAATTCCCGACTATATTGTTTTACGCTTGAAAATTTTATGAGATACATAGTAGAGGTTTCTCATATGGTTTGGTTCATCTTATCTTTTTTCACTTCAACGTATTGTTGATATATTCAGCCTATGATATTTGAATAAGCTTTCTGTGATTCAAAAAAATACCAAAAAACTAATTTTCAAATCCTGATACAATGTTATGATTTTTCCTAATATATTCAAAATAAGCCTGAATATATTCAATTAGTAAAATTCAATTGAATTTGGAAGTATTTGCTACAAGTAGTCTCAGTATTTTGTCGAAGAATGTTTTATAAGAAGTTTTAATTAGTGTAAGTAAAGGATATTTGTAGTTGCCTTTCAGAGAAACTGAGACTGGAAATGGAGTGAATAGGATCGAAAATAATAAAATTGACTCTTGAGACACTGCTCTTAAGTAAGTCATTTGAATGTCGCTTTCCTTAGAAAGATAGGTATTAAGCAACTGATGAAATAATTGACTATTTATGAACTGAATATTTCGTTGAAATAAAATTGTGGAATAAGGAAGGTGCGTTTATGTAGTGAGCCGCAGGCGAGTTGAATAATATATTTTGTCCACCACTATTAATTACCGTGAATTTTTTTTCTTTTCTTCAATGAAGGAAGGGATTATAGGCTTCCTTATACCTATAATTTTTTTACTTTTCTGGTAATAAATGTAATGATTGAGAGATATTATTTATTCTGCTTCTCTTATTTTTGGCGAGGTAACATTCATTTCAGTGTCTGATTCGCTTTCCATATTATATTTTCTAGTAATTTCAATTTAAATTTAGTATAATAATTAAAACTCTTGCAATAATTAGCTATAATAGTGGATTATTCAACAAGCATATAATGATGGCTATTATTCACGAAGGTGACATAAACACCTAAATGAATATTAGCCATTATATGCGAGTAGTGACTATATTTTCTCCACCACTATTAATTTCCTGTTTATAAATGAATTTATCTTTTCTCTACCCTCCAATTATTTAGGAAGGGATTATAGGCTTTCATATATAATTTTTTAAACTTTTCTGGCAATAAATTTAAGGATACTATTTATTCTGCTTCTCTAATTTTTGGCGGGGTAACATTCATTTCAGTGTCTGATTCGCTTTCCATATTATATTTTAGTAATTTTAATTTAAATTCAGTATAATAAATTAAAACTCCTGCAATCAACTATAAATTATTTAAATCGTCAGTTTCTTAGTTTTGACGTTGACATCTATACGCTCTATATTATATACAACAGCCTGAAAAATTATTATAAATGTCTCCGTAGCAGGATTGTTTAGGTGTCTGAGTTCGTGAAATGAAGAATTGTACGCTTCCGGGGCGAGGCGAAAATTTCTAAATAATATATTGTAACATTTGTATAAGTATAAATAACCCTTGATATAGGTTCTATTTATCTGTGTCATGTGACCTGTTCATTATCCACACCTATTATTCACTGGTGAATAATGTACGTCATTATACTTGAAGAATCACACGTAAAATGTAAACATTATCAAATAGTCGTGGACAAATTATTTAAAACTTCAGTTTCCTAGTTTTGACATACATCATACGCTCTATGTACTGTTCGATGAATAATTATGTCTTTCTTAGGAGAGTGGTATTATAGAGGTATGACTGCGTAAAATGAAGAATTAAGGCATGGGGTTCGAATCCTGGTCGCGGAGAAAATTTGTAGATATTATATTGTGACATTGAATAGATGAGGCTTTTACTTGATGAAGATCCATACTAATGATGAAATAAAACAATATAATTTGTTTAAATCTTCATTTTTAGTTTGAACTAACGTTCAAATTAAAATTAGTGACGCGTTTCGCTACACAGTAGCTTTTTCAAACTAGTTTGAAACGGGCATTTTCAAACTAGTTTGAAAATGCTACTGTGTAGCGAAACGCGTCACTAATTTTAATTTGAACGTTGGTTCAAAATAAAAATGAAGATTTAAACAAAAATAAAATTGTTTTATTCCTTCATTATTGTGACATTTGTAAATAAATAACCGGCAATATATCCGTGTCATGTGACCTGTTCATTATCCACACTGGTGAATAATGTACGTCATCAAACTTGAAGAAGCAAACGTAAAATGTAAGCATTATGAAATAGTCGTGGACAAAATACATTATTTCATTATTTTAGTGCACAAGCGTATATAAATGCTGGCGTTTAATACCTTTTTTTTTTTCGGGTCGAGATGGGAAACTCATGTTCGAGTGGGTCCAGGACCCAGACAGTGTTGGACTCATACCCAAGGGGATGCTTACCTACCAAACCCACCTCAAACTCGCCGTTACCCCCGTCTCGGAATAACTACCCTAGCATACTTCGAGACGGGCGGCGATCCCACGCACACTCTCCGCTCACACCGTCGTCTTCTCCCTAACTATCACTCCTACCTCTCATGCTATATCGAGTCCTCCTCTAATCATGCTCTCCACTACGCCACTCACCTCCATCCATTCCTCTTCCCCCCTCAACATTATCTCCACCATGCTCTCCAAATACACCGCCTCTCTTAATTTCCTCTCCACCTTCTTCAGCACTTCGTCGTTCCTCCAGCATATAAACACACGCCCCACATCATCCTCCACTTCACACCTCTTGCACACTCCAGTCTCTCTTTTCCCAATCTTGTGGAGGTACCCTACTCTCGACCCATGTCCAATGAACACCTGTGTCAAGAAGTAGTTCTCCTCCTCGGCGTTTAATACCTGAACAATTTCTAATGACTGTAATGCTGGAGCGGAAACTCAGGAAACAGTTGCAGGTTTTTTTTGTCAAATACCACAAATTTGGCGAGAGCTAAGCTTTTAACTGAGACCACATTATTGGGATATTAGTAGTTCGAGTTGATGAATCAAAGTTATGATGATTTTTATAGTTAAAATCTGTTCAATTAGTAACTTCTTCAAAGCCTTAATTACTACAATGAAAAAAAAAATTAAAAAGAAAAAAAAATTGATTCCGACTTACTGAATAGCATTTCTCAACATATCTAAATGATTTATTATTACAATAGCTAATTAGCGTAAACACAATCAATACTCTCTGAATTTGAGATGCTACATGATAGCTCGTAAGTTCTGATCCTCTTGAATCTTCTCATCTGATTGGTACTGTATGACCTCGTCGTTGGCATGATGAAGAAGTCGTTGTTCTTGACTTTCGGTGAATTTTCTACAAATGCTGTAACTGCAAAGTATAGTCGAAATAGATTTGTTAGCCCAAAAGAGGACCTTAGTCCACAAAAAGTTTCAAGGATAGTATTGCATTGAATTTTATGAAAACAGTTTTTTCTTACTTTTTTTTTCAAATTTTTTGAGCCAAATATCCATTTCCAGATACGTCATAAGGTCGTGATTGTAACGTCTTTGTAGTGCGTGATCTGAATATTAAATATTCCATTCCATTCCAGACTCTTCTACTAGTTAATGATACTAGTTAAGCGAGCTAATGTCAATTGTTACAATTGGACGCAGTACAATTACATATTTATATTTTCTTGCATATTATGTAAAGTAACAAAGTTTCTTTATTTTGTTGGACAATAAGAGGTAAAAATCATCAGACGTACTGAAGGCACGTGCCTGAGCAGGTGCAAAGCAAACTTCCGATCAGTGAACCCTAGGAGTCGCTAACCAACGAAATAATATACCTGAGTAGGTGACAAAGAAAGAAGACTATTCGGCGGTCACTGCATCACCCTAAGGAAGAATACGCACATGCATACCATGTATATATACATATAGGGATGAGCTTGTATGATTATCTTAGACTGCGGATCACTGGAAATATAAACTCCCGAGACTAGGACGCCCAAAGGAGGATTTCTCCAATAAAAGGCTATCAATAAGGACAACTTGCTTTTTTACATGAGCGGTACAACCAACGGCACTAAAGCTTGAAGGCTGAGATGTCGAATACTCACTCAAAACCTTCACTGGGTGTACTGCTGATATCTATTAATCATTTATCAAAGTTCAGATAAATAAGCAAATATTCAAAATTTTTCGTTGTGTATATGAAAAAGTTTCAACTGTAAATGAATCAAAGCAAATATCTCAACAAAAAAAGTGATTGAATAAGTTATGTCTTTTAGATTAAGTTTTCAACTGAAATGTAGTTGGAATTGTGAAATGTAGATTATTCTCATACAATCATATACAATAGTGTCATAAATTCCACTTTTTCCCACAGCAATTGTTAACATTATTGTACCAACTCAACTATATCCATTTATTATCACATTTTATCCAGAGTCTAACCTAACTTTCTAAACAAAACACGAATTAAATTTTGTCAACAGCCGTAATCCCGTAATGTCGTGGATCCGGCGACATTTGCGGACTATCGCATCATAGTTGGATGCACTTTAAAGCGATGCAGCTCGACAGTCTTCCGAGTTACGTTTATCCTGGATTTTAGACCTTCGATTCTTATTTTAGTCCAGTTAGAGACATACTGAAAAAGTTTATATAAAAGACGAATAATTAGTTCAAGACAAAATTCATGTCCAGAAACTTTTACTGCGGCCGAAGCAGTGAAAAGTGGAAATGACTCGTTAGTTTCGTTCTAGCCTGTCAAAATTTCTATTTTGTGGAAGTTAAAGTTGTCACTAGAATGTTAAATAACATAGGCTGGTGACACAAGGGCAACGAACTGGCTGATGAATCGTCTAGGCAAGGCTCATCAATGTCATTCATTGGATCGGGACCCTTCTGTGGCGTCGTTAAGCCGACAATGAATATGGCCACTTGGAAGTGGGTGGCACAGTAATGTCTAGAATGGTAGGTCATCTCACCTGGACATAGTCAGGCGAAACAGTTTAGTAGAGGACATTCGCCAACACTTACGGCAGACCCAATAAGCAAAGATAGAAAAGATGTCAAAGCCGTAGTAGGTATGCTAACAGGGCAATGTGAGCTTAACAGTCACGCAAAATTATTGAGGTTGACAGACGAAGCCATGTGCAGATTCTGTCACCTGGAGGTGGAAACTGCAGAGCACATCCTATGCCTGGCGAATGTGCGGTTTCTTGTACTAGGCGATGAGAAGCCACCGGCAAGAAATTGAATGAAATATTGAGTCGAGAGGCTCATTGGTTATTTAAAAAGAGTCGGGCTGGAGAATTTAATCTAGATTCATAGAACCACAATAGATCTGACGAGCTCTCAGTGCATTAGGGTGATTAGCCACCTCATCAAAACTACTCATTTAATGACATTATTGCAATCGCAGTATAGTATCCACAATTTTATTTGTTTCGTTGAAATTAAATCTGCTTTAGCATTAATCTTGGAAAGTCCGAATTTTGATCACAATACAAATGAAAATGTTAAGTAGACTTCTTGATTTGATTTTAATTTCAGAAATTTGGCAATATAACGCTAAACCTAAAAAAAAGTAAACTGTTTTTCACAATGGAGCACTCATATTTGCACTCAATTTATTTGTTTTGGATGAAAAGTGAAGAGTGTGAGTGTGGAGAAAATGTTAAGGAAGCAACAAATTGATATCTTGAATATTTTTACCAACCATTCAAATATCTAAATTCACATTTTCAATAAAATCAATCAATAGGTAAGCTGTGCTTAAATATAAGTCATGTTCATAGAAAGTGAATAAATGAACACAATAAGTGCTTGAATCAATGAATTCGAATTATCTGAGTATTTAGTGCAGGCAAAAACCAAATGATTAAGATATCCGTATGATTTTGGGTGCAGTTACAGAATGGCAATTCAATTGTACCCAATAGGTACATGGCTACCAGCCATGGTTAGTTTTCATTATGAAAATACAAGATGAGAAAAATTTGTTGCAAGGATTTTAAAAAATATATGGCGTGGGAATAGGTTAATTAAGATAAATAAGGAAGTATGAATTTTTTTAAGTTTTACGTAGCAATGTCTTCCCACTTGTGTTGCCATTCAACTTTTATGTTGTTTTTAATAACATTCGAAAGTCTTTAATAGTTAGTGCACTATAAAGTGTTCCAAACATAACTTCCGTATTCGTTACTTGATCTGCCTCTTCATTACCTATTATACCATTGTAACTCTTCATCCATATAAAAGTTATATCTAACTCCATAAGCATAGTTTTAGTATTACATAGTATTATTGTACATGTTAATCCCTTCAAGCTATTATCTCTTATGGAATACATTACTGTTTTGGAATCGGAAAAAATCATCCCTTCTCGGTTTTTATTTGTCACAAGTTCTGCGGTGTGAATACTACAAATATTTGGTGTGTAAGGCGAATTGAACTCTTATTACGAGTAGTTTCTATATTACATATTTTATATTAATCACATACCATTTAAATTTATAGTTAATCTCCGGCCAGCGATCCGACCTTATTGGAGTTGAATTTGTAATTAATTCTTTATTATAATAATAATATGTAATGTAATATCATCAATATCAAAACTAAATATATTTATGCTTATTAATACTTTTATACATATGTTTGTTCATAAACATGTCTGTACAATAATATAAAAATATTGAATAAGTAATAGCTGACTCTAGGTTTCAATAAATAACCTACATCCACTTTAATTATACGAGGGGCACTCAAGTAGTTTATACACTAGCATTGTTTTTTATTTTGAATATAAATTCAACAGCCTACTCCATCATAGTCTTCGATCCCAAAGTATAAATTTTGGTCTTATTAACAAAATTGGAGAGTACTGTTTTCAAAAATACTCTGTTCATCTAATTAGACTCGGTATGGTTGGGAATTATAGTATTTTGTAATTTTGTTATCGATTTAAAAGGGATTTTGAACATTAAAAAGTGGAGATTAATTCTGAGAGACCGTTGCATTGCTCATAATGCTATAAATGATAATTACTTAGCTACTTAACAAACAACCACTGTTAAAGTACTCAAATATCAATAACTTATTTGTTCTCCTGAAGCCCACAAATGGATACTATTTGCCCATTTGAAATAATAATAATAGGTATAGGAAGTATAGGAAGTATAGATTCTTTATTTATAAAACATAAATTTTTTCACCATAATACCACGGGTCGATCGGATAACTTATAAATTTTATTTATAAACTTTTATAACACAATATATTAAGTCATTCACCAGTCTATAAGTCCTCTTCAACTTGTATCGGCTTATATTTTCACAAACTGCGAGATTCCTTAATGCCTCTAGCTAACAATCCTCTTTGTCATTTGATCGGTTTATTATCAAAAAGGCTTGTTATCTAGGCAACATTTTCTTGGTCACGTTATTCTTAACGTACAAAATAATATTGAAAAGATAGCCAAAAATTGCATAGTCGACGATTTTAACACAAAGTATAGTGAACAAATAGTACCACAAAAAAAACAATATTTAGGTATATTTCAACAAAAAACATTGCATCAGAACAAGATACACAAAAAGGAGTACGAGGTATGGCTATTAAATAACGGGACTGCGCGCTCAGGGGAGTAGGGGGGTAGAAACAAATGCATTTTAGGATAGCTGAAAGTGTCTACTATTCCAGTACGAAAGCACGTGTGTTTGTCTCTATAGTGATATTTTTTCTCTAGGAGTCAGAAGCGAACTTTTTTTTCTAGTGCCGATTACAATGTGTGACAAAAAAACACAAGCAACAGATCAATCTGAAATTTTTCGTTACATTGAAAAAAAACTCTGGCTGAGTGCTATGAGCTGTTGAAAGAGTTCTATGGTGAGAATTCTCCAACTGTGTTTTCTAATGGAGTAAACGGTTTTCTGAAGGTCGAAAGAGTACTAAAGATGACCAACGTCCAGGTTGACCTGTCTTTGTTTAAACCCCGGAAACACTGGCTAAAATCAATGAAGTTGTGCGCGGAGATCGTTGTATAAGCACTCGGACAATTGCTGAGACTATAAACACCGATAAAGAAACTTTACAGTCTGTGCGGAGTTGATCTCAAAAAATTTAACTCCTAACCATAAACTCGTCCGTCAACTGATCTGCTAAGATTTTCTTGAGACCCTGGATTGATGAAAAATATCATCACTTGCGATGATGTTCAAGTAGGATGTTTAAACTAAGCGGCAAATCCATGCATTGGAAAACGCCTGCATTTCCAAGGATGGAAAAATCAAGCCATGCCTATCAATTTTTTCGACATCAACGGCATCGTGATGGCTAGATGGGTTCCAGAGATTTAATATGTATGCAAAACCTACTATTTACTAGTTTTGGCAACACTGCGAAAGTGAGCTGGTGAAAAACGGCTTGAGTTGTGGAAAAATATGTCGTGGATATGTCCTTGCATCTGTCCATAACGCATTGTCGGTGCAGCGTTTTTTGGCTACTAGGGGCACTACAGTGCTCGAACACGCGCCGTACTCTCCTGATTTAGCACCCTGTAACATCTTCTCACTGGTAGCCTTAAAAGGAACTCGATTCGAGTAGATGGAAGAGGTGAAGCCAAAATGGTGGAGCTCCTAGTTTAGTGAACGGAATTTTTTTTGAAAACTGTAACGTACCAATTCGTACAATTTTATATTTGTTATGGCAGTGGGTATGTGAAATTCGGTCGGGGTCCAGTGCTATGTCAGTTGGTTGTAGCAAGACGGTCGTAGTGCAGTACTACCGTTATTTTAAAGACATCTGCTCCTGGAAGTTGTTTGAGAGAAATGATTAATTTTTATTTGGTATGTATTACTGTAGCTATTAGTCGCCACTAACGAAAAATATTTAATTTAGATAGTTATTTTAGTTTTCATTCATTTAAGTAAATTTGGATTTTTTTTGAACAACTCCACTTTCCAGATGTCTATTAGTAAAATTGGATTAGTTTCGATTCCTTGTAAGGTTACTTTAATTGTTCAAATAATTAAGGTGGTGACGGTCATATAGTTCAAGTAGATGAATCCGTGATGACCAAAAGGAAGTACAACAGGGGGCGCATGATTCCGGAGCAGTGGGTGCTTGGCATCTATGATGTCACTGATAAACGTGGCTATGTGGTATTTCTAC
Source organism: Lochmaea crataegi (assembly GCA_947563755.1). Classification (NCBI taxonomy): domain Eukaryota; kingdom Metazoa; phylum Arthropoda; class Insecta; order Coleoptera; family Chrysomelidae; genus Lochmaea; species Lochmaea crataegi. The sequence goes on from OX387426.1 coordinate 25,183,411, forward strand.
CAAACCGAACAGCCACTACTTTGGAATCAATAATTTCCAATCACGTATTGCCGGGCACTGAAATATGGACTGACTGCTGAAGAGGATTATAGTGGTCTCAAAAATCTGGGAGATGCATCTCCTTACATACATAAGGAGGTTAACCACTACAGAAACTTTGAGGATCCGGTAACGGGAGTGTGCACGAACCATATCGAAGGCCACTAGTGGTGTCTTAAACAGTATTTGAGGCGTCTTGGGGTGATTTCCTCAAGATTTTTAACTGAATATGTGGACCAGTTTATGTGGTGGGAAGTGTTTGGTCCCAATCCTAGCGATAGATTTAGTAATATTATCGAACAAATTTCGGCGCGTTATCCTGTGTAGCTTATAGTTGACATTTAGTTAGATTAGATTAGATTAGTTTCAATATTCGTTCACAGTTTATCAAACACTATATTATTATTAAGGTAGACTAGATTGGTTTAGGTTAGGTTGACCGAAGATATGGACAATGCCTTTTCCTAGGAGTAGGCGGATAGCATAAGAGGTGGGGGTTTAGTGGGTGCGAGCCCCACACAACACCCGGCAGCATTACACATCCCAGCTGCTGGGACAAGCTGGTAGAGCTTCCCCATTCCTCGAGGGAAAAAAGTTGACCGAATTCACATTTTTATAAGGCGTTTCAGGTACAGAGTGTGGATCGATTGGTGGTGGGTTTTAGCAGTTAGGCGATCGACCATGGCTCCTGTCCTTGGCCCATGAATGGTTGAGGATTAAAACATGGTTGGTGGAGTCCGGCAACTTGGAACTCCTTTCCAAGTTCTTTAGAAGATTTCCCCCATCACAAAAAAAAATTAGGTTAGGTTAGGTGTCAATCAAACTTCGGCGCGTTATCCTCTCCAGTTTACTACATAGTTGAGTTTTATTTGGTTTATATAAGTTAGGTTAGTAATTTCCTTATTTCATATTTAATGATATTCTAGTTACAGTTTGATCTGTGTCAGTTGGTCGGGAAGCGATGTTGAATTGAATTATAAAAACTACAAATCAATAATAAATAAGTAATACCCGTACAGTATAATGTATTTTCTACTGTAATACACAAATTCTAAACGTTACTTAGAATTTTTGAATGATTTTATTGATAACCTACCAATAATAAAAAGACAACGCATGTGGTACCAGCATGATGAGGTACCATGTCACAGTACCAGAAATGTTCGAGAATATCTACTGCAAACTTTTAATGGACGATTATTAGGAAGATTTGTGGAATTTGCTTGGCCTGCAAGATCTCCAGACCTGAAGCCACTAGACTTCTTTTTGCGGGGATACCTAGAGTAAAAAGTGTACCTTAAAAGACTATTCGACAATATTGATCGTTTGGAAAGAACAATTCAGGAAGCATGTGACGATATTACTCCGCCTGTTATAAATGTAATAAAAGAATTTTCTAAAAGAACAATTAAATGCTTAGAAAGAAATGGCGGAGTTCAGATTCATATTTAGTGATCAAAAAGTTACGGATTTTTTTTGTTTACGCACATAAAGTTTGATGTTACGTTTTCGAAATAAATAATTCTAATTAAGTCAAATTTTATCAATTTTGCATTGAGATAATGAGTGAAGTAATCAGTAATTGCACTTAAACGTAATTTTCAATTCCTATCGACACCCTAAAATTACATTTATTATTTTGAGAACGATTTGTAAAAATAACATAAATTTTTCAAGTAGTATGATCTAATTGCATATTAAACATAGTTTTCTATTTCGAACAACTTTTCATAATTAAAATTTTCGATATTGTAAAAAATAAAGGTACTTTACTCTTGTTTCAAATTCATATTTTTTGACAAACCTCGTATACGATTCAAAAAATAAACATCTGACATTCGCGTTTTGCTTTATGGGCCATGCAGAACATTTTATAGAGAATAACTTTTTTTCGTGACATTACAAATAAAAAAGTTTCTCATATGTACCCAACTTTTTCAGACATACTGTATATACATACATATTTACTCCCTTCCACTTCTCTAAAAAATATGTCTATCTATATACATACACATTTATACCCTTCCCCTTCTCGAAAACTTCATGTGGAATACAAATTATTTGATATTTATGTCTATCTATATAGGTACATACATATTTATTACCTTCCCCTTCTCGAAAAAATATAATATAATTTGTATTTCACATGAATTTTGAAAAAATTCATGTTGAATATGAAGTATTTAACTATTTTTTGGATAAAATATTTGTCCAAATAGAGGTCGTGGTAAAAAATATTGTTTTTTGGATTTTTCTCTATAAATTCTGAATCTTCCACAAATTTATTAGTAAAAAACCTTGTTTAAGGAATTTCCAAGCTGTAACGAGTTACGGAAATGAGAACTGGCAACATTGTTCAATTCACCATCTAATATCTATAGATATAATTGTCAAAAATTGTCATAATTAAAAAAAATGGCGGATTTTTAGTACTTTCAATTGCGATTTTCCTTTTCACAAGTACATGATCCAAGAATTTTTTTCTCTTAAAATTAAAATTCTAATAAAAAAAAATCGTTGCAAAATTCCGAGGGTCGCAAACCTTACCGGACCCGTTGCTTCTTAGTGAACGGTCTGTTCTTTCCAAACATTTTTTCAAAAGTTTGTAAAGCGTGATAATAATATTAAACTATTAACTTTGACGTCTATTGATCACGCTTTACTGAAATATGACAATTTTTCACAGGTTACTGTAATTAAGTAAATATCTTGACAGGTTCTTAGACATTATCCAAATTTCGTTTTGATTAGTTACAATTAAAAAATTTTGTGATAGAATAGGATTGGAAGTTGAGAATAAATGTGTATCGCGTTGAATAAAGCAATCTGTAACTGGCTGAGTGCTGAATCTATTTTAATGGTAAGAGTAGCGCCTTTGGGCAAGAGTTCATAGATTTAAAAATCATCTCCAATGGAAACTATATTTTACTTGTATTATACTACAAATTCTTATTGGCATAATATAAGCATTTAATTTTAATAAGCATATTATATTACCTATTACTCTGTTACATCCATTTTATGCTAAGGCAAACAATATGATCTCGAACAATAACATAATCCACTAAGTCAGTTACAATAAATCCTCCCGGCCCTAAGGCCACTTCATTTCTAAGAAGAAGACAATGTTATCTCAAGAAACGGAGCTAACAAATTGGCCAAATGCTTATGTAGGAGAGATAATTGGCTGTGATAGGAGAATTTCCGTGCGGTATGGCAGTAATGAAGTTTTTATTCGGACAAATATGAAAGAGGGCACAAGCGGGTGGTATTGTTAATGATGATACAGAGTGAACGTTTCATACTGAATAGCTGGAATCGAATTTGTGGAATCAAAGTATTTTCCGCATGATTTCAATGCATTTTTTAGTTTCCTTTTAATTTCATCAAATAATGGGAAACAATCTGTTAATAGTCACTTTTTCACACTACCTAGCTGCTCTATGACATCTTAATGTATTTTCGCGATTTTGTTTTTATCCTATTATACCAAATTTATTGTTTTCGTTTGAAATATATGTACTTATGTGTGCTCTGAAAATTTAGATGATATTGCTCAATTTTACCAATTGTTCAGGCTGTCCAAGAAATTTTGGACACCTTATAGACGCTAAGAATTCAGGGGCTGTAGTATATTGCGCTATAATTTTCATCACAGACATTGACCGTAAAGATACTACAAATACCGTTCTCATATACAGGGTGTTTCGAAATTCATGCGAAAAAATTCAGGAGGTGATTGCTAGTATGGAATAATGATGAGTCTTTTCTATGACAAAATTTCTTCAGCCCACCCCCTTCCGAGATATCACCCCTAAAAGGTGCCAAGTTATGAATGTGACCTGAAGTACTTGAGAATGGTTGCATTATTGAAAATATTTGATACTGAATTCTTCTCAATATCCAAATCCTTAGATATTCTCCGCACTGTACAGTGTGAATCGTCTACTGCCGACAAAATTACATTTTGCTGAATATTTGTATTAACCCTTTCAGTTACAGTTACAATTGTACCCATTAAAACTAATACTCAAATAACCCACAGAGATCTGTAAATGAAATTAATGTAAAGAAATTTATATCATATAATTACTATACTTATGTGTATTGTACATAGATGGCGCATGGGTCATTTCATTCTGAATGAAAATTAATGTCAAAAGTAATATGGTGGCAATCGTTCTGCTGGTACATAATAGGTGAGTATAGTTTTATCTTGAAATATCAGTTGGAATAATAGTCAATCGAAGTTTATATTTCAGTGTAATGTTGAAAATAGTGTTAGCTCTTACTAATTGTGAATATATTTTATTGAAATTTTACCTTCTCAAATAGATGATTGTCCCTCAAATTTGATGGGTACAGTCGTACCCAAAATGACTTGGTGTTATTTTTATTTTCAGGGTAAAATGTGTCCAAAAAGAGATTTAACGGAGAAACAGTTGCTATAGGAGTTAGAAAAAGGGCTGTCTGACATAGGAGTTTGTAGAGATGACAGTGATAACGAAGAAGAGATACAAGTAAGTAAGGCAGAGAATTGGACAAATGATAGATGATGTCCCAGAACGTCTAAACGAGGGGGATTCTGCGGAATAGAGGATGATGAAGAAGAACAGGGTGAAGAAGAATGTAAAATGGTTACAAAATGTGCAATATGTAACTAGACATCTACCCCCAAAAATATCCCGGAATTCCAATGAAAACTGTTATTAGGAATATCCAGTTACATATTTTTTGAGATATGTTCCAGAAAGTTTATTTGAAGATTAAGTTCAATGCACAAATATGTACGCTTTACAAACAGGAACAGAAAAATTTGTACCATGTAACCTGCGAGAAATAAAAGCTTTTTTCGGGCTCAGTATTCTAACAGGATGTCTAAAATTTCCAAGACTGCGTATGTATTGGGATAAATCGTTAAAAGTTGACATTTTCACAGAAACAATGACAGTTAATCGTTTTTTCAAACTTCGCACCCACATACATTGTGTTAACAATCTGGAACCCAGACTGGGCAACGACAAATTGTGGAAAGTGCGACCAATTTTTCAATCCGACCTAAAGAGATGTAGAGAACTGCAGGTAGAAACTAATGTCTGCATCGATGAACATATCATGCCCTTCGTAGGAAGATTGTCGATAAAACAACACATCAAGAACAAGCCCCATCCGTGGGGAGTAAAGCTCTATTTATTAGGTGGTGAAAGTGGACTGACGTACAATTTTCTAATCTATCAAGGCAGTACCACGGAAATAGAGCCTTCCTATTTGAAATATGGACATGATGCAGCTGTCGTATTACAATTATCAAAAGAACTCGAACCTAATAAGCATAAGTTGTACTGTGAAAATGATCTTAGCTATTATCTTCTGCCAATTCTCAATCAAAAATCAATATTTCTTGCCGGCACTGCTAGGCTCAATAGGTTTTCTAAACCACCTCTAACTGATGTAAAGGATTTTTCATAAAAAGAGAGAGGATCAACGGAATAAGTTATCTCTACAGATGGAATTATGGTAACCAGATGGTTAGATAACAAGCCAGTAGTGATGGTATCCAACTTCGTTGGGGTTGGAACCGAAAACCTTGTGAAACGCTGGGATAGAAAAACAAAATCGTTCATTGACGTAAATCGACCCGAAGTCATACAAAAGTATAATAGGTCCATGGGTGGCATAGATACAACAGATGCTCTTATCGCTTTCTACAGAACAAAAAGTCGCTGTAGAAAGTGGACTGTTCGACTAATCTTAGATGCAGTTGACATGGCAATAACAAACTCCTGGTTGGAGTATAAACAAGATATGCATACTCTAGGAATTTCTCAAAAAGATGTCATGGACCTTGTACACTTCAGGATGAAAATTGGTGAATCTCTCGTAAAAGTCAACTCTTACTACAACCGAAAACGGGGAAGACCATCAAGCGATACATCTAGTGCGGTAGTGGCAGCAAAACGTCAAAACAATGAAGTTAGACCTCTTTCTGAGGTGCAATATGATAATATAGGACATTTTCCAGAGCACCCAGAGTTACCTTTACCTTTGAGGTGCAAAAACCCTGATTGTGGAGGCAAGTCAAGATGGAAATGTCAGAAGTGTTATGTCCATTTGTGCCTCCGTAAGGACAAAAATTGCTTTCTTACGTTTCATCAACGATAGTTTCGTCAGATAAACTTTTGGGTACAGATGTACCCACAATGAACTTTTTTCAAATATATATGCTACATTTTTTTTATGGCAAAAATGTATTATTTGAATTCATTTAAGTACGCTTCAAGCACAAATTGATTTTTCTCTTGCTGAAAAAAAAGTTGGTACTGAAAGGGTTAGGTGTATATCCCTAGCGTGTCCGAATTCCCCATATATCCTTTCTATTCTTCTCACCATAGATTGAGAGATACCTTCACGATTTGATGGATTATTGTGCATACCTCTTGTTGAGTCAGCTTTCTATTTCGTACCAAGTAACGTTAGCTGTGTTTTCAACAGACAGAGGACGTCCATTTAGAATTGCATGGAACATCGAAATTCTTCCAGCTCTGTCAGTCTTGTTTTAGAATTATCACTCGAGTCAACAACCTCTTTCTGGAGTATCGTATGTTTCATTTCCTTTTCTGGTCATTATCAAACCTAATTTTTTGGTAATATTAGTTACACTTGTCTCTTACAAATTTTCTTATAAGCTAAAACCTATATTCTAAATATACTCTCCTGACGTTGTCGCATTTAATCCCGGTTCTGTATTTTGAACCGTCGCGGTTGAAGTATCTAATTTAGGCACACCATATTTCTAGTATATCTTGTAAATTTCATAACAACTCAATCAGCTTCATCTATCTTAGAGATAATGCAAAACACTGCTTTTTATCATCACTGAAGTAGAACTTTTTATACATTTCTATACAGTTGCTGTTGGAATTTTCATTATAGTTGTTGCTGCTTGCTTGCTGACATCTCCACGCCCAATAAGGGTTAAATAAATATTCTTTATAATTTCCTTAACATCAGCAGATCAGTGTTTTTTGCCTTTCGAAGTGCTTCCGTACGTCCTATCCACTACTATCACACACGATGCAAGAGAATCGCCAATAATTACCAAGCTCAAAACTAATCCCACTTTCTCTGGTAAGTGTGTATTAGCTTGCTAAAGGATGGGTGAATTTGTATAATATTCCACACTAAGTATTAATGTTGTCACATAGTCTTTAGCAAACATTTTTTGTTCGGTTTCTTTCACCTCATGAAAATCTCCTGTCAGCTGTTTTATTCACCTATATTGATTTCATCTCTTGTTCTCTTTCCCAAAAATATTTTGTTGACATACTTTTTATATCGAATAACGAAAATAGCACATACACATACAATGGAACAATATTTTTTTCGGTAAATCACTTTGCCGAAAACCCTCTTGACCTCACGTTTTTCCCAAAGCTCGTTTCGTGGAGTTTCCTTCTTGTCTCCTTACTCGATGTCTTCGTCATTTCCAACATAAATCACTTTAAAAATGACGTAACTGGGAACTACGTACCTCTTATCCAAAGAAAAATCTCAAGATCTCTTGTGTCTTTACATGAACGAGTAAGAGATTGCTTCGCTAATAATTTGATAAGGTTATGTGAGTGGCTGTAGTCGTTAGATCTCGGTTTTAAGAAGATTGAAGGAGAATTTTTATCGTTGAAGATGTTTATTTATTTCAGTGAAATATTTAAGATCATTATTCTCTCAAGTTATTTTATTTCTAACAAAAACAGAATAGGTAATGACATATACCTTGTTCTAGATACTGAGATATGAAATATTATTAACGTGAGAATGCAGTGGAGCAACAATAAATTCAATTCACTAAAATTTCGCTGTAAACTTTCTAGGCTATTTTTCAGTTATAAATATTTTTTGTTTAAAGCACTAAGATAGTTTTTCCAGTACTAGTTAGTGACGGATTGATCTAAGAATACTGGTACTGACTGAAAGCAGGTTTGTATGTATTCTATCTAAGTTAAACTATCAACTATATCAGAAATTCATACTGTGGGGTGAATAGGGTGTTCAACTAAAAATAGATTCTTGTTAATGATTAGCAGATCGTTTATTCTATGGCAACAAATTACGTCGCTCCGTATTTTATCAAATTTAATAGTGTCGTTTTGTTTTTATCCCCATTTAGAATATTCAATTTTAAAAATTTCTTAAAATCCGTCTTTTAGATTTTGACGTCATTAGTATAAGTTAAAGTTAGTCACATATTTTGACATGGAACAAAATAATCATAAGAGAGAGTAGCTTACCCAAATTGAAGAAGAAAAGAAGAAGTTTGGGTTAGAGTGACAGTGAGTTGTTTGCATTCGCATGTGGTTTCATCTTGGTTTAAATTTTTGGTTAGTTCGAGCTTAAACTTTATACCTTTTATTAATAAAATGCTTCAAATTCAAATTGAACAAGGTGAACAACAGAGTGATAGATGTCAGATGTCAACATTTCTGTCCAACAAGCTCAAACATCCCAATGAAGGAGAAAGAAGAAGAAGCTGAAACATGGAACAACAAAGGAAGACTATCGACAACTTCACATTTAAGCTAGTGACGTATCTGCATTATAAGTTGCATAGTTTAAGTATTTTTTTTTCTTTTAATCTAAAGACTAAATTTAAAATAATTTTATTTTTGAAGATTCCATTTGTCACTTATAAATATTACCTAATAAAACATGGGGTCAAAATTAGAGTTGAACACCCTATTGATAATATCAGTCGATGACACTGAAAGTTTGACAAAAACAAGCCGAAGACGTAAGGATGAGAATTGATTTCAAACTCGATACCCTACATAGACCACTTGTGACTGCAACACAATTTCATTACAAAGGGACAGTATTCAAGGAAAACAGAATTGTCGAATATCCTGCAATGCCTATGTATTATATATCACTCTTTATTAGCAAAACTTGCTCTTGTACATGTATAAGTAAAATATATGTATGTATAATGGTTTACATAAAAAGTAAATGGTAAAACTAAATTCAAACAAACTCACTCAAAGTACACATTATTCAAAAATATCTTCAAATACAATTATAATGTAGGCAGTCTCTATTTATAGGGACATTTTCACGTACTTACTCCTTTATTTTTCTTGTGAATGACCCTGATGTCTGATATTTCTTGAGTTCTGTTGGTAAGCTATTAAACAAAACTGGCCCAGAACTAAACAGTGAGTTAATACTCTCGCAGTCAGTATTAATATATATAAATAAAACTGAGAAAAAAATTTCTTTTTACATAAAAAATTTTTTTTCCTTAAATTTGATATGTAAAAAGAAATTTTTTTCACAAACTAATTATTTCCTACTAAAGTAAGACTAACTTTAGTAAGAAATAATTTGTTTGTGTTTTTGGCTGCTTTCCCCGTGAATGAAGGAAAAAAAATATTTTTTTTCTTCTCGGAACCTCGCTGAAGAGTTTCGTTCAGATGTCAAAATAGGCCTCTGAAAATATAAGCCTTTAATATTAATATTAAGGTTGTCCGCCTCGCACTTTTCGATTTCCCACAAGAATAAAACTGGAAAAAAGTTGTTATTTCTTCTGATTTTTATGACTCATAAATGATAAATTGTACTGCAATGCCCATCATACATTTTTGTGGAGAATTGAACGCTCTAAAAAAAGATCTGAAGTAATTTTTCGATAAATCAACTCAGTCGAAATTTATTCAAGGTCAAAGTTAAATTCCTTCTCAATTCAACCGTTTTATTTTTAATACTCCTCAGTTGATGTGAAGAAAAAAATGGTTGCGGCAATTCAAAATCGGGAAAGTTCTACACCAATGCGTCAACGGTATGAAATTACTGAAGAAAATCTAGAATCTTTATTGCAAAAAGGTTTGAGTGACTTTGTCTCAAAAAATTCGATGGAGCTGTTAAAAAAATTCGATTTGCCATACGATTTTTTGTAGGTTGATGTTTTACCATGGTGCAGTAATTATTCATATAAGGAATGTTTTGAATCTTTCAATACATTAAAAGTCACCAATGATGTAGCTGAACCTTGGAACAACTGCTATACCTATTGCAAGTAGTTCGCGAACATAAGCAGAGATATCCCAACTACATAACACAACTCTTTAGTAAGATCAATTAAATTTAAATGTGAAAAAATAGCTATGGAGCACGTAAAGCGCACTTCTGTCCTGCGCAGACGCGGCGGTCCATGAGCCATGTTTTCATCATTCTGTCTTGGTGGGGGGAAAAGTCTGAGAAGGGGAGCGCGCGTACTAGTATTGAGAGCCTGGTCTCATCTCGCTACGCCCCTAAAAAATCCACAATGTCTCTATCCAGAAATCAATAAATTCATCAATTCGGTACCCTTCTGAGGACATATTACCAATGTGACGTGACATGTGACGTAACATTGTGGATTTTTTGCGGTCCTGACGAGATGGGCCCAGGCTTCCAATACTAGCACGCGCCCCCTCCCTCTCCAGACTTCTCCACCCACGGCAAAATGATGACAACATGTCTGATAGACCGCCGCGTCTGCGCAGTACAAAAGTATGTGCCCCATAGCTGCTAATATCAACAAATTTAACGTGTCATTGTTTAACATATATAATTGATAATGTATCCAGCATATATTTAATGGAGGTGCGCCTATTACATATAAATACTGCCCTCACTGCTCTATTCTGCAGCTTTTGCAATCTGGTGAGATTGTTTTTACTAGCAAAATATAGCAGTGTGATACAATAGTCAAAATGGGGGATACAAAATGATCTATTTATAGTCAGCCTTGCGAATTGAGAAACTTTACTAGCTAATATATTCAGGAAATATATTTTAGTATCAATTTTTCTCTCTATATACTTAGAATGCTCAAGTAGATTCAATTTTGGATCTAGCATAACTCCCAAATATTTAAACTTAAATACTGTCTCAACACTTTCATCATTTATTGTAGCAGTTTAAGTAGCAATTTGACAATCTCAAATGCACTCTTGAAATCTAAAAATACCACACCAACCGCAATTCCCAGTATATTTTTGTAAAGAGGTAATACATTAATAGGACGATATTCTAATGCTAAAATTGTGTTCGCTTCTTTTTCAATTGGAATAACCGTTGAAATTTTCCAGTTATCTGGTACTGTTCCACAACTTAGGGAAGTATTAATGACAGTTAGAAACCGATCACCAATTATTTCAACCATTATGAATGTATGTATGTATATTGGGGTTACATTCACTCGTATATTCTTTAACAATTTGGTGTAAGCCTACGAAACTGATCATGTGTTCCATCTTACTTTTATAAGTTGTAGACATACCTTTTAAATTTATATTGAAGTCGCCCACTAATATCATTTTATAATTAAAACTGATGTTAATTCCTCAAACTGATCCCCTATGAATTTAAAAAACTCAATATGAGTTGAATGGACCTGACCTCTGGATCTTCGCAAGTATTCGGTCTTTCACTCTTTTGATTGAAATTACATTTTTAAGAATGTGTCAAAAAATGGGAGAATACCTACATGGAATTTCCAGAGTTTTTATTATTTCTAACCGTCTTCCAAAAAAAAGGAGGTTCCAATTCGATGATTGTATATAATTATGTATTTTTTTTATCTAATTTCGAACATAACTTATTTGTTTATAAACCTATCTTTCGTAGGTACTGAACCTTGGAAAATCAAATAAAAAATGTATAATGATTGATGTTTTGTTGGGTTTATAATAATTACAAAACAAGATATGTACCTAACTATGATCAGGGACATACTAGTATAGCTCCAAGGTGGTCCCACTTCAATTTCATTGGTATTGGATTTTGGACTTCGATGATTCACCATGGAAACAATAACAAACAAAAAGGAAATGTGAAGAGATTTAAGTATTGTTAGGTTTATGACGATTCCGAAACAAGAAAGGTACTTAACTATAATCAGGGACGCACCTACTAGCATAGCTACAAAGTGGTACCATTTTTCTCCACGATCATCACAGAATTTGCCATTTCTGAAATAAAATTTGATTACAGAGTGCTGGAATTCTCTCTCTTGAGATTGAAGAAATATTCTGCAACACCTCTGCCCCCATGCAACTTAAATGTATTTACATTCTCTCTCTAGTGATAGAATAATATTCTCTCACTGGTTAGCAATAATAGCATTAGCCTTGACGCAGTTGATTGTCATCGTAATGTCAAAACATGAGTCAGTGTCAATATTATTGTTGTCACTTAACCTAACCTCACAATTGTTGAAAATTCCTTCAATAATGCACCAGTTTTTCATTTCGAGAACTGTACAAATATAACAATTCATACAAAGTAGAATGTTTCTTGAATTATTGAGTGTTTACCTAATATAATAATTGTGATTGAGTTCAGTAATATAAATTATCTCTTGTTCGTTTCTATTTAAAATCGTCGATCGTGGAGAAAGTATAGTCTGCTTCTCGGTTAGAATGAAAATTCGTGATGCTCGTGGCTCCTCACGCTCGCCTTCGGCTCGCGCTCGGAACTTTCCACTCGCATCGAATTTTCATTCTAGCCTTGTTACAGAATATACTATTATTTCATCGAATTGTATCTTTGATTTCAAAAATACCCTGAGAAAACAATCAAAATCATATGGGAAATGTGTAGAGATGTTAAGTTATGTTTATAACAATTCCAAAACACGATACCTAACTATGATCAGGGATGTACTAGGTCTATCCATCGTTTGAAATTGTAAAATAAATAAATTAAAAAAAGACAACAACAAACACAGTTTTAACTAAGAAATAGATGTTTTAATACTTATTTGTTGTTTAATATCACCATGCTAGGTATTATCTAAGAGTGAAGGTTATACTTAATATTATCACTCTTATGTATTACTTAGATGGTGAAACCTAAATTGCTTTTATTCCCAATCGGTTAGTACTTAATATAGACATTTCTTACCTTTAAAACGGTAGGGAAGTGACACATTACTTACCTTCACTTCCACGCTAGCCGCAAAAGTACTTTTCTGGCTAGAAGCATGAGTGACTTCCCGGATCTTCTGTATGGAATAACATATTTGCAATTTTCACTTGACCATGTAACGAGTTCTTCACGTGTTCAATTTCAGTTCACAGATAGTCATATTCACGCTATACGTATTTCCAATAATGTATAAATGTCAAAAAAAAAAGAACCGTCACTGTCTCAGTCGCTTCAATTACGAAAGTGTGAATGCTCCTTTTTAGCACGGAAAACATGCTAAATGTTTATTTAAAAATATAAATTAATATCAAAGTACAGTGCAAGTGGTGTTTTATATTCTGTTACTTTGTAAGTCCAAAATTCCAATGATCATGGACAACCTTCAGAAAGATCGATGGATTACTGATTGAAATATAAATAGAGAACAATGGTTGATTAGTTTTGGTAAATTTGTGTACTAGTGTGTATTAGTTGGATACCATAATACCTACTTAATTTAAAAGTGTAAAAAATCATTTGTCCTGAGTTTTATCGTGTTGTATCTATCAGTTTGAGGTTATATTTGAATTTAGTGTGAAGGTTGTCCGGTGACAGAAATTCGTCACGATGACGACTTGGAAAATTCTGGAAGTTGATATTTGTACAATTTCTCAGTGAATGACAAAACTGTAAAGTATAAATTTTCAACCAATAGTTATTTGTTTTACTAGGCAGCAAAGTAGTAGATTGACTGCCGCGGGTTATAGTTCATAGCCGAGCGTAGCGAGGCTAGGAATTCAGCTAAGATAGTCAATCTACTTTGCTGCCGAGTTGAACATATAATTTTTTCTCCGATTGTTTATAATGATATATGTATATGTAGGTATATTGTATTTGCAAATTATTACAATTTCCACAATTTTTTATTTTTCCTTCAATGATAAATTAAAACAAAATTTAATAGAAGTCGAAATTGTTTGAATGGCTGGTTGCTATGGAAATGTATATGTCCATAATAATTATAGTTTGACAACTTATGAAATTTCTGCCAGTTTTGTGGAAAAATATCGGTATATTTATATTATGGACAGTGATAGCGACTTAGAAGTACTTACTCCTCCGGAAATAAGGGAGGTCGTAAAAATATTAAGTTAAATTTGTTGCCGGAGAAGACTCGGATGGAATATGAAGGAAATGTCAAATGTTTTATTCCCATTGAGAATGATCGTTTCGCAGGAAAGTCCTTACTTTGCTGCATAGGCAGGAAAAGTAATACTTTGCTGATTGATATGTGTCTGCAAAATTAATATTTGCCGTCAATCGAAAAAAAAAAAAATTTCGGTATTTGAAGCCCTTCGTTTCATGTTATACAGTTCTTCCTTTATATGTATAGTTGTTTTTGTTATATAGGGCTTGTTCACCAACTAACGAGTTGACACTAATGACTGTCGCCCTGAGGATAAACAATTATTTGGATAGATTTTAGATTTGTAATTTGGTTGTTTTGAATTCATTTGATGATCCTTTCCATTATAAACAGTCAGATATAGCTTTTAAAATATCTAAGCAATTGAACAATGTCGAAGAAAGCACCAAATCAAAATTAAATGAATTCAAACACGATCAAAATAACTATTAAGAACCACGCGTTCTGCAAAGAACGCTTGTTTACAATCAGATTCATCAGGGCAACTGTTACATGACGACACGTGGACTTACCCTATTGTTATAATAGAATCGAAAAGCTATAATATCGTGTTGATTGATGTCTATGATTCCAACAATCCGTTGTTGAACCAGCTTATGTAGTCCATTCGAAGGTAGGAAAAGTGATCAGTAGCTCAACCCGATGTTGAAGTTGATATGAGTGTCTAACTTTCAACACCACGTATCCTTTGGTTACAGTGCTGGACTTCGATCCTCCTAATTTTTTTAACTTTAAGATGTATTTGCTAGCAATGTAGCTGAAGTACGTCCAAAACAATGTCCCGTAGACCTGTGAGCACGTTCTAATTTTAAAAAAGCCGCTGTGTTTTTGGGAAAACCTCCAATAGCATTGTGGCCACAAAGCTGATTTGTAATCTTGCCATTCCTTATTAAACAAAAACGATTGGTACCAATTGTCTTATGAAGATCACAGTATTGCTTTATTATTTTCATCCATTCCGATTTTATCTGTAAATGTACGGGAAGTGTAGGTTTTTGCTAAGAGAATAACATTATGCTCTTTTTTAAAATTTCCAGATCATCCATTTTCATATCTAGGAGTTCATCGCTTCTGCGGGCGCCAGATATGCCAATAATTTAAGCAACCTTAAAGTGAAATATACCATTAAACACATAATTGATATGAATTAAATAGTAGAAATTTCACCTTTTGAACAAGATATTCCTCTGGAGTCTTATTCAAGAAGGTACTCATGTTTTTTTCTGGGAGAACATGGGACTTCCTAGGTTTATATCCAGCATTCTGCCGTTTTAAAAATGCTAGTAATTTGACATACTGGCTAATGTCGGTATATTACTTGATATTAAGTACACCTGGCAACATGGAATATCGAGACCAAAATGTTTAAGCTTTACTTTTTTTACTAATTTCAACAAAATATGCAAGCAGTATCGTTTCTGAAGTATGCTGCACACCCTTAATTGCGCATCATTCAATGTAATACGAAAAGTTTTTCTTGTAGCGTCCTTTGCTTTTCTCCGGAATTATACCGTCAACCGCAGTGTCCGCAGCTTCTTGGACTTCCGGAGGAGTACAGGTTAATTCAAAATCAGACATTATGTACTTGTTTAAGCTTAAAAATTGAAATTTCGTAACGGAAAGAATATTTTTTGACTTAATTGTAAAGACCATTAAACTAGTAATATTGCCTAGCAACAGTTCCATGGAAAAAATATTAAATTGTGATAACAAATTTTCTTAAAATTGATGTTTTCAAAAGCTTGTAGTTAAGCGATTGTGAATGAAATAGTATATCTACATACCACGCGGGAAGGATCATTCCAGCCACGATTTTTAGCTGCTAACAAAGCCTGGACTGTAATGATCTACTTCCCCGCTAGGTATGTAATATACTATTAGACATTCCCAAATACGATTTAGGTGTTACCTAACTTTGGGCAATGGTTGGTGAAATCGGGCTTTTGTATATAAGCAAAATATTCTTTCAGGAGAGAAATAACTGGAATACATTTTGATAGAGGGAGAAATTCAGTGCCAAAGCGTCAATTTGAATGTGGGGAACAATTTTCATACAGCTGTAGCCTCACACCAAAAGAAAATAACTTTTAAGATTCAGAACATGTTTTGGAGCCTTCAAATCTTCCATTAATTACGTTGGATCTACGTTTTCTCCATATATGAGCAAACAGCAAACTCTCCCACCAAACGCAAACTACTGATACTAGATGTGATTTTATGATTGACATTCATCCAAAAGTTACCCCTAGAAAATGTAGTGCCCATTGAGGATAACGCTGTTATGAATGAATTGATTTTATGAAGGATTAAATGGAATCGAAGAATTTAGACATAAATTGATCATTTTCCTATAAATCCTTCTACAGTAAGCAATTCACAAATTCTGCACTGGTCTTTTTCCACCCAATAATTACTTAGGTACAGGTTCATTATCAAACGGTAACAACAAAGACAAATATAAATAAAAAAGTGTACGGAAAATACATTGAGAGTAAACTCCATTTATTTAAGTTAGAAACTTCTGACAAACAAGAAAATTTTCATACACAATAAAATTTTTGGCAAACAAGTAAAACTCCGTGCTTTATATCAATTTATCGTAAATGGTTGCTTATAGAAAGAACTCTTCCTATCCATGACGATAGATACAAAGTAGCGAGAATACGAAGGTGAAAGCAAAAAAGAAAGAGACATATGTGAAGGATATGACAAAGGACTGGAATTAAGGGATGCTGCTTTTCTCTTTATAAAGGACCTAGTTTGCTACCGGCTAAATTACGCAACCTTTCTTTTGTAATGTCACATGGAAATGAAATAGTTCGGAAGCTCCAGCCAGTTTGAGTTGCTTATTATTAAATCTCGTGTTTAGAATCACTAAAATAATTCAATGTCATCAAAACTCAATTCAAAGGGAATAATTAAAGGGAATAATTAAACGCAAATAAATTCACTGCACCAAATTATAATTTTTATCAGTTCAAGCTTTCCTTCCTATCAATACCTCCCTGGAATGTCCATATAAGGTTGTCGTTACTGTCCTGTTGAAAGGCATGTTTTTCATTCACCGACCATGTGGTGTCATCAGCTCCACGCTTTGCAGCAGCAGCTATCATGGAATCAAAGAAGGTATGGTCGAACGCTCCTTCTTTATCAAGAATAGCTCCGAGGGCTATTTCTTGATTTCCTAGGGCAGCCACAATTTTCGACAACAGTTGATGTAAGGCTATTTCACAGGATTTTCCTGATTGATAGACATGTTGGTTATAATGTAGTGGCCTTTCAATGAGAAAGTTTTTCCTAACATGTCTATCAATAAGTTTCTCCATTATCTTCAACATAGAAGAAAACAAAGTTATTAATTGGCCTGAATTACTTTGCCTGGAAATAATCCTTACCAGGTTTGGGAGTAAGGACGATTCAGGCTTTTTTTCCAAGCAGTTGGAGTGTATCCAGTTGCCAGTCTTGCTCTGAGGAATTTACAAAGTACTAAAGATTGATGTATTCGCCCCTGCTGCAGATGCGCGGGGATCATACCATCTGGCCCAGGAGCCTTGTATGTCTCAACCGAGGTAAAAGCACAGTTCACTTTGAACTGGGTTATTCCTTTATTAGCAGCACTCCAATCCTCTTTCCTCGCACGAGGTAGGGGAGTTGGAGGTTTGACGGATAGCTCCGTTCCTGTCTTTATGGAATCTGGTAGATGTGCCTGCAGTAGAATCTGCAGGGCTACGCTACCAAATCCAGATCCATTGAGTTTTAAAATATTGCCTATCTGATTGATGGGATCTTTGGCAAGGATTTTCTGGAGTCAAGCCGTTTCTAAGGTTATTTCCGCCTTACCAGAGAATTTCCTCCAGGGCTCCCTTTTTGCCCTCGTGTTCTGTTAGTTGTAAGCAGTCAGAGTGAAGTAATATTCTTCCCACTTTCCTGTATTTTTCGCACTCTTAAACAGTTTGCGAGTTCTTGATTTCAGCTTGGTAAGCTCCTTGTTTTACCAGGTTAATTTATTCCTAGAAGAATGGGTTAACTCAGAGCAGTTATTGTGATAAGAGAGTTCGATAGCCTCGCGAAGCTGTTCGGAGGCAAGCTCTATATCATCACTGTGTTTTATCTTATTTTTGACATTCCCTAGTAGGAGTTCAAGGTCATTCCTGTATTTCTCCCAGTTCATGACCATTACGATCTTCAATTTTCTGCATCTACTACTTTTCGAATAGAATGTAAACTATTTGTCGACGTCGATGCAAATACAACTCTCCAGAATTTAACTCTGTATGAGCATTGCCGAAGCAAGAAAACATTCCAACCGGTGGCTATGCAATTGATTCTACTACATCTATATTGGCCAGAAGTGGGGGAGAAAGGACAAGATATAAACTTAGAAAAGAGGGAATAATAAAAAAAATCTTCATCGCTCTTTATGAATCAGAAAATCTGGGACATGCCACGGGTATGAGAAAGTATAACTATTGGAACAAATTCAAAAAAGAATACACTTACAACAAGGAATAGGATCCTAACACCATTGACAGACTTGGAAAGAATGACATTCAATGGTATTTTAATGCAATAAAAGGAACTACTCTAGACATTTGGGTGAAGCTCCAGAGGATAAAGAAGGTAGAGAATTTTCATTATGTCTGATAGTTAAGCAGACATTAAAGTAGAATTCTTGTGTTATCAGCCCAAAAAAGTTGTAAGAATAAAACAGCAGATGATCTTGCAAAGCGAGCAGCTGAAACCCCTTGTGGGAGCCGGAATTCTTTTGCGGTATTAGCACCAATGTGAAATAGAAAGAAATAGGCAACGCCTACAAAAAGAGATCTGACCATTGGAAATATCTAGTAGTACTAGGACAATCAAAAATACTCCTGGTAACTACAATCAGGGAAGACCAAATTAAAGCCAAAGCCAGAGTGACTACACTTAGAGCTGATACATAATACGCCTGAAAATATATCTCTAGAAAGTTCTTGTTAAATTAAAATAACTTCCACAACGTTCTTCTCATACCCGTCGGTGACCGGAGATTTTGGGCTTACTCTGGTCTCACCAGAAAACAAAACTGATTCCAAATACACCTGAAGTGTCCAATCCGCAAATGTTTTCTCAATCTCAAACGCTGATTAAACAAACGGTTCAGCTCCGCTCATCTAGGAAGCCAATTTCATTTCTACTCAACCTCTTTCCTTCCATTAAGAGAACATTCTGACAGCTTCAAGCAAGCCATAGGTCATTTGTTTGCTGTTTGCCTATTTTCCAAAACTCGCAATCAGGAAGTGTCCAATCCGCAAATGTTTTCTCAATCTCAAACGCTGATGAAACAAACGGTTCAGCTCCGCTCCGGCTAGTAAGCCAATTTCATTTCTTCTCAAGCCCTCTCCTTCTATTAAGAGAAAATTCTGACAGCTTCAAGCAAGCCATAGGCCATTTGTGGTATAAAAAGATTTTTAAAAAATTTTATATTTTCTTCAATACTTGGCCGGTCCCGGACTTTTGCCGAACTCTGTATACAAATCAATTTATTTTTTTTGTGTGGTGTACTATATTACAATCATTAGTTTATTTTGCAGATCACTCCATTTGCAACATATTCCAATACAATAATCATACTTTTATGAATCAATTCAGTAAATATGCAGTGCTGCAGGTGAGATTATTCATGCAAAATTATTTAGATACAAATATATTGATAAATTTATAATGCGTCACAAAATTAGTTTAATTGTTTCCTGTACAATTATTTGTGGTATTTTGTCTCAATCTTCAATTTCAATCTAATAAGTTAGTATCTGAATTATATTCTTTTTATTTTTCAAAGTAACTGTCATCAGCCGAAAGTTGAAGTGTTCATTTCCAGGAATAATGAAAAATCAATTGTTTCTTTTATCGGGATGGATGGATGATATGGATTTTGATTTTTTATCTGTTCCAGTACTTTGGCCATGTGTTTCAGCCAAGTTATGCGATGCTTGGTTTTCAAGTGTATTGGATATTCAAAGAGGAGACTCGGTTTGAATAGTTTTCCCTAATACCTTCGGGCGATAGAACCCACATTGAAGTTACTGAAATACCATTTGAGTATAATTGGTGGTGAGTGTTATGGATGACTTGAGCCAGTGGATTTTCTGAAAATATGTTCCTGATTCACTAAATCGGGAAAAATGAGTCCTTTCACAATAGTAGAGACTTATGGGGTAGAAGTTTATTTTGAAGCGTCTCGAGTGTACCACATAATTATGCGTGTGAATGCTACAGGTTCTCTGGGAAGAGTATATTATGTTGCTACACTTGAGTTTGTAGTACAAATAGCGCAGGAAACATTTTCTCCTTCGGTGGAAACGGTGGTATCAAGGTGTTTGGATTGTTTTACTTCTTGGAAACCTTGCTGAACTGCGTCACTGCGGTCTTCTAATTTTTCATTTATTCAATATGGAGAACAATGTGGTTTGTACGTTTGTAAAGGCTTCAATAATTTCGATTTTTTTATATACAAAATATGTTCTCATTGACTAAAGAACTGCGATTGAAAAAATTTTTACAAATCTTATGATTCTCAAACATATTAATATTAATGACATTGATGATCTAGTTCATTTCAAAAATACCATTGTTATTATTGTACTAAAGCTCCCTATTCCACTTTACACCGTAAATAGCGTTGATTATCTATAAGGTACTTAAAATAAATAGTGAGAATGGTATCTATAGCAAAACATGGAACCATTTCACTTCCTTTTTACATTTTTTGTAAGCATAAATATTCAATAGTTTCATTCCAGTTAAAGAAATTTCTCAAAAGACGTCAGCTCCTTACCTACTCTATTTCTATTGGAATGTCACATTCGAATATAATGGAAAGTCGCGAGCATGGAAATTTTATTATATATTGCCCTATAAGTGAAATCAAATATTGAGAGGAAATAAGGTCAACAGCGCAGTCATGTTCTGTTTCAAAGCTATTGTTTTTCCCCTTTTTCTGATGCTGTTCAAATCACTAAGGTATGTTTGAATGATGTTATTTCCACCTTGGAGTGAATTTCATTTTGGGATCTCTTTCAGGGAATTGGATCTTGTGGCGGTTACGCGAGAAGTATTGGTTTTTGATATCACACTCGACTTTATTTTTTTTATATAAAACAAAAGTTATATAATAACCGTTCACTATATTTCACTTAAATGGATGAAAAAGGAGATTCACTGTGATTAATGGAAGAAGTGAAGGCTTCCAAAGATGTTCTGATATGAAAAGTGATTTTTTCTCAATTTTAAGTAGCAACTTCACATGGTGAGCGGAAAATCTCCTGGTAAATACAAATTACAGATACTAGATGTGATTTTATGTCCATCTAACCTAATTTACCTCTATCAAAAACTTTCTCATGA
Organism: Lochmaea crataegi; assembly: GCA_947563755.1. Classification (NCBI taxonomy): domain Eukaryota; kingdom Metazoa; phylum Arthropoda; class Insecta; order Coleoptera; family Chrysomelidae; genus Lochmaea; species Lochmaea crataegi. The sequence continues at coordinate 25,204,988 of OX387426.1, forward strand.
GGGATCTAGCACCCTGTTGAGTCAGTTTTTATAGCAAAATCTCATCCTGGTTCTTTTGTAACTATCTGATTTCCTGAATATTTTTTGTTTTAGAGTTTGCATTTCCGGTTGTTTCCACTACCCTCAATTTGAAAACATATAGAATAAAACCCCCTCGGCTATACTATAGTTAATAGTTTCACTGATGACATATTTTTGGTACACAAACATTTTAATTCTGCTTGTTTGAAATTTTTAGGCCGTTCGGTATACCTATGTTAATTTTGGTATGAAGTAATTAAATCTAGTTTGAGTTTTTTTCTAAACTATTTTTAAGCGATTCGTAGGAAATACGGCATAAATGGCAAGACGGAAGTTTTAAGTTCTCTTCTCTCCGCTCTCGTCTTTCGTTGTTCCGCAAGTAAAATAGTAAATACAATGTCCGTAGAGAGTTAGTGAAATTAATTAATCAAGTGTATAAAAGGTAAAATTTTTTTTTTCGCATATTTCCGTATGAAATATATAATGTATATATTTTTTATAAAGTTTATTTTACAAATTTTATTTGACCAATTTTGTCCGTAGATATTTTAAGTTTCGAATAAGAATCAAGTTTTTTTGTGAGCAACGTTTTTTACACTTTCTTTACTTTAAATTTTTTACTTGATCTTTTTATAGGGTTTTCGGGTTTCCAAGAAAAATATTTAATTGTTGGACGTCTCGAAAGTCTCTTTCAGAAATTAAATTTATTTTGGCTGGAATTTCAGCGAATCGCCGACTGTCTCGGGTCTTGTTGAGATTTCCTTCTCTTTCCGCTGTTTGATTTTGTAGGTATGGCTTACCGGTTTTCGGGAATACTGTTTAATTATTGGACTACTCGAAGGTCTCGTTTGGGAATTAAATTTATTTTGGCAGGAATTTCAACGAATCGTCGACTGTCTCGGTTCTTGTTGAAATTTCTTTCTCTTCCCTTTCATTTGGTTTATTATTAATATTTACCGGTTTTTGGGAATAATATTCAATTGTTGGACGACTGAAAAGTCTCGTTCGGGAATTAAATTTATTCTAGCAAGGATTTCTGTGAGTCGCCAACTATCTCGGGTCTCGTTGAAATTTCTTAGTTCAAAAATTTTCACATCTCTTGGTGAGAAATTGTTTTAACTTGTCGAAATTATTTTTCAAATTTTGTTAAACCTCTAATTGATACCATGAAATAGTTTTTGTAATGCTAAGACTAATACTGAATAGGAGAACCACGTTTATTAAACCACTGAGTACGTATAAATTTCATTTTTCCCTGATTTGCACTGTCCATGAACCGTGTTATATTTGCTCGCTTATATTCTACCTAGTTGATATTATTTGTTTTGATGCCCGTCCTTTTGCTAACTTGCATTAGTAGGTGTGGGTTAAGGGTTTTTTGTTGATTTTCCAATTCTATCTATGTGATAGAATATAGACCTTAATTGAATTATTGTAGTTTTATTGATAACTCACTAGTAGTTCACTATAACCGTTGATTTCAGGTTATTGTATGTAAGTTTGACAACCGCAGTTATCATATTGGTGGTTTATTTCAAGGTATTTTTGTGTTAACAGTCGAGCAATAAAGCTCTATGAAATTAAGTATACCGCTACCTATTCTCCACAGTAATTTATAATCCCACCCCTGTGTTGTGTGTTTTTGCGCTGCCTCTACAAGGGGCGAATCCTAAGCTGACGAACTGCACCTAAAGACGACCACTTGTTTTTGCTGGCCTAGTTGAAATTCCGACTAAAATTTTTATGGATGTGCTGGGCCTTCTCGTAGGTGGGTCTTTTTTTTTAGACATTTCTTACAAGTGACTTTAGGCCATTAGAAAAGCTAATAATCTTGTCACCTGCTCGAGAATTTGTTGTTTCGTTGGTTTTGTTGTCGTCGTGGTTTTGTTAGTTGCAGCCTGGCCGTAGTTGACTCCTTTCTCCGTTATTTTTGGGGCTGTTTTCCTCGTCTTCAAGTTGTTTGGGGCCTATGGGCATCCTTTGTAGTCTGCCGGGTGTTCTCCCTGGCCGTTTTCGCAGGTGGCTGGCTTGTTCTTCGATCTTGGGCATTCGTTTGATCTGTGTGGTCCTCCGCACTTCACACATTAAGTGATCATGCTGCATGCCGTCTGTCCATGGTGTCCACGGAGACTATCACTGAATAAGAGAACCACGTTTAGAAAACCACTGATAGCGTATTCTATGTTTCCTGATTTGCACTGTCCATGAACCGTTTTATATTTGCTCGCTTATATTCTACTTAGTTGATATTATTTGTTTGGATTCCCGTCCTCTTGCTAACTTGCATTATTAGGTGTGGATAAAGGGTTTTTTGTTGTTTTTCCGATTCTACCTATGCGATAGAGTATATACCTTAATTGAATTATTGTAGTTTTATTGATAACTTACTAGTAGTTCACTATTACAGTTGGTTTCAGGTTATTGTATGTAAGTCTGTCAACCACAGTTATCATATTGGTAGTTTATTTCAAGGTATTTTTGAGTTAACAGTCGAGCAATAAAGCTCTACGAAATTAAGTATACCGCTACCTTTTCTCCACAGTAATTTATAGTCCCACCCCTGTAATTTTCCGTATCTCTATCTGCTGTTATCCGGAACTCTCGAGATTTTGGAGTCAAGAGGCCGTGGAGATAACCACGTTAACCACGATAAAAACCTCCCGCCCGAGAGAAAACTTGAATCCGCAGTTTTTGGATGTCAATTATGACGTGTCCAGGTGCTTAGTCTCGACGTAAGGAGAATACGAAGGAAACGCGTTACACTATGAATAGATGAAAGTTGAACTATGATGAAACAAACTATAAATTTGAAAATTGAAAAGATAATTTCATCACATCTCACCTTTCAGTATTGCGATGATTGAAGTCTTCACATACATACACACTCACACATGCGAGATGACCTAGTTGAAATCCCGACTAATATTTTTATGGATGTGCCGGGCATTCTCGTAGGTGGGTCTTTTTTTCTTGAGATTTCTGACAAGTGACTTTAGGCCATTAGATAAGCTAATAGTCTTGCCACCTACTCGATAATTTGTTGATTTTTCGGCGTCGTTTTGTTGGTTGCAGCTTGGGCGTAGGTAACTCCTGGCTTCGTTGCTTTTGGGGCTGTTTTCCTTGTCTTCAAGTTATTTGGGGCCTATGGGCATACTTTGTAGTTCGCCTGGCAGTTTGCGCAGGTGGCTGGCTTGTTCTTCGGTCTTGGGCATTCGTTTGATCTGTGTGGTCCTCCGCACTTCACACACTAAGTGCTTATGCTGCATGTCGTCTGTCCGTGGTTGAATCTTTGGAAGTTGTAGCACTGCGTCGGCCCACTTCCTCTTCTTTTCTCTTCCCATCTTATCCTCACGTTCTGTATGTGTTGAATGTTCCTGATTCTGTCCTTTTCTTCTACTTCGAGCATGTAGGGGTAGTGGTTTTTCTCTCGCCAAATCTGGAGTGACGTTGGCTGACTTATCGTTTCTTGACTCCTTTTTTCTTGCTTTCCTCCTTTATCTCTTCGGTTTCTTCGCAGTTTGTAAAACCTCGGATAACAATCCTTTCTTTTCTTTCTTCTCGTGGTGTATACATGTACCACTCCACGTCTTTTCTGTCTTATGGTCAGGTTCCTGTAGTCCTCTGGTCCTACGCAGGGTATCTTTACTCCGAGTCTTCCTCGGATTGTGATATATTATCTCGTTTGGATTCCTTGCCTGTGCATTCCCTTCCTCACGGAGCTTCAGGTATGACGGGTGGTGGTCGATGTGTTGTTGTTTTCTTTGGTGGCCTGATCCATAATTTCTTCATCGTTGGCTTTTCTTTGCGCGGCTTCCTTTCGCTGTTCCTTTTGGATCTTCTTTATGGATATCACTTCCGTGAAATTCATATCCTCGTTTTCTTCTTCTTCTTCTTGGGGGGATTCTGTTCTCTGTGTCTTTCTACGGCTTTGCTCTCTTGCATGTCCTTCTTTTTTTTGGCCATGTTTTCCATGGCAATCCTGTCTCGTCATTTCTTCTTCCATTCGCTTGATGGTTCCTTTCAACTCTTCTGCTTCATACTTTGCTTTATCGGCTTCTTCTATGGCTCTGTCCCTCTCATATCTGAGTAAATGGTGATCGATTCTTTCTTTTACTGTTCTCATCTGTTCATTACTTCTTTTCGTGAATTCGTCTTCCCTCTCATGTTCTTCTGATGATGATTCCTTTTTGCTGCTCTTTGTCTTCTTGCTGCTAGCCTGGATGCTTGCACGGCTGTCGCTTTTTCTCGGCATCTCAATAGTTCCTGTCCTCCACAGGTCCTAAAACATACAACATCCATAATTTACAAATTAAAAAAAAATTCCAAATGGAACATGGAACTATTTGCGTTTAAAAACGATGTTTTTGGCTTCTTATTTGCTTTCACCGGTTCAGTTGAACAAAGTCCGATCGCTCTCTCAGAATCCGCTTCGCTTGCTTTTGAGTATCTGAGACACGTCCTATCTACTCGGCTGCTCGCTGTCACACTGTTTCAAAGTCTTCAGCTTGATATCAACTATTTTCATGTGCTGACATTGCTTCATCAACTTGTGTATATATTTTTTGCCAGCAGTATTTTAATCGCTTTCTTATGACATGTATTCAGGACAGTTTTTTTTATTCGTTCCCTCTACCCCGAAATAATCTGTTTTCCATAAATTTGAGAAAAAATGCAATCTAACAAATAACAATAATGAAACGTAAAACAACTATTCAATTGAATACAATATAATTTTTTTTAAATTCCTATAATTCAATTTTTCAATTTTCTATTAAATTTAACAAACCCTTATAGAAAATTTTCATGTATTTCCAACCACTATCGGTAATGTGTAAGTAACCATGAACCATCTGGTACCAAACAAGTACCACGGATAGTTGAGCAAAAATGAAACGGTTGGACAGTAGAGATAAACCGGTGAGAAACGAGTAGCAAATCATGAACCGATACCATCAGCTTTCGCTGGCAGACCATGAAAAATACATAATATACTTGACACACAAGCCGATATATCATGCTGTACTATTTCTTCCATTTATTGGTGAGAAACACAACAAATTTTTGTTGAGAGTATACACATCAACATGGTTTAGAGATAATTCAAAAATAGACTCCTACATTTAAAATTTTTAAAAATTTCCATTCAATATTCTGTTGTAATATTTAATCAAATTTCAACAAAAATTGATTTCATAAAAACCATAATTAATTCCAAAATTAATACAGACAACAACTTGAAATACTAATAATAGAAAATACAACTTCTACACCTTCTTGCCATGCTAGGAATAAGTTTGTCTGTCTCACCCTGTCCATTCTCTCTGAATACTATTAACAATCTCCTGTCGGTTATTGAAACATTATTGCAAGTCTGGGGATTGAGCAGGAAGCTTCAATATTTCAATTATCTCGAATTCTAAAAATACATAGAATCATCCTGGACACATAAGGTGTGGCATCAACCTGAAACTAGAGTCCTATTGCAGCAGCATATAGTTAAAAAATAAGATTTGAATAATCAAGAGATCCTAAGAATCCTTGTGAAGCAACGATATCACTTCTTCCACCCGAGCTGATATCTCCCTATACCATCACTGTATTTCCTTGACAGCTGTGTATAACTTGAACTATTTGCAGAAGGGTCACCGTACCAGACTTTTTCTACAAACACCCCTATTCGTTGACCATCAGAATGAATGTCAAACCTGTATTCGTCGATAAGCAATTCGCTGGACCATTGTTCTCTAGTCCAGTTAACATGCTCCTTTGTCTTCTAGAATAGAGATGTGAACGTCATAATTTAGCATTTACTTCAACGTTATGTGTAAACTGTAAGTTAGAAAAAAATTCAGAAGCTGTATGACTTCTTTGATCGTTCGAATCAAGAAATTCATCTTAAGTTGGTGCAACTATGTATTGTATAGGAAAATGGCTTCGGTTACCAAAAGCAGCTGATTATTGAAGAAGAAGGAACCCATACCATTAACAATAGAAAATCGAGCGTGTATCATGCTACGTGATGATTTTAAACTTCTGTCAAAGTAATAACATCTCAATGTCGAAGAAACCCCTAGCTCTGAGGTATATTCCCAGAAAGTGGAGAGGAGTACGGGTGGTATTTATACCCAAACCAGGAAGGATGGCCTACACCTTACCAAAAGCATTCCGACCTATTAGCCTCACATCGTTTTTTTTTAACAATGGAGAGGCTATGTGAGAGGTATACAAGAGATGAAGTGCTAGTTCACAACCCACTTCATCCAAATCAGCATAAATATAATCCGGGAAGGTACACTGATTCGGCCCTTCGCCAAGTGGTTGGCAGAATCGAAAGATCATTGAACAATAAAGAATCCACCCTGGGTATATTCATAGATATTGAGGGAGCGTTTGATAAAACAACCTTCCCAACAATTACCCAGCAACTTAACTCTAGGAATGTACCCCTGGTAGTGGGAGAATGGATACTCAAAATGCTCTCTAGTAGAGCAATAAGTATCAATGTAGAAGATATCATAGTGAGAGGACTGGTCATATGGAGATGTCCGCAGGGAGGGGTCTTCTTAGGAACATAGACCTGGATACCCTGATTAATAACCTCAACAATAATGGATTCTACACAATCGCATACGCAGTTGACATAGTTATCTTGCAGACCGGGAAATTTATGAACACACTGTGCGATAGAGCGCAGGTTGGGCTCAAATTAATAGAAACATGGTATAAGGAACACTCACTGTCGATCAATCCCAAGAAGACTGAGATGGTCCTATTCACCAGGAAAAGAGGATTATCGGGCTTAAAACTCCCCGAAATCTTCAATAGCAAATTAAACTTCTCTGAAGAAGAATACCTTGGTATTACCCCCGACAGGAAGCTAACATGGAACTCTCACCTACAGAGCAGAGCAAAAAAAACATATGTGACTTATGAGCAATGTCGGAGGACAGTGGGACGCACATTGGGACTTTCACCCCTTGAGGTCACCTGGATCTACACTGAAATCATAAGACCTATTCTAACGAACGGAGCCATTGCATGGGAACCCAAGGTTCTGAAAGCAACGGCCATCCAAAAATTATATCAAATACAGCGAATGGCTTGTTTAAACATCACAGGAGCCATGAGAGCAGCACCAACCGCGACAATGGAATTAATTACTGGTCTGACCCCTCTGGACTTGTACGTCAAAGAGGTTGCGTTAATGGCCATGTTCCGATTGCGTACGGCTGGTGTAAGCCCCGAAGTAGGAGTGGGTCAATTGAGGCTAAGCCTATGGCGAGAAGCGCTTACTGCGCTACCTTTGCTGCAGGCGGCCAATGAAGCAATTGAACCCAAGTTTGTGTTTAATAAATCCTACAAAATACTAATAAAACAGAACACAGAGTCAGATGCTGCAAATGCAATACGCATATATACAGACGGCTCAAAAACCAAAGAAGGCTCATGATGTGGAGTTCACTCCAGATCACTTAGCCTAAGAATTAAGTGGGGAATGGGAAAAAATACCAACGTGGTTCAAACAGAACTGGCTGGTATCTCAATTGCCACAAAAGAACTAACCAGAAAAGGAATTTCTGGCAAAAACATAACAATCTGCACTGACAAGCCCTATTAGCCTTGAACAGACAACGTGTTACAACGGGGCTATTATTAGAGTGCCACCAAGATTAAGCTAACGCCTCGGTAGATAACAATATTATCCTGAATTGGGTTAAAGGGCACGACAGGAGTAAAGGTAATCGCATTGCCGATTCTTTAGCCAGGAAAGCGGCTGGACTCAAAATTTTAGGACCCAGTGACATCTACGGCCTGACGACTTCGACAATCGCGGAACTAGCCAAGCGTTACATCCATGCTCAATCCCTGAAGAGATGGGATGGAATCGAAGGATGCAGTCTTGCCAGGATCACCTTGAGTGACCCTGGAAAGCTAGCGCCGAAGAAATATTTGGTGATGACCTGGAAAAACCTTCGCTTAACAGTAGGATTTCTGACTGGCCACTGTCAACTGAGGAAACACCTCCATACTATGGGGCTAGTGGACACACCTCTATGCAAAATGTGTGGAAAAGAAGATGGAACTGTCAGGCATCTCTTATGTGAGTGCCCGGAGTCATCGTCAATAAGAGAGTGTGTGTTCGGTGAGTCTTGGCCTACACCTGCCGATATAAAGGAGATGTCTCCTAGTGACTTGTCCACCTTCCTGAAAAGGACAGGATGGACGATGACCTAGGAGGACAACTCCTCGGGAGGATGTACAATGGGTCACATGTAGCCTAAGTGCTGTGGGCCTAAACTCACCCTCCCCAATCTACAGATACAGATACCCCTAATGAAAAATATCATAACTCTATCTTATGTAATTCTTGAGAAACGTCTAGTGACGGGTCGTCATGAAAAGCACTGTATATCTACCCTCCTATCGATTAATTTCCAAATATTATCAATAAATATGTACAGCAAACTAATAACTTCCGTTTAATATGTACATCACGGAAATAGCAATTTAAAATATTCATGTTTCCATGATAATTCGAGATTAGCAGTGTATATATAAACTCGCGAACAGCAACATGTTACATAATGTCTCAGAAATAATTTAACAGAAATAATAGCTTTTCCAAATTGCCCTATCAGCACCATCGATATGAAATTTTTGCACAAGGTGACGGAGAATTTATGAATTTTAGATACCATCAAGTTTTGCTGGTGAAGCATAAAGAATATACGCAGCAAAAGCGGGTGACCATTTATCATTTTCGACTTATCTCGAAAGGGATTTTATTAAGTAAATTAAAAAAGCTGTGTTGTGTGGGCTAGTGAAAAATGTTAAGAATTCTCGAGCGGGCTGGGGTTCATACATTCAAACGAAATAAATAAACGTATTCATGATTATAGTAATAGATAATATTTTTTATACAATACTTGAATTTAAAAGACAGGATTATCAAATTACGTCTTCAAATTTAAACAAGATTATTTCCCCCATCATGGAATAAACCAATCAGACATTACCATTTTTTGAACGAAATCTGTTTAAATTTAAAACCCAAGACACGTTTAACCCCTGATAAATTATGCAATTATGCAATGAGAAACAAACATTTATAACCTACACAAATTGCAATTTTTATTACAATTATTTACGGATACAAAGCAAAAATGATTATTTTCTCTATTTCTCGTACTTATAATCACAAATAATAAACTTAAGATTTATAATTCATTGAAAAATTGTTACAAATTGTCAAATTTTATCATTTATCAGGCATTCGCATTGGAATAGGATGTACTCTGCAGTTTCCTCCTCTTTGCGTGCCTGTTAAGCTTACAGTGCCCTGTTGACATGCCTACTACGACTTTGACAGTTTCCTATCTTTGCTCATCTGGTCTGCCGTAAATGTTGGCGAATGTCCTCTTATAAACTGTTGTGTCTGTCTCTGTCCTGGTGAGATTTCCCACCATTCAAGAAATTTCTATGACACTTATTTCCTTGTGGCCATATTTATTGTTGACTTTGCGAATCCGCAGAGAGGTTCCGGTCCAAGGAATGGCATTGATAAGCCTTGTCTGGCCGTATAGTATCTATCTGCTTACTTATAAGAGTAACATCTTTTTCATATTTTGAAATTTCTAATTATATTAGGAAATTGACTCTGTAATAATTTTGACAACTATGTGAAAGTTCAATGATATTTTTTTATGTGGGGTGATGATTTGATTCAGTCAAGTGTCTTGCATGATTTGAGTTCTCTGGATATTTATTATTAAAACAACTAAAATGTCCGTTTGCACCGTTTAGGATTCAAGCATGACTTTTGTAAGTTGTTTTTGACTTTAAGAAGCACTTAATTGTCTCGCCTGTTGCACAGCTGCAGCCCTAGCATTACTCATGCCCGATTGCACTACTTGGGCTTAACAAGTGGGCCAGGCTTGAGATATCAAGCTCATTGTACCGTTATCTAAGCGAATGCTATATGCACGAAATTTTAAGCACAGCTTTGTCCATTCAAATGGAGAAAAACTTTACGTAACCGTGGCTTTACTCAGCTAAACATGGTGCAATGAGAGATTGGAATTATCAGTAAGCTGCACTTTGTTAAGCCTTACATCTAAACTAAACTGGTGCAATCGGGCATCAGTAAAGTACCACATAATGCATGCGTAACTTATTAGTTACTTTTCAGATTTGGCATTGTATCAAGTGAGAGTTAGCTTCCGCCCGCGTCAAATGTGTACGATTAACCTATAAATACAAAGAGAACAAGAAACTTCAGACATTAGCCATGGCTATCAAATGTCCAGTGCAGGCATAAAACCGAAGTGCTGTTAGGAACTAATTAATGAGAGACACGCTGCTGTTTCTGTAATAATAGCAGATCATTATTTGGTCTTGTAGGTTTCCTTATTAGGTAATAGGTTTTTTACTTAAAAATAATTTCAAAATTCCAGAGCTTCCTCTATCAATCCTAGGACCCGTAAACAGCATTGCTTTGTCACTAGAAATCTTTGATAATATACAAATCCCTTATGTCGCGAGAATGTTCCGATCAAGTGTAAAGCATCTCGGGGATATCAAAATCAACTTCTAAAACGCCATTCATAAAGAAAAGTTTTTCAGGTAAAATCAGCTGTCCATCGCGATTTCAAACTAAGTCGAACTTTTGTCGACCTAGTCAGGAACTTATTATCAAGTCCTCAATATGAAGTCATCCTTTACTAGTTTAAGGAATACTTATAGAGCGGAGCAACGCAAACTAGTACTTTTAAGATTACTTTATTTTAAGACTGTCTTGAAGTGAACGGTGCAAACGGGCATAAGATATTCACTATATCTCAGTTCAAGATTCCTTTGTGCTTCACCATTATAAACTGCATTACAATGATCACTTCTTAATCTTATATATACCTGATTTTTGTAAAGAAGTTGATTTCTCTTCAGCATTTGTTAAAAAAATACTCAAAATTCATGTATGTACGAAATGTAATATTATCCTTCGAATTATGGGTTATAATCTTGTAACGTCTAATTCACCTACCCTTTGGATTTTACCAACAGGTCACGTCACTTTGGTCACCCTCGATGCAAAATCTTATAAACGAATGCTCGGGCGCCAGATTTTTTACGTGGTTTGCTCCACGGCCCCTTGGCCCTTCGCGTCAAGAGTTCCAGATAGCCTCAGATGGAGGTTACGGAAAATTCCAGGGGTCTGTTGTTCTTGACCTCGACGTAACACGTAGTGGGAAACGGGCTTTACTTGTTTACCACTATCGGGAAAGGAAACTACCAGTTGCTTAAGAAATTATAAATTTTATTTCAACCCCGAAATAATTGACAGTTTAGGGATGAACCCAGAAGCAATATAGTTAAATAAATAAAGGTGTATTAAAGTCAAACAGTATCTGCAAATAACTAACTACGTTATTTCTCAAACCAAAAGCAATACACCAAGCAATAAATAGTTTAATTTTTATTTACAAAATACGCAAAAGCTAAAGTGCAAGACTTTACTAGTATGTCTAGATGCGGGTGAAAATGGTGAAACTTAACTAGCGGTCAGATGAAAAATACACAGAGAAAGCGTTATAAGGCACTAGTAGATTTTATTCAAACAGTTCTTTATATTTGTGTACCGGTTTAAACAAAATAAAGGTAATTTACAGATTACCCTCGGTTACTGATACTTTTGTGTACTGAACACACAAGAAAGAAAAAAACGGAAACTTTATCAATTCGCCTGGAAACCTCCCAAATTTTGTACCTGCCTTGGCAGCGACCATGTACGAGATTATTCCAGGTTATTACGGTGATCGTAACCCCTTTTAGATCGACGTTGCCACGGCCGTTGGTGCTAAATCAATTACTTCAATAAAAGTTAGATGACAAAATCCGAAAACCTCTCCTTTGTGATCCTGCTAAATGCAGCGAACACGCGTGAGAATATTTCGCTCCACGCCTTGGAAAACCCTCGAACTTTTGCACCTGCTATGGCAGAGTGCACGTGCGAGACTATTCCAAGTTGTCTTTTTTTTCAAATATCCTTGTATATTAGAATGAATTGTTTCCTACGGCCGGGTTTCTCTTCGATATTTTCAGAGCCACTCAAGAATTCACCTGCTGAATGCAGCGATCAGTCTTTGAGATTCCTGAAAAGATTTTTCCCGTGAGATAAACGGCTGCAGTCGGGTTTGAACGAAATAGTTTGAGAAATTCTTAAGAATATACCTGCTAAATGCAGCGACAATGCTTGAGATTTCTCAAAGATCTCCCTTTTCCCGGAAAGCAAAACCAGCAAATAAAACAAAAACAATTTACTTCGGAATCGTACACAAATACGCAGAAAGTTTTCCTACGGCCGGGTTTCTCTTCGCTATTTTCAGAGCCACTCAAGAATTCACCTGCTAAATGCAGCGATCAGTCTTTGAGATTCCTGAAAATATTTTTCCCGTGAGATAAACGGCTGCAGTCGGGTTTGAACGAAATAGTTTGAGAAATTCTAAATGCGGCGACAATGCTTGAAATTTCTCAAAGATATCTCTTTTCCCGAAAAGTAAAACCAGCAAATAAAACAAAAACAATTTATTTCGGAATCGTACACAAATACGCAGAAAGTTTTCCAAAATCTTTAACAAGCAATAAGCAAAAATAAATTCTATTAATTCTAAATCAAAAGAAATCAGTCACCAGTGAATGTATAATGGAAAAAAATTATTTACAACAACATTCTTAAATTCGCTTACCTCGTGCGCGAAAATCAGTCAGGATTCAGGACAAACGGTTAAAAGTGAAAAAGCCCATTTTTGTCTCGCTCCACCCGTTTTATCCATTTTTCTCTAGACCCCACTCAGGAGGTCTCCTACTTACAAATCTTAAGAAATGCGCGGCCTGATTTGCGCGAACGGTACCGTAAATCATACAGGTACTATATACCAGATGTTTCAAAAGTACTACACATAATATATCAAAATAAATATTAATACTCAAATTTAATAGCTCTACGACAGAGGGGTGAAACTAATAAAAACTGAAAAATATACTGCCGGATATCGGGAAAAAATAGTAACAACGTTACAATCTTTCAGATTTAATTTAAAAATTTGCCAAAGTCTGTGATCGATTTATTTGGTTATGGAAAAATTGAATCGATGGCCATTTTATATCTTCTTCTTCCCATCATTTTATCAATCATATGTCCATATGATATTGCAATTTGTTTAACTATTTTAATTTATTTTCTAAAATGTTTACACATTGGAATTAGAGAAGCTCTGTGTATCATTGAGTGATATGCTGCTAGTTTGTGTGACATAGGGTAGTTTAAGTCGGATGATACTGTAATGTCTGTCTATGTGTGAGTGTTGGTTTTCTATAAATTGAATATTTAATTCAATTCAGTACCCTGGATTCCAGTGTGGGTTGGAATCCACATGAATTTGACATCTACTTGATTTTTTGGAACTATTTTTCAATTTCGATGGCAATAGGATGTCCATTATAATTTTTTTGGATGGATTCTAGTGAGTTAAGAGACTCTGATTATGAATATTTCAGGGGCATTAACATTTTTTGACAACTTAATGGCTTATAACAGTGCATACAATGTTCTAGTAAAAACAGTACTACGGGTTGGTTATTTGAAGGATAGGTTACAATGAGTTGTAACAACTGCGGCTCCGAAGCTAGTAGGATTTTTGGAGGCATCCATATATAGTTTGTAATCTTCAGTGTATTCATTAAAAATATTTGTAATTAATATTCTTGGGAACTCGGAATTTTTCAAAAGAAGTTAGATTAGTGTCCATTTGTGCCTCCGAATTGTTGTTTGCTATGTATGTATGTATGTATGTATGTATGTAGATTGGGGTGACATTCACTGAGACCTAAAAGATCTATTGTGCCCCCTTACTTCTACTTAGTTCCTGAGGAAAGTCTCAGAGACTAGTAGCTCCTTCAGTCCTATTTCCCGGAGGAATTTTAGGATATCTGCAGGCTTTAACTTAGGTAAATGTCCCTCTTCTATCCAGTAATCTCCGAGGTGTTGTGCCCTAGGATTCTGAATTGCTGTGCAGTTCGCAAGTATGTGGATGGGGGTTTCTTCTTCCATACCACAGAATCTACATTCTTCTTCCTCCACTATTTTGAGCTTTTTCAGATGCCCATTCAGGCGACAATGTCCCGTAAGGATGCCTGTTAAAACTCTTAGTGCAGTTTTACTTTGACTCATGCATTCATTTGATCTCAACAGGTTGTAGTCACCCAGAAGAATCTTTGATTGCCTAAGTCCTACTAGATCTTTCCAATGGTCAGATCTTCTCTTCTCTTCGGCTTTGCCTATTTCTCCCAATATTACATTGGAGCTGATACCGCAAAAGGGTTCCGGCCCCCAAAAGGGTGTTCCAGTCCCCCTCTTTGCTAGTTCATCTGCTATTTCATTTCCTTCTATCCCTGTGTGTCCAGGACATCCACAGTAAGGTGACTATATTGTTCTCGCCTAGTTCATTTAGTTTGCTTAGGCATTCCCACACCATTTTGGAACTGATAACACAAGAGCTCAGTGCTCTAATGGCTGCTTGACTATCCGACATTATGATAATCCTTTGCCTTCTATATCCTTTATCAATATTGAACTGGGCACACTTTCTTATGGCGTGAATTTCCGCTTGAAAGGTACTCGGGGTTTTTCCCAAGCTTTCAGAGTGTTTGGTTCCTGGCCCGTACACTCCTATCCCAGTTTCTTCTATTGCTTTTTAGCCATCCGTGTACCATTGAATGGCATTCTTTCCAAGTCTGGTAATGGTATTTGGATCCCATTCCTTCTTGTTGCTTAATTCCGTATCGAATTTCTTTGAAAAATTATACTTTTTCATCATACCATCTTGTGGCATGTCCCAGGTTTTTTGATTTCTAAGAAGTAAGGAGGTGATTTTTTTTTAATGATTCCCTCTCTACTTAGTCTGTATCTTGTTCTTTCTGCAACACTTTCCACCACCATATGTAGTGGTGTGAGGTTGAGAATAACTTCCATGGCTGCCGTTGGGCATGTTCTCATTGCTCCTGTAATGCACATACAGGCTAGTCTTTGAATTTTTGAGAGGTTTTCTCTCGTTGTCAATAGGCTAGTTCTACTACTCCACGCAATGGCTCCATAAGTGATAATTGGTCTCACTATGGCAGTGTACATCCAGCTCAGGATTTTTGGGTTGCACCCCCAATTTCTCCCTGCTAGATTCCTGCACACCATTAGAGCCATTTTTGCTTTGTATATAATCTCCTTTTCGTGTTTGTTCCACAGGAGTTTACTGTCTAGAGTCAAACCTAGATACTTGACTTCCTGTCTCCATTCAACCTCGCTCCCATTAAGTTTAATGGTTTTGAGGTTGAGCTTTCTTTTCTTAGTGAAGGCTATTAAGATGGTTTTGGTGGGGTTGATGTTGAGTCCCACTTGCCTACACCAGCTATTTGTATAGTTCAGACCCTTTTGTACGATGTCACAAAGGGTATTTTCGAATTTTGCCCTGGCTGTTATGACAATATCATCAGCATATCCTTGGCAGGATATTCCGAGGTCAGTCAAACCACACAGGAGTTCGTCAACCGTCAGGCTCCACATTAATGGGGATGCTACTCCTCCCTGTGGACATCCTCTGGTTGTACAGATGGAGACAATGTCTTTGCTCGTCCTCGTCTCTGCTACTCTAGTGGTGAGCAGTTCCGACATCCATTTGTATGTTGTGCTGTCTACACCTCTTCTATTTAATGCTCTTTTGACAGCTTCATGAGGAGTATTGTCAAAAGCTCCATCTATATCCAAAAAGGCGCATACTACGGCTTCTTAGTTGTCAAGAGCACCTCGGATATCCTCCGTCAGTTGTACCAGTGCAGTCTCCGTAGATTTGCCTGCCCGGTAAGCATGCTGATGCGGGTGGAGAGGTAGTCTCTCTAGGATTTCCGCTCTAATGTAGTTGTCAATAGCTTTTTCCATCGTTTTGAGCACAAACAGTGTTAGGCTAATTGGTCTGAAGGATTTGAGGTTTGTTGTGTCCCTTTTTCCAGCTTTTGGAATGAAGGTTACTATTGCCCTTCTCCATGCTTCTGGTATATAACCCAGTTATAAGCTGCTTCGACTAATCCTAACCAAATGTGGTAGAATTTCGTCTTGTCCTTGCTGGAGCAATGCTGGGAAAATTCCATAAGCTCCCGGTGCCTTGAATGGTGAAAAGGTGTTCATAGCCCATTTTAACCGTTCGTTACTACAGATGTGCTTAGCCATTATAGTGCTTTCTCGCGAAGGTCTGTTATGACCTTCGATAGAACTATCTCCCCTATTTGGGCTACTCCCAGGAAAATGAGTTTCTAGTAAGAGTTTCACTCTTTCTTCCTCATTTTCGGTATATTTACCGTCTGGCTTCCTCAGAGCCATATCTGTGTTGACCCTACCTTTTGTCATGACTTTGTAAAGTCTTGCCGCAGCAGGTGTTGTGTTTATATCTTCACACAATTTTCTGAAGCTATTTCTTTTAGCTTTTCTAATTTCCTTATAGTAGGTGTTTCTCACCTCGGTGTATCTCTGCCAGTCTCCGGTGAGTTTTGCTCTATTAAAAAGGTCCCGGGTTTGAGATCTTAATTCTGACAGATGTTTATTCCACCAGGGTGCATCTCTGCTGCTTCGTTGTTCTTGAAGAGGACAGCTCGATTCAAATGCATCGATTATTGCCCTGTTCAGGTCCTCAAGCTCATTTTCCACATCGAGATGGTGCTTAGCCCTCCCTTTTCTCTGGATGTGTGCTAGGTTCTCTTTCAGACAGGTGTTATAGTTGTCCCAATCTGTTTTTCTTGGTTTTCTTCTGGGGCTCACCTCAGGTTTGCCTAGTTCTAACTTGAATGGTATGATGCTATGATCGAAGAGAGATGGTTCGCCCGAAACTCTCCAATCTTTTACTAAATGTTTTAGATCCTGTGTTGCCAGTGTGACATCTAAAACTTCTTGCCTTACCCTTGTTACAAATGTGGGGGTATTCCCTATATTGTGAATATTAAGGTTTTTATTAAGGATATATTCTAAAAGTTGCTCACCTCTCTGGTTGGTATTGCTACTACCCCAAACAGTATTGTGTGCATTGGCATCACATGCTAAGAGTAGAGGTAGTCTCTTCTCATCACAGTACTTCACCAGCCTTTGTACCTCGGGGGGGGGGGGTGCTATCCCGTCTCCCGCAAAGTAACATGAGGTTATTACTATCTCCTTGCCCTCCTTCTTGTGTTCGAAGAGTGCTCGAACTGGAACGAGGTCTCGAGTCATGTATTCTGAAAGACAAAAATAGTTAATATTGTTCCTTATCATAATACATGTTCTTGGTATATCACTACCTGAGTGATATACTATTTTAGCATCTTTACATGCAAATCCTCTTACCTGGTTATTATTGACCCATGGTTCTTGGATCAAACACATCCTCCATTGGTCCTTAGTGAACAATCTTGTGATCACCGCCGATGCTCCTTTGGCATGGTGAGCATTAACCTGAGCTAAGTTAATCCCCGCCATCCTGTTGGTTTTCAGGTTGGGTATTACCCTCTTTCGTCAGGGTGATGTCCCCTTCTGTAAGAGTGCTGTCCCCTTCCTCCGACCCAAACTCCTTTGCCTCCTCGGATAGCGGCGACTCCTCCCCAAGGAGTTTAGAGATGTGTAGGTTTTCTACACTACTCGAGTCTTCGCTGGCCTTGGAGGAGATAGAAACCTTCTCAGGGTTTCTTTCCTCTTCTTTTCTGAGGCCATGTACGGGGATTTTCCCAAACCGGTAATGAATGGTGAACCCGTTATTCTTGATTTTTTGACAGGATAGATTGTCTATTCCTGCCCTCAAGACTAGGCCTTTGCCCTCTTCTTTAAGGTTGAGGATCTTCCACTGGTCTGTTACCAAACCTTCATTCTGTGCTTTTATCAAGCGAAGAAGTTTTCCTTCCTCTACGCCTTTGCTTCTTGGGAGAAAGATCGTAGCGGTGTGCATTTTTGGGATGTTTTCTCCCTGGCACACCATCAGTTCTACTCCCTCCCAGCTTTTCAGCTGTGGTATTATCAACAGGAGCCATTCTGCAGTCTGTGGTGTTTCACAGTCGATTAGAACGACTCCTGGTCTGAAATGTATGCCCGTAAACTGGAGCTTATGCTCCCATCCAGCATACATTTCTTCTATTATTGGGTTCTCCAGCAAGGTTTGGTCGTCCGCACTGAGAGTGGTCTCAGGATACGCCCTAGGGAGAACCGCCATTTTTATTATTTTAGCTGCAGCTGCATAGCTGCCAGCTGAAGAAGGGATGACTGTTTTGCCCTCCTTTTTCTTCTTCACCTGTACTTGCGGTGACAGGGCTGTCGCCTCTTCCCGCTTCCGTTTTTCTCCTTTAGGAGGGATGTTCTTGCTTCTGCCGGTGCAAGTCCCTGCTCAAGAAAGCGAAGATACCATCTCACCCCCGCTCCACTAAGTCCACGCCTCAGTGGATCGTCCCTTCCTCCGGGTTTGCCCAATTCAGGAAGGATGGGGGTTTTTCTACTTTTTTTCCAGGATTTTCCCCGAAAACTCTCAGCAGTTGAGGAGGTTGAGGGTATGGGTGCCCCTGACGTTCTCCTCTCCTGTTTGTCTATGGTTTTTTTTGGCACTGCGGATACATTGCTCCGACTTGTGCCCGGTTGCGGTGCTTGCCCGCTCAACTTTTTCTTTTTTTTCTTGTCTATGGATGATCCCACGAGTAGCTAGGGAAGTATAAGGTCCACTCCCGCATAGCCCCGCATACAGGAGTAAGGGTGATTAAACTGGATGTCCTCAGGTATCCAGAGTCCGCATATTAGCGATCAAGCTTCCCCTTGACCACGCAGTCCTCGGCATATGCTGTTCCACCTTGACTTGAGGGGTATTTCATTGTGGTCTCCTTCCACTTGGCCAGCTATTTAAAGCAAGCCCCCACATCTAGTGAATATACCTCATCAACCACCATCCACTAGATACGGTTTATATCAGGCAGGTTTCCACAAGCAAACTATTGCTCCGACAACCTCGCTGACTCTGGCAACCGACCGGCTATCAACGACCTGATATCCTGATATCGGATTTCTGCATTCCACAGGAATCCATTGAGCTGTCCTTTGTTTCACGTATTCCTCCCCGTAAGGCCCGAGGAGAAACCGCTACTCGGCTCCCCCACCAACGACCAGGTCTCACAGCTCCTTGGGGGAATTGTTGTTTGCTATGTTCTGCTATGTATTCTCGTACTCGATCATAGAAAGTAGAATTTGATTCCTGTTGTTGAGCTGTATGGTTAATGCATGTTCATAATCATCCAATACAGAAGTGGCGTATGACAATGTCAACATTTTCTTCTGTAGATAAAGAAGGTTCCCCTAATTCTAATGAAGACTTTCAGCTGGAGAGGTTCGATATTCACATAATATTATGCGTAAGGCATTATTGTGGACAGTGTCTAGTCTATTTAAAATTTAACTCCTTGTTGAAAAATATACGATTGATCCGTATTCGATTTTGGCACGTATAAGGTTTTATGATATTATCCCAGCCAAGGTATAAAGCCCATGAATATCTTGAAGAATTTTTAATCTTTTATTTAAAATTTTTGCCTATTTGATATTAAAATAACTATATTCAAATAATTTTTTGGAAGTAAATATGCAAACACTCGTAGCAAAAGCACTCACTGCCCTAATGTAGGGATGCTATGTCACTAGATAAACAATCTACTTCACAATTATTAAACACAGCATTCACACTGACTCACGCGCAAATTTTCGAGCACCCTTCAAACAGACACAGAAACTTCTCACCGCCCCCTTTTTCATTCAACATAAGCAACCCACTTTGGTCCACATGTCCAGTTCTGCAAAACAACTTTCACTAATTTGGTGGCCTCTTTCCCTAATCTTCGACATTTCCCACGAGTTTTGACAACGGGACAAAAGGGTTATTTCCATTGTACACCTTTCCTAAACCTACCTATCTCTAGTCATTATATACACCAACGGCGGCGGGTGAAGAAATTATGAAAGGATATTTAATGAAATAATATTTTATTCGCCATTTTAGTTGCGTCAGTGACTCATGGAAACGATGATTTTTTTGTGGGATGATACTTTGATCAAGGTTCACTTGGCAACTTACACTTATTGTCAATTTAGTAAGCAAGGTTCTATCTTTTAGAGATGAAATTTTGATTAAAGGGTTGTCAGAAAATGGGTTTCCGAAAAATAATCCAAATACCTTGAGGTATATAAAAAAGTTAATTGTCCAAAACTAACTGTAGAAAAAAAAGACGAAGGTTCATGAGGTGTCAACAGCTTCAAGAAGACTTCGTAGCAAGAGGTATTTTTGCTGCGCCAACCAAAGAATACCCAAAATAACAGGGTTCACTCAACTGCTGCAAAACAACGAGAGGTTTTACTGGAGAGACTTTTGATCCCAATAGCTCCATCCCATAGGTCCCGCAGCACAATGAGATAATTGCCAGATTTTTAGCCGCCTTCTATCCCCGATTTAAACCCTTTGGATCACTCCATATGGGGAATAGTGGGGTCCATGGTTTATGCCAATTATAATATTACAACAATTAATGAATTAAAACGAATAATCTTGTATTGCTGGGGCGTGTTTTGTCAACACATCATAAATAAGTTTATTGGCCAATGAAGAAGACGCTCACAGCCTGTAGATGAGAATTAAGGAAACTTCTTCCACAATTATTTTCTTCAAGTAAAAGTGGTCATTCCCAAAATATGAATAAGAATGTCTATTCGCAAAGCAATTTTGTCATGCTGCATGGTATTATTCATTATTTGAATTTAACAAGCATGGTTTCTCAAGTTTTGGTTCTAAATTGTTGATATTTTCAGGACTTGTTTTCCGATAAATGTTTCGTGAGTTCGGTCCTGGTTCAAATTGATCCTCCAGTTTTTGAGTGATAACAAGAGCACATTGCTGATATCATATCCTGGGAGCAAGTGAATTCACTTACCAACAAAAATGTTATCAGGGTTAAAATTATGATCCAACTTAATTTGGCCCGCAGTGTATCTACAAACTGGAAAATATTAGATGAATATGGCAAACCTCACAAAAGTTACTAAAGCGGTACTATTATTGTAACATCGATTTGACAGATAAAATAGGTGAGATATCTCAATATTGAAAGTTTTCAGGAAATATCCTATTACAGTGAGCAAATTATAAATTATATGTATTTTCAATAGCTGCGACTCTGCTCTATAGCTTAATAATTTATATTAGTTGGAATTTAACATATACAATGTTTTGTTATTTAGCCTCTGTTAAATTTATTTGGCACGGCTCTGAATTGTGCACTCGGTATCGTTCCAATTATCACAGATATACCCTATACGCTCTTATGAGCATCGCAAAAGGACCCTTCTATAAATAATATTGGTGTTTTTGTTCGAAATTTTAGTTTATCTTCTCAGATTATCATTATTCATTATACTGATAACGGTGCTTTTTTTTTCGGACCATGTGCTAGAGAAATTAAAGTTTTGTTATTTTCTGGTATAACTCACAAGAAAGAAGTTGAAGGAACCATATTTTGAATATAGTCTTGATCAGGGTCCATTATTGTTATGAAAATAGGAACGTAATAAAAAAATTATTAAATAGTAATAATTTACTGAGAGAAACATAATATAAAGTTATTATAAAGTTATTATAAACAAAGGCAAGTTATTTATTGCGCTAAAACGTCTTTCGTCTTCCCAAAAGGTGAATTGTTGCAATCATATCATTGATACAGTTTTCGGGATTTCCCCATTACTTTTCAACATATACACGTCAGAATTACATGAGATTATTGATGAAAATATTGAAATTATTCAATATGCTGATGGTTTTTGTATTTCCGTATGGCATAGTAGTTATGGTGTGTATAAAATCTGACGATTGCTTTGTCCTGCATGAAAGGGTGGTTGCAAGACCTAGATTTTTTTCGTACTTGAGAGGTCTGCGATTTTTTGCCTCACAAGACACCTGGTTCATTTGGCGGACCCAATTGCTGTTGATGATATTACTTTTCCAGGCGTCGATCATTAATGCCCGATTTCACCAACCATTTTCTGAAGTAAGAAAATACCTAAGTTGGATTAAGGAATTTCTAAATACAATTTACGTTTCACCACGCACTAACCCTTCTGCTGCTAAGCCTGAGTTTTCAGTCCTTTCCCGTATGCGCACAAATTTAGGTACTGCGTTTTTATACGTCTGGAGCAGAGTAGTTCCATAGCGTGTATATACGCCCGGAGCAGCTAATCGTTAAACAACCCGATTTTACGGTTATGTTCAGGGCCGGATTTTTTACTTTTTGCAGAGGTAGAATAAAACAATCAGTGATTATTTGTTTATATATTATATTTGGTGTAATAAAAAGAGATATAACTATCAAAATGGACAAACAAAATAAAAAAACTTTAATAAATGTATATAACTAAAAAAGAGATACTTGGAACAACTATTAATAGTTTCTTACCGTATGGTATCGTTCAAAACAATTGATGATATAAAGTGGCGCATTGCATCCGCTACACATGTAACGCGTGTCTTTCCTCTGTCCACTCTTAGGACACAGAACAAACCACCTTTGGGCCTTCTCCTTTTTCTCCTTCGGTGAAACTTGAGAAGGGAAATGTCGAGCTGTCAAACGTAGGGGATTCTCTTCTTCTAAACCCGTTCTTCCTGTTTTATAGACGTCTATATGTGTATGTTACTTTTCCAGAATTTGGTCTAAAACCTTCAGTTGAAATGCTTCTAGGCTTATTTTCTTACCCGTTGCAGTGAAATATGAAGCATGAGCGTTTAAAAGGGAAATATCCAGTAGTAAGTGGAAAAAACGTTTTTGTACCACTTTACTGTCGCCTTATACATTCGGTACTGCTAAGAATCATATCGGAACGATCCACAGCCCCCATATTTGCGTTATAGTCCAGATACACAGAAGTCTCTTAGCTTCATTACCAGTCTGTTTTTCAATTTCGCTATTATGCATTGTACTTCGCATGAATACTTCACGTTTATCTTTCCGTTTCAAAGCTAGAAGTTTCGTTTTTGATTTGTTTTATGTCTCTTCAAGTTCCAAAACTTTTCCTAAGAGATTCTCTTCTACGGTTCCACATGAGTTGGTCAACGTTTTTGAAAAATTATTTTTCAAAACATTGTTGTAAGCGTTGGAATAATATATTTTTATTCTTCGATATCTATTGGTAAAACGCTATACTAAATACGACAATTTTACAGGAAACTGTAATAATTCAATAAACAATTACCAATTATTTAAAACGTTACTGCAAAAGACGGCAACACTCAGTGTGTAAACTAATTTGAACTACTACTATTTATATGAGGAAATGCACAATTTTAAAATCTGTAGTGCGATGTCCTGAAAAACATACAATCATTCACACGGATGGATCTAAGAGTGAATACGGAACAGGTTTTGTTTTTTTGTGGACAATACTGCAATTTGGACCAAGACTCACCTTGGTGTCATCGGTAATGAGAGGGTGGATAGCAAAGCTGAGAAAGATTCAAGTATTAATAATAGGCTTTTTTGGCATGCTGTTCACACTGAGATCGCCGTAGAATTCAATCACCGCTATATAACAGTACACCAATCTTCAACCATATCAATTGCAGATTTTCCTCACGGTATGTCAGCAGAACGTACACTAGCGCTATATCCAGATTGAACGGGTCAAAGCCAATAGCATTAGTGTGGTGAGATAACCAAATGGCCAATCGTCGTGAAAAGGTTGCTGACATCAATAATTCATTTTTGGATGTAAACACTGGCAACAGATATTTTATTACCGGATCTACTTAGATACAAAATGGAATAATCCGTTTGTACCTCATCTACCTACACCACACTCTAGGAAAATACTCAAATTATGTACTACGTTGTGTCTCGAAGCAGCTCATGAATAATATATATATATATATATATATATATTGTTATGGTAATATTGTAAACACTAAGATACTCACCAACCTTAGTGAAGCCAGCGATCTCTTATCTCAGGGGTGTTTCTGTTTGGGAGGAATATATAAAATATTTTTTTTATATTATATAATGAAGCAATATGTCTAGTAAACAACTTATAACAAACAACTCAACTGAACAACTGCAACACTAAACTAATTATCTCTACAATTACAAAATTAGAAAACTTTTGTGATATCACCAAAAAATACTTTTTGAAATTTTATATTAACTATTCTACTAACACGCTAATTAATTCTAATCCTAATCCGATCACAATATATACAGTTTCCTTTTTTTTTTTTATAATTTTGCACAATTTGTCTGTTCGATCAATGTCAAAATCCGTCAAACAATTTTCATACTCAATGTGTTATTTATTTAATAAGATTTTTCCAAAGGGGTCAAACCAAATGGGTTTTATAGAAACTGGATCTTCTAAGAATATCGTCAAGTTAGAAAATTTGAGCGTAACTCACCAACTTTCTTCAATCTTGGATTTCTATACAAAGTAGCTCCTCAACTTATACCACGTTATAGCATTCCAATAACAGTAATTCTATTATTTTAACGATTATCATTCATATTTCTTTTTGCTTTTTCTCATGAAAAATGCTCATGACATCGCCATTTTTCGCCGTCAAAAAAATTCTCCTTTCAAAAAAAAATATCCATGGAAACCATTTTTTTTTAAATCATTTCCTTGGAAACCATTTCTCTCAAATTTATCGGATTTATTAAATTTAAATAATATTTACATAATTATTAAAATTATAAACATGCGTTGTTTTCTAGACATATTTTTTTTGTAATCCACATAAACCAATACAACATCTAACATCAAAAGTAATTTTTTTGAAATATCGAGTATCTGGTCGATACCATAACAATATATATATATATATATATATATATATATATATATATTGAAGAGTTCCACCAAAATTATTTAAAAAATTACTTTTTCCTACTCCTACACAAAATAATATCACTGAACCACCCATTATCAATAATATTAACAACAATAATATAATTGATCAGCCTGAAATTAATGATAATAATAATGGAAACTTAATTTTTTATAGTAGTATAACATTTATTAAAGAAATAACTCCAAAAATACAAAAGATTTTAAAAGAAGAAAAAAACATAAAAATTGCTAATAAACCTATAAAAACTATTAGCCAAATTTTCAGTAAAACTAAAGATAAAGTGAAAACTGATGAACAAACTAATATAATATATGAAATAAAATGTAATAATTGTGATAATAAATATATAGGCCAAAGTAAAAGAAGACTAAAAGACCGCATTGTATCTAATAAAAGTGATATAAGACTAGGAAAAGAATCGTGTGCATTAGCAAATCATTGCATAAATAATGGACATATTGCAGATTTCGAAAACACAAAAATATTAGACCGTGAAAAAAATCAATACAAACGTTGCCTTTTAGAAATGATACATACATACACAATGAACCTTTGTCTATGAATAAAAAAACAGAAATTCAAAACTTAAGTACTATTTATGCTAATATTTCAAATTTTGAACAAAAAAATAAAACAAACAACGATTTTACAAAATAAAATAAAAATTTTACTTTAAATTCATTTTAATATAAAAAAAAATCTTCATATATCTACAAAATTATCCATGAATGTTAATAATTAATAATTCCTGAAATATTTCTCTATAAATTATTATTTTTTAATAATAAAATACCTACATTGAACAAATCTATATAAAAGTTGACTATTTAATACATAGACAAGAGACATAATGTATTATTAGAAAAAAATTAATAAATATCAAAGTCAAGTCTTGTCTCATAAGTGACATATGTCTGTAATTTTAAATATATTTCATACAATTTTATATGAAGGCTTTCAAGATTTTTTATATTTTTTACACTATTGAAGAGCTTGCTTTCCATTTAAATCTCAAAAAAGGTAATACTAATTTAATATTTTTCACTTAATTCATAAAGATGTTGTTATTTTATTTATTTCAGAAGTGACTGAAGAAGGTAAAAAAATTTACCGAAAGCTTTCACTAAACCTTTAAAGAGTGTACATTTATAACTACTGGCTGCAATCACCGATATTTAAAAATATTTAGTATATATATATATATATATATATATATATAAATATTGTTTATAAGATAGGTCCCTATACTGATAAGATTTTTGATCCATGCACATCTTTGCCAAACGTAACTCTTCTGCGGTTACTTCGCGACTCAAACGAATGGAAACAAGTAAATCCTCCAAGTACTGCAAGGTCTGTTGAATTGGCACACTAGGAAATAATGAACTAATATCAAACGAGATCAAAATTAGCAACATGACTCTTAGTACCTATCACTACCCACAAAAATGTCGGTACAAGTCACAATTACTGTGTTTTGTACAAAATTTGTCAATAAAAAAAGGGCCGAATCGAAAGATGATAATATTCGTATCATGATATTCATCCTCATCTGACCAAATAGTTTCATAATCAAGGGTAGTTAAGTACATGGAAATGTATCTTTAAATTATTAGAATCGATCTTTTCGTTTAGAAGTTACGACGAAAATGCTGAAAGTCAGAAAAACACCCACTTGTTTTTCAATATTCTAATGTAGAATATTCCTCAATAGATTTTAACTACAACTCTTTAAGCAAAAATATACTTATTGTAGGTAAAGTACGACCAGAAATATGAGGAGGTCATAAATCACCAACCACTTGAGTTATTACTGGGCGGTCGATTCCACGCAGAGTTGTACCTGCCCTAGTTATTAAATTATGTTTTACGATGATGATATTGGGTTAAGATAATTATTAAGAAGAATCGCTTGATTATAATTGAGGATTGTTTATGTATATATAATATATGATATATAACACAAAAACATTCATAAACATCGCTTTTACAAATGCGATTATAGTTCAGAAAGTTTATATTATTGTACCGTTTATTCTAATTTATATTTACAATTAATTTATATTTACAGATTTATATGTAAATCAGTCCTTATTTAATAATTTATCTAATACACTAAACACACTAATTATAATTTATATGATAGTCACTTAATAAACACTTTATCGAGGCGCGATTACTTTCCTTCGGTATCAACACTGACTGATTGACTAATTGCCTGCAGCGATGCTCGTGGCCTATTTATACTCGCGCGTCGTGTTTCTAGAATTATCTCGACATTCTGGCGGATGCACTGGGTATTCTCGATGTTTCGTATTTTGGATGGTTCTCGAAAATTGGGCGGAGGAGCCATAGTCGTCTCATACGGGGATTTCAATGGGGGCACTAAGTGAGCATATTAATGCAGTAGCTCGCGTAACATTATTTAAGTTGCTTAAAATTAAATTTAATATACACACACTCGTGAAGCTGCTGTTTTTTGCATATAAATTGGAGGTATTTATAAACAAAATAACTCACGAAGTTCAGTTTCACTTTCACTGTCTTGATTGATAATAAACTTTTCTTTGGTAATTTTCCATATATGATTTTTCCACCCTTTTAATATGGGAAACACACTTGGTCCAGCCGCTATCAGGAATGTTTGTAGTTTCTGTTTGAATAATAGCTACCACAGTTGAATTTAAGGCTGGAGAAGTATTATTTCTTCGAACTGCTGATGCCATATATATTATGTTCAATTGGCTTAAACATACAGTAATAAGGAGGAAGTCTGAGCACCACATGTCCCAAGCTTTCAGCTACTGAAACACAAAAATATTTCTTCTATTTTAGGTTCCTGCGTGAATTACGTAATGCGTTCTCCTTCATTAGACGGCGCATTAGTTTGGCACAAGTTAGATGAGTCTACCCAACTTTTGTTTGGAATATCGTGTGTATTGAACCAATTTTCATCCAAATACACTAATTTTCTACCATATTCTCTAAATTCGTTTATTGCCAATAAATATTCAAATCTCCACTTCGGTGGTGATGCCATGGTCTGACGGACCGCAACGATTTAGTTAGCTCTGTATTATTTGTACCGGGTGGCGCAGCCGCGTGCCATTCCGAATATGCTTTCGTTAGTGTGTTAGCAGTGTTGGTACGGAGAAGTGAGTCAGTGTACCTTACAACTATTACAATTCAAGAGTATACGGTGCCTCAGAAACTACTTCACTGCTTATGTTCTAAAAATGTAGCCAATTTTTCCTATGGTTAGTTTATGGAAAGTATTTTTTTTTACTTTATATCATTCAGATAAACGCTAATTTATTGGCAACTTATACTAATATTTATTCGTCAAAGATTGTCTAATATATTGTATTAATACATTTAATCAATTAATTTATACATTAATACATTGTATACCATTTCTTCTGAACTTGAAGAGTAATAATGTTCCTTTTTACTAAGTAAAATATTTGTAATTATCTGTTGCTTCATTGAAACATGATATTCATAGTTAAAGGTGAAGATTTGTAAAAAAAATAGTTTCGGTCTATCAGACCGGCGTCACCGTTTTCGTACTAACCAAGCACGTCACCACTGAAGGGTTAAGGCACACAGATTCCATCATGATTTTTCTGCTACCAGTGAGTTTTTCATATTTAAATCCGTTTTGTATGTGAGCGGAGAGTGTGCGAGGGACCGCCGCCCGTCTCGAAGTATACTAGGGTAGTGATTCCGAGGCGGGGGTAACGGCGAGTTTGAGGTGGGTTTGGTTGGTAGGCATCTCCTTGGGGATGAGTCCAACACTGTTTGGGTCCTGGACCCATTCGAACATGAGTTTCCCATCTCGGCCCGAAAAAAAAAAAAAATCCGTTTTGTAAAAGGAACTTCCTCAAAGTCTCTTTGCAACACTGGATACCAGTTTCATTCTTTTCAAGACGTTGGTCAAAATAATGGATAGCCTACTATTATTAAAATAGCAAACTATTTTATGATATATTTTAATCCGGACCTGGGAATTTTTTAAGTGACACATACTTTTAGTGCTTAAGTCGACGGCTTATATTGACTTACGACCTTCTTAGATCTCTGGTCGTACTTTACAACCCAAGACATTCTACATATATGTACGATTATAGTATATAGCAATTCAACTTGCCAGCCATTCTCTATACTTACATTAATCACTTACAGATTCCACAACAGAGATATGACATATATCAATAACAAATAACAAAAGTTTCATCATCGGGAGTTCAAATAACAAAAAATGATATACGTAAACAAGTAATCAAAATACCTAATTTCAATATGTTATATGAAGATATTTCATGATCTACGATATTAGACACTTGAAGTATGCATAGGTTTTTATTTGATAATTATGGAAATATTCCACGTAGTAAGAGTTGGGAAAATTACTTTTCAATTTTCTATATTTCAAAGTTTATGGTATTTTCACGTGAACCTTTAAAATATATCCATCTCTTTATTATTTTCGAGAAACATACAATTTCATGAAGATGGTTTTCCAAGACTTACAAATAAAGTTCAGGATACATTTTCTGAACGGAACACTAATAAATTCGATGGAATTGCAAATTGTTATACAGCTAAGAATTTCCCAACTTCTCAGATTGAATTCCATCGTGTTTATAAAGTCCAGATTTCAACCACATACCGACAAGACCACATCAAAAGCAAATTTCTCTATTGGGTCTTGTTATGTTGAGCTTTCGTAATTCGATATTGATAGAAACATCTCATTCCGATCATCATAATCTCTTTAAACTTAACACAATCAGAATTCTGGGTCAATTATTTTGCAGTATTTTTCCAAGTAAAAAACTATATTCACCAGAATTGATATTCTCAATTAAATAAATAACTGATTTTAATATTTTCTTATACTCCTATGGTGTTTGTTGTAGGACAACAATGTGATGAGTATTGTTATCTTCGAAAGTTGAGTACATTAAATGAACTTAAAAGTACAATATCTGCTATTAAATGAAGGATATTGAAGCTCTTCAGTGTCATTAGAATCAAAATTGTCTCACAAAATTGAATATTATCAAAATGGGTCAAACTGTCAGGCCGATTGATGAGCTAGGCGATTTTCAATAGGGATGCTTTTGTGGGGTTAGTACCTACTTCTTAGATATTTTATCCTATTCCTCACATATTTATCCCCTCAGTCGATATCACAATTATTCAAAAAGGGACACATCGATTGATGCAAAAACGAAAAATACGGTCGTGTGCTCCAAACGTTTCATACTACATCTTCAAAGATTTTGGATATGAACGTTTAAATCAGAATAATACAGCAATTTGTGCGGATTTTCCTAGACGAACTGAATTCGGTCAAGAAGCACATCGAAGGAAATGCGGAATATTCAGTTTTGGAAAGCTCCTGCCCATTTTGCCGGTAGTATATATACAAGAATGAAAAAATTATATGAAATAGTGATAGACAAAGGTATTGCCAGCTTAAGATATTCCTAAGAATCTCATTCGTTCAGTTTTTTCTGGTGTCCAAAAAAATGCTAATTATGTACTAGGATATTTTTAAAATCAGTTACTTAAAGTAGTTTTTTAGTTCATTCATTACAAATGAACAAAGATACTTGTCTTTCTTTTTATAATATTATTATAGATATCGCTTCTAAATTTAAATCAATGTAGCCACAATGTTAATATTTATAGATCCGTGGGTCTCTAAGTAAATAAATTCATTGTAAAGAAGTCGTTCTACAAATGTTTATGCATCTGCGCCTTATTATACAAACAAATCTTCATCATTTATTACTTGCCAACACAGATACATAATTTTGTGATGCAAATTCTGATTCTCGGACATTGTGAGCGTCACGAAAGAGATCGAAATGTGCTTGTTTTACAGGGTGATACATAATTGCACGTACGTTATTGGTACTTGTTTTTAAATACAATGTATACTAATTATTTGTAAGGTTTGACTTAATATTGCAACAAAAAAAGTATAGTCGGAGAAATAGGGCTTGTAGTCTGGTAGGACAGCCATTGGACGCGTTTACCATTGTGTTAACCAATGTTTGGTGACTGAATGTGAGCGAATGCGATAGCTCGCTAATCTCTAGCCTAGACAAAGAAAGTCTCTCAATTGCTTAGTAATGGTGCACATACAAAACATGGAAAAATGGAAGTTCAAGGTAAATAATTATATTTTATTTTTATGTAGAATTATGCAAAACACAGTATTATATAAGGTCGTAGAGAGTACAAAGAATTAGATATATAGAACCGGAATATCTAACAAATAATATCATCATCTAAAAAATCTTCTGATAAACTGTCACTGTCGATTATAATGAGAGGATCGATATCGGAAGAGCCGAAAAATTTTTCAATTTCCCAGTCTTTCGAAATTAGTCAGTTGCAATGTTTCATGTAATGTTGCCAGTGGGTTTTGTTAACTTTTCTTAAGTGTTTCATTCAAAGAAGAATTATTTCATTCGGAAATTCAATAATTCCAATAATTCCTTGATCGTACATTCTTTTACTTTCTGACCAAAACATTGATTCTGAATAACAGTCTAAAAAATACTCCATTTTTGGTAACTTTGTTTTTACAGTTTAACATATTTGGTACTCCATAAGTCTCCCTTGAATTTTGATGTTTTTATACTCGGCCCAATCTAAAAAATTTGTTTTAGACTAGCTAGAACATGGAATTGGTTCCACCGAACGTGAATGGTAACTAACGTTATCCATGATAATTAAACTGTGTTATTTTATATTGAATATAAATTCGGTTTACTTCTGGAGGGAAACTGAATATTTGAAAAATACACTTAAGACATTAGATTAATCATTTTTCTCCCAATATGGGATGAATGTTTTATAAACACTCCAAATAGGTTTCTTGAACCAATATTAAAAAAACCCAAATATATTCCCCATATAGGAGGTATGTAAACTCAAACGGGCCAATCAACTGTCCATGATCCAGTTATCCACTTATTTCGGAAAGTTTTATCCAAGTAATTTTCAACTACAGACGCACCATCTAACTGTAGCCACATATAATTTTTCACAGCATCTGGTAGGTGTTCAATTTCAAAAATTCTGTCCTGTTAAGCGTTCTTCAAAAAAATGTTTACCAATTACGTAATCACCAATAACTTTTAAGTATATAGGGTACGGATGATATTTGTGTTGTTTTACTCTCAGAAGCAGATAGTTTACAGAAAATTTTCTTATTTTTCCAACACCGGTGTCAGTTTTTTTTGCACGGCCTAGCACACAGATAGTTTTTATCGTGTAAAAAAGTCTCACGTCTGGTGACTTTCTCATAAGCCACACTTCCTGTTCGATATACATGTAAAAATGTATTCAAATTAAATCTTATTCGATAAAATTTTTGGTTCTTGAGCTATTTTGAGGTCCAATCAAAAATAAACTCGTAATTGAAGTAGTGAGTACTAATGGATGTATTCCCAATATTAATTGTCAGTTCTTCGTTACAATTTTGTAATATCCAGTACTCAGGAATTCTACAGTTACTTATGCCAATTTATCTATTTTTCAAGACATCATACAAACAACGTATTTAGCCTCCAAGTTCCAAAACATCTACTTTTTTAATTTATTTCCATTACATTCGATCTCTTGAAATCCTATTCCACTCCTCCATTTTTATGTTTCAAATATTTTTAACAGCATCCATCCATTTTTTCCTGGGTTGTTCTCTTTTCTTCTTACTTCTCTCACCTCCTTCTTCACACACCTTTGTAATGCATGGTGCCTTATACATGTATTGCATTTCTTTGTTTGTCATTCTTCTCCCTGGCCCCGGATCTTCAATTCCTTCGTAAATGTTTCCTAAAATCTTTAGTTCCAACCTCTCCAGTTTATTTTGATTCTTTTTATTTTATATCCAAGCTACACTTCCCAATAACAGTGTAGGTTGTGTGATTGTTTTGAATAGTCTGATCTTCGTTCTCCTTATTAATAATTTCAATTTTATCATATTGTCTAGGGCTCCCGAGGATCTGCTGGCTTTCATCATCCTTTTGTGTATCTTCATTCTCAATCGCTTTTATCTGTCACTGTTACTACTAGATATTCGAAATGACTTACTTAGTTTCCACCATTGTTTGTTATATAGCTTTCCGTTGTTTTTTCGGCTCCTTTTTCTGAATATTCAGTTTTTTTCATTTATTTCACCTGCTCAGGCCATCACCTGGTGTTTTTTATTATATATTATCGCTTCGGATCTATTAAGCTGTCTGTCATTTTACTTTACAGCACCAGATTCACTAGAACTGTCGAAAGTGGATCCCCTTGTCTTAAACCTCTATTTGCATAAAGACGCTTGGATAATGTGCCTTCCACTATGCGTTTATTCGAAGATTCAGTTAGTGTTATTTTACCATTATTACAAGTTTCACTGACAGTCCCAGTCTGCTCATTGCTAGGTACATGTTTTGTCTGTCAATTGAATCATACGCCCGTTGGTAGTCTATTAAGAATGTATGGAATGCAAGATTTTGTACAGAACTGTTGTTAGTTAGCTTCCAGATAGTCTTCAATGGCTTCGGTTGCATATGTAATAAATCGGTATCTTATTAGGCCAGTAAAAATAGAATTTAACTTCGCACTAAATTTCTGATCCAATTTTTTTTCTATAAGACTTAGGATCACTTACTAAGTATAAAATCACAAAATGCTGACAGATTCCGGTGGAGCTACAAGCGCCATCTTGGAAAAACGTAAATGTCCGATATCTCAGAAGCTACGCCCTTGAGGCAAAAGTCATTCCAATCATTATTGTAGAAAATGAAATTTCACACCTTTTGTTTTTGTCAACTTTTTTTGTAAAACTGTACCGTTTACGATTTATGACCCATTTAATGGTTTTTCTCTCTCGGCCGATAACTCTTAAAATTCTTATCTTAAATTCTTATCTTCTTAAAATTCTTGTGGGCAAAATCGTCATCATCTACCGATTCCTCGTTGAAGACGAGGTTCACTGTTGGCTGAATCGTGCATGTTCCGCAGTGCAATTCTCATATTTAACAGTGCAGTCCAAGCCTGCTTTTCGGCACCCACATGCTCTTCCACAGTCAGTTTGGCATTTGCAGGATATTATCGCCAGACCTTTTCGCCCCTTCTTTTTTGTAGAGACATAAAAGAAACGGTTACCTGCTACAGAAAAAACCGCATCACCCGCCGAGCGTCGGCATTTCTACAATAAACGTCCTATATCTCAAAAAGTATGGACATTAGAAAAGTAATTAAAAAAAAAGAGTGTAGAGAATAAATTGATCTTTAAAGATGAATAGATGTATTTTATTGATTATTCCAATATTTTAAGAGTTATCGGCCGAGATAGAAAAACCAGTTCAATAAATGGGCCATAATTAGTAAACGGTGAGTTTTAAAAAAAGTCCACAGGATACAAAAGTAAATTTTATTCTCTTCAATAATGTTACCTTAACTTTCACCCTTGTGCAGTGTTTCCGAGATATTGGTCAAAAACGTCTTTTCCAGATGGCGCCTGAAACTGCACCGGATTCTGTCAGTATTTTGTGATTTCATGCTCAGTAAGTAATCCTAAACCTTATAGAAAAAAATAATTGAATCGGAAATTTAGTGCGAGGTTGACCAAAAAAAATCGGCTATTTATACTGGCCTATAATTCATGAGCCAGTATTTTTTACATCACTTTCAGAAGTGCAATGCGTCTATATTTATCGTAAATACTGATATCTCCATTTTACGTATCGGACAGATCATGGAAGTCCTCCATGAACGTCGCTTCATCTATGTTTACCAAATGTAAGATTTCAGTGACATTTGGCGTATTAATTTACCTAAATTCTATACGCACTCAAGTCTCCATTTAATGTAAGGCTGTTGTACAAAGTATTCAAATGATTTTTATTTTTTCCTTCTGTTTGTTAAACATTTATTCCAATTTTTATGTAGTTTAGACCAAGATCAGCCTTAATTATTCTCTTAAAAACAACTATATCGCTCTGTATAATCTGTATATATAATAACAACGACTCATTTTCATAATAAATGTATTGAATTTATGAATAAATTAGACTCGTAGAAGGTGGTTTGAATGTGTACGAGGTTGTTTTAAAAGACCGCATACACAGCCAAAAGAAAGAAAACAAAAAAGTGACATTTTAAAACCAATCGTGTCGACACTGATTCGCAATATGGAAGCAAAATATTATGTTAACTTTATACTTTGAGAGTTGTTCATGTATAACGAGTTAATTATTGGTAACAAGGCGGTCCTGAGGGTCGTACGAGAAGCTCGTGTTATTTTAGCTCTACAAAATTTGTAGTTTGAATCTCTATTTCAGTGGATGAAAAAAAATCCTAATGCAAGTGTCGATAAATTCAGATTCAAAACCAAAATCAAATAGGGAAGTTAATTTTCAATAAAATAATAATTACTTATTACTTTTGGAACACAGAACTCAAAACTTTAATACTTCAAAAATTAAAATCGAACGTCAACTCTCACGCTTTTTATATTTTTCACTTTTTCCAGACAGCTCTCGACTTTTCGATGACATTTTTAGATGATTCCAGAAATTTTTCTTCTTCACGGACTTTCACATATACGCCAGTATAGTTCCGACGTAACATTGCTTCCGGAGACCTTGTTGCATTTCTACATCCTATTGTCCATCAACAAATGCCTGTGTGCCAATTTGCCATAGGCAATCTTTAGGTGCCTGGGGATCGGCAAGATGCAACAAACTTTTTATATCGGCCTCAAATTCCTGTAGGCTTCCATCAGATTTTTTATTGCGGACTTTCAGCTGACTCTGGAATATCTGCTCCACGTGCTGTTTGGCCGTACCTTGTATCTAAAGCTTTTACGAGGAACGCATAATTGGGCGTATCTTGCGGAAGAAACTGCGAAACAGTTGCTGCGTGCCCATGAAGCGGCACTATTAACCATTCAAATGCGGGTAATAACTACATTCGAAAAGAAGAAGAGTGCCGACAGTGCGGAGAACGACTATATTCGAAAGGGTTGTTTGGAAGCAAACTGCGGGAAATGGTTGTAGTCAACATGTAATACAGAATATCAGACCAATATAGGGACTATTTTAGGACGCGTACATTTGTTTCTCGTATTAATGAAATCGAATAAAGACGATTTCAGTCACACCAGGTATAGTGGGCGTTTCGGCAGCACTAGTTAAAGTGTTGATAAATCCGCCATCTGTGTCTAGGTATAGCCATTGGCTCTGATCACAGCTTCAAATTGGAGTTGATATATTGCTCATGCCGTTTTACCATCAAATGTGAGTGGCTTCAGGGTCTTGTTGATCTGTATTTGAGAAACTGTACTTTGAATGGGGCCTGGTTCGGTTATGGAGGAGGATGAGGTCGTGCCTCAATATTTCAATATTAGTTACTGAAGCTTTGGAACGAATTCTTCTTTATAACTTAACTATCTCATTTATTATTTGCCTTTTTTAATTGGATTTTGAATTTTCAGGTTTAGTACTAGTTTGTATTGCTTAATAAGATTAGCTCTTGATGGTCTACTCTATTGTGAGTCTTTCCTTCTCCTCATCTTCCTCCTTTCCTGCTCCTCTTCTTCTTCCTTTCTGCATCTTTCCTTCTCCTCTTTCTTCATCAAACCAGTCCGGAAGTAACCATGTCTTTGTCGTATACGCTGGGTCACCAATGTTACTCCTCCACTATCTCAGCTTTTTTTATTCCTTCGACTTTCAGAATACAATAATCATCACGTGTTACTTTCAGAACACGGAACTCAAATCTCTAATACAAACACGATCAAAATAACTAAGAACCACGTGTTGTGCATAGAACGCCTGTTTCAGCTTCATATTCATCAGGGCCAGACGTCACGTGGACTTGCCCTATTCTCGACTCTTGGATGACATTTCTAGAGAAGTCCAGAGGTTTTTATACTTCTTCTTGTTCTTTTTTGACCTTTACATATTTGCCAGTACAGGTCCGGCGTAACAGTATACTGACCTTTCTTATGTGTAGAATTTTGTAATCTTATTAAAATAATTCCCTATTGTATTTTTCTCCTACACATCATACAACACTTCAAAGCGTTTACTTAATTACAGTTTCCTGTAAAACTGTCATATTTTAGTAAAGCGTGTTACCAATAAATCGAAGAATTAGTATTATTGTAACGCCTTACAAAGTTTTGAGGAATAGTTTTAAAAAAACATTAACCGTTCAACTTAGAAGGAACAACTACTTCTCGGGCTATATGCCCCGATAGACATCGAACCTGAATGGTTAGTTATATCTTGCAGATATACCAACCCCGTTTAGCAAAGAAGTGTAATTCAATGTCTGACGGGGCATATAGCCCGAGAAGTTCCTTCTCAGTTGACCGGTGTCATTATTTTTTGAAAAATATTTCTCAATACTTTGTAAGGCGTAATAATAACATTAATTCTATCATCTTCGATCTACTTCAAGAGGGTATTTTTCTCAGTTGGTATTTTACCGTGAAAACAGTTATGAAATAAAGAAAACTCCCTCATACTTTCCTAGAAATTCTTCGAGGACGATTAGTTCGGACTAGTGACCCATATCCACGGAAACATTCGCATTTTTATCCTATCCAATGACCTTTAATGTTCATACGGGAGCAATATCCTTTCGTAAGAGCCACAAAAAATCTTTAATATTACCTTCACTATCCAAAAAGGTTCAGTTTCTCCGTTATGTTATGGTTATGTGGAAAACAACTCTCACTACGTGTATTGTCTACTTTTGCTCGATGCATTTAATAGTGCAATAACATTTAATACTGTAGACGTTGTTTAAACAAATGTTTTGTCTGTATTCTTAGGGAGAGAAACTAACTCTAAAAATAAGTAAATGTTGACTCAAATCACTTCAGTAGTTACATTGAAAAATATATATTTATAGGTTTTTTATAAACCAATTTAATTAACTGAAAACTATCACCTCGCTTACTTTGATCTTGATATTAAAAGAATGTATCAAGTATAATCTGATATTCATGAGATACAAATAAAGTGAAAACATATTACTTAATTCCTCTCCAAGTAAAATTAAAATACCTTGAACCAAACCTTCCTAAAGTAATCTTCATGCTACGACTTCAGTTTTCACTAATAAAAATATGAATACGTAGTACTTTAGTAATGGAAATGTCTCAACTGCTATCAATACCAAGTTATCCATTTTTTTAGGCATTTATTGTCAAAGCTACAAATAAATACCACCAATACAACAAATATTAAATTTCAACCTACCTAATTGCCCATATAGATTCGTATTTTCAAGATAATTTGAAACCACAGTTAGTTATATAGTGAAGCAGATAGTGTCAAAAAAGTAATTTACCATCTACGTAATTGATCTGCAAAAGTTCACCCATTGGACCAATTACTAGAACTAAACAGTTTATTCAATAAAAAAAGGAACAAGCAAGTTACTTGCAAAATGGAAGTACAAAATGTTACTCACAAAATCAAACATACTCAAATCATACCGTAAATATTTTCTATATCCAAATATGACGATTGGGAACAAATTTGTACATTTGTAGATTACGAGGAGGTCGATTTACCCGGTTGGTCTCACCACACTGCGACCTATCTTTTGTTTATACCCTACATATATTTTTCAGTTCAAAAGATCTGGGCTTCTGAGAAAACGTATTATCCTTTTCCTTTGAAACTAGGAATGTAGCCTGATCAGGCTCTAGGTAGACCTGCTCCAGGTATTTTAGGTGTTGGCGAACAATTACCCTACAATGCTCTTTTCCGCCGTTCATCTGCATGTCCCATTCTCCAATGATATAATCTAACTCTCATTTGGAGTAATTCATAAACCCCGTTTTTTAGTTTTATTCAATGTAAAAGTATGTTTTAGATGTTAAGACAATACGTATTTTTTCCATACAAAAAAGAGTTCTTATATTTACTATCATACAATTGTTCGATTCGATTGCTTTACTAATACATCATTGAATAAGATATTTACTTGAAGTGAACTACCTCCCACAAAAGAAGCGATATCATTGCATTGCCAGCGTGATTATACTATATTTTCAAATGCGTTTGTGAAATAATGATAAAGAAAAGATAGCTGAACATTTTGACTAGCTAAGAACAGAACAAGGTCTTATCCCAATCCAAAAAATGATACCAACTGATCTTGCGAATATAATTTTCTGTGAATATAAAAAAGAGTTGTCAAAATAGATGTTCTTATAAATAAAAAGTGGTGTTCCGTGAACAATATCATGTAAAATTGTGAGGTACAAACTGCGCTACCGGGTGGGCAGCTAGAGCTTCAAAACTTTAAAACGATTCACATTATAATTCAAATATTTATTCTTTTATTTGCGTACCCAACCCTGTATAACTCCAGTATACAATAGAAATCCGATCTTCGGGTCGCTTGTAGGTAGGGCTGTCAGAAGGTATGTTAGTGAATGAAAAACATGATTGTGACAAAGACTAGCCAAATAATACAATATCAATTAATAATGAAACGTTAATTACAGAGTCAATTATAATATTATCAATTATTTTCATATTATGATTTTCTAGAACTATAGAACTTATTTACAGCACGGGGTTATATAAGTTATCGGAAAATAAAAAATATGATGAATTTTCATCTGGTCTGAACTTAATAACTATCGGCTCTATGGTTTGTTCCAATAAATTGTGTTGTTTCCACATTTGCTGCTTTTCGATGATTACATGCTCTATGCATTTTCGGCATCTCTCTGCATTAACTTGTTCCAGAGCTTCTTCAAAATGTGCACGGATATCTTTCATTTTATATGTGGTATGTGGTATTTTTCCTTGCCACCAATCCTTTCGCATGAGCCGGTATTAACTCTATATGGTTTAGCTCGGTAGTCAAAGTATTACAATTTTCGGTTTTTTTGCAATTTCGTCAATAGAACTTATATCTTGGGAAACGATGTTTATGTATATTTACAATTGCCAGCAGCTCTTTTTTTTAAATATCCTCTTTAAATGTAATTTCTTTATCTAAAAGCCACTGAATGATTTCCGCTTTTTTCCAAACGGTGGTAGGCAATTTCTCACATCTCCTTGAATGATAATGAGCGTTGTCCAAGACAATTACGGAGTTGGGCGGAATTAGAGTTAAAATTTGTGAAAAATAGTCCTCAAAAACATCAGCATTTCCTTCGTGATAGTCTCCGGTGTGAATTGACTCAAATGCTAACAAACTATGTTTCAAAAATCAATCTGTACCTCCAATATACGTAATTAAGGGGCGCTTTCCTTCCCCATTTTCATTGCCAAAATCCCTTATGGATCGCAAATAATTCCGTCTCCATCATGCAATTCCCTCTTTTCCGATTAAAAGCTACTTTCTGTTTACTTTTTTCCATCTAAAATTTATCTCGCAAAATTTTCCACAGTTCATCTGTTCCAATTTCAGAAATGATGGCGAAACACAAATAAGCTATTATTGAGTCAGAACCACTTTTTGTGGAAAGAACTTAACATGATTTTAGGATATTGCAAGCAGGTATGCCTTTGGAATTTTCATTTTACAAGGGTTTATTGCTCTCTACCTTTTTCAAATGAAGTATAGTTTGGCAAGTCTATCTGAAGCTACGGGGTATCCGTAAGGGGGGAGGAAACATGGCCGATATCTGTCATAAAGGTACCAATAGCGTACGGTACCTATTTTATAAAAGTATTAAAAATAATAATAATTATATATAGAAACTGATTTATGCTTTGCTTTAAGGGTAAGGTATTTTTCAAAACACGGTACCTATTTGTTAAAAATCGTAATTGAACTCAATATGGATGCGAAATAATAAGATACCAAGTAATACTGAAAATACGAAGGAAAATATTGACATTTTAAACGCCACTGGATAATCAATGTCAATCAATTGTCGAAGTGAGAGGGAAGAACACACGCACGCGCTTCGGTTCTATGAATATTCACCAATTGAGTTAGTGGGAGGGCGTGGTCATTATGATTTTCGCACGACGTTGCCGGCTTGAAGGAAACCCATTACATATTTGGGAAAGTGTTCATCTTTCAATATTCAGAAATTGAAAAAATAATGTTAATAGACAAAATCCAATGAAACAAG
This sequence comes from Lochmaea crataegi, assembly GCA_947563755.1. Classification (NCBI taxonomy): domain Eukaryota; kingdom Metazoa; phylum Arthropoda; class Insecta; order Coleoptera; family Chrysomelidae; genus Lochmaea; species Lochmaea crataegi. Next base: position 25,246,121 of record OX387426.1, read on the forward strand.
CACATTGAAGCACTAACGTTTAATCATTATTGACATATTTTTAATAATAAAAAGTCCATTTTCTAATTATTATCACTACATACTTAGCACTTTAGGTTGTAACATTCAGACCAACCTTAAGCATTGAAAAATGAATGTTTGTCTACTTTGAAATATATTTTATTTTAAATCAATATTCAGCTTAAACAATCACTAGATTATGTACACAAAGTATTGTTATTAATTATCACAAATGATTGCACCTTCAACAGTAGTTTAATTTACAGCTACACAAGTTCCTAAAAATTAAAACTTCGATTAAATATATAAATAAAAATAAATGTAGTGTTTACTTACCAGTAGTCGATTGTGATAAAACCATTTAGATATTTCGTTCAATCCAATGTTGATATGGGAATGAGGTTACCTTTTGAAGGACAGTACTTCACACACTGAGTAAACAATGTTTTATGATGGTTTCAGACATAAGATAAATGAACTTTATAGTTGATTTTAATCTTTGTTTGTCAATAATTTAATTGCAAACGCCTTATTGGATTTTGTTTTGATTTTTGGATGTCATCCACAATGACAGTTGTCATTTAGGTTGACGTTGACACTTCACCAAACAGGTTGAGTACTACGTAAATCTGAAATTCACTAAGCCGGCTCGGTTGAGTTCGTAGTTCGTTAGCTGGATTGGAGATATTCTATTGGTCAGCCGAGAATACGAAGGTATTGTAGGGATTATCACAACTTGATTGGCCGTTGAGGTTTACAAAAAACTTGCAGTTCGACTATTTTCGCGTTAATTCAGCATCGACAAGATGAGGGGACTTGTGGTCTTTTTGGTTTTTTTGCTGGCATTGCTTAGCACCTGTTACCAGTCAGTGAGGACTGATAAAAGTGGTTTTCCTGTAACAAGGAGGTAAAGAACTAAATATTTTTCTTGAAATAAGAGTCGTTGAATGGTAAATTATTTACAGATTCGCCGACCTCTTAAATTGTAGCAGCGGATTTTCGACATTGGGGCAGCCATTTTGGAGGCAACCACATGTTCTGGGATGTGTTGAAAGAGTTGAATTTCCAAGATCCCGACACCCTGATTATCTGCCTGAGACCGTCGCGGAAGGAAATTCCGGAGGAAACGAAACTATAATATTGATTTCGTTAAGTATGGGCAGAAGGTGTAAAGCCATTTTCACACGTGGGTGAGTTCGTTCAGATTTTCTAAATCGCCACCGAAGAAGCACATCAGCGTACTAAAGTACTATTTTTTAGTAATACTACCTTTTTTTTGTTGTAATGCAGTGATACATATTATTTTCTAATTATCTCAATGATAAAAATTGTGTAACTTCAAATTTTGATACTCTAGTCGCTAAGTCTCTCAACGAAGCGAAAGTCTGTACGTTAATTCTTTGATAAACTGTTATTTTTTTTGTAAAGCTAAGTATAGAAGGTAAATGCGGTATATAGTTTTAATCATAATAAATTGTTCACCAACTGTGAACTTAAATACAGCTGTATTTAGGGGTTCTTTTCTTATGTACATTCAGTGCACCTACCAAATATAATTTTTAATTGTTTATCAGCGATAGCTGAGTACACTGCATTTTGTCGATTAAAAATCCATATAGTGAGGTTTTGTTTTTTATTTTATTCTAAAGTATTATTCTCTCATACAAGCTAAGTTGAGACGAGTTCAAAGTAAGTTATCGTAAAAAAAATGAAACTAATTTCTTGTTTTTGAAAGTATACCAAAAAACGAGTGGCGCCCTAGCCCTGTAATTCTTGTGATTAATAAGACCCTACGACCTCTGCTCGCCAGACGAAAAGCTACCGGAGCCTTGTAACTTTAAAAGGGGTTACAAGGTTTTTCATAGTTAAACGTGGCAATATCGAATGTTTTCGACCGCATTCCTCTCACAGCTTCAGTTATGTTTGCCAAACTATATAGACCCAACGTACGTATTACTGGAAGATGAATATATTGTTGATTATAACGATGAAAGCACCTTGAATAATTATTATTATTGAAACAAATGTACATTGATCCTTCTTCTCGTGTTGTAATTTTTGTTCAAAAATATTGAGAGTATTCAAGCTGCATTCACGAACGTTAAAAAAAAACTTACAGTATTTTTCGATGCTGAATCAATTCCAGCTGTTTAAATTTATATAACTAGTCAAAAAATGCCAAAAATAGACGTTTATTTCTCCCCTCATTTTTTTGCAAGAATTATGAAAAAAATATGTTTATCCTATTATTTGCTACCCTGAAAGTAGAATCTAAACCCTTCCAAACGGCGGTAAAATAATGAAATTATCTGTCTGATTGCAGATGTATTTTTGATCGTTTTCCGTTATTTAGGTCTAATCATCGTCTGCTATACCAAGATCTGGTTCCCGACTACTTCTTAAAAACACCTTTTAACAAATTTTCATTGATGTTTAACAATTATTTCCAAGGTATAGCAAAACAAAAAAATTCAGAAAAGACTACGTTTGTTTGAAATTTTTTCAAAAATTATTAACATTTTGAAGTAGGTACATAATATCGATGTAAAATTTTCCGTCAAATAGAGCGAGATAAACGCGAAAATCTAAAAAATTGCGTTTTTTGCAAAACTCAGACTAGCTCAAACATTGAGCGTGAAAACCCTACTTTGGCACACTTTGGCAGCTCCTATGTTTTTCTGGAAAGTTTGACCTGACTAACTGTAGGTGTCATACAATCCACGAAAAAATAAGTAGATTAAAATCAATGCCATTAATCTTTATCATTTATATGATTTTAGGTTTAATTAAGATGTTTAATGGTCCCATTATTATATTTCAAACACCAGAAGGGAACGTTATATTGCTCATTCAAGTGAGATAGGAACGCTGTAGATGATGCCATTTATTTCTTGGAATAACACTGTTTCAGAAGTATTTACAAATTCCTTCGAGACCTATTAAAAACCAATAGAGAGAGAATGGAGGAGATAAAGAAAAATCATTATTATTATTTTTCAACTGGTCGATTAGTTTTTCACTCGTAACATTATTTACAATTTGTTTTCAAACAGAATAATTGAAAAAAAAACACCGACCATATTATACAAGGTGTGTCATAAGGAATCTAAACTATATTTATATAGAGTGAATTTTAAGTATGGAACGCCTCAATTATTTCGAAAGCGGCTAGCCACACATCCCTATTTCGATGCTGTGAACAAGAAGATGAGACGTTAGAGCATATTCTATTTGATTGCTCGGCTTAATAATTCATTCGTAAGTCCGTGCTCGGCGAGTTTTGGCTAACACCAGCCATACTGACCCATCCTCTTGTGGACGTTATCAACTATGTTAAGATTATAGGTTGGTTGACGTACTGAGAGGGACTTACATGATGTTGCACAAAGGGCCTAATGAGGCCAAGTTGCTCTGTGGTTGCCCTACCCTCCCAACTTACCAGATCGGATTATTTATGCCACATGTTTGTTAACTAAGCTTTTTATTATATAAATATGAATGTTTGTTTTCCAATTTATAATAGTTTTAGTATTGAGGAGAGTTGTAAAAGTAATTATAATCAAGTTTGACGATCAAGGGTATCTGGTTATTACAGCTTGTTGTACTGCACAAACATCTAAAGATTTATCTTCAGTTGTTGCAGGCACCAGCTTTGTTGAACTTTTTAACTAATGTACTGACAGTTAGTAGTTGTATATAATTATATTGTTTGTTATCATAGGAAATTGGTCCACAATATTTTTGTATATTTCAATTTCCGATCCCTAGTAAATCTTGCCATAACATTCTGTTTATTTTCTTTTAATAATTATAACTTTGGTAAAAATCCTCCTTTATACCACTGAAGTATCCGTATTAGCCTTAAATGGAAAGTATTAAAAAAAATATTATTTAAATTATTAAAAACATCTCCAGTAATTTTTTGTATTTACCTCTGAAGCCGTACCTGTTCTATTTTAATTCATGCTAATGTGAATCTTTACTCGAATTGATGATACTTTTTTTTTAATAATTTGCGAGTTAGGATGTCTCCCGTATAGTAAATGCGTGCATGCAAATTCGGTCCTGATTTGCATTTTTAAGAGACGGTTGATTTGTCATTGGCGGCAGCTTGTCTTGATGGACTGTTTCTTTGTATACTTTTTGAAATTTATGTACTACCATTTTGTAATTCTTCTTTATGCTAAGTACGCACGTTTACTTAAAGATCAGTCCTAAATTAAATCTCGGCTCTTCTTATTGAGAAACGGTGGAAAATTTAAATACATCACATTCAAAATTTTTGATAGCTATTCAAAATCTTTACTTTCAATCCACGGTGTGTTACATATTTTTGTTGTTTATTTTCAATCCTATGCGTGGTTGCGCTTAAAATCACATAAAATAACATCTAGTATCTGTAGTTTACGTTTGACAGGAGAGTTTCTGGACTCCTGTATTGATTGATATAATATTAACAATTATTGATTTCACCCTGTATACACATTGTTCATTTTGATTATAAGTGTAGTTGTACTGGTTACAAGAGAAAGTTCCCACAACCAATCCTGGCGCAAGTACCCACGACCAGTGTGCCTTAAATTTCAACGTGAATTTAATCTTGATTAAGTATCGGATTTTCATTCATAAATCTATCCGGGAAGAGCGTTTAACTTTTTGCATCAAGACAAATTTTCGGTCATTATACATGCTAAATAACCACCATTACAACTGAGCACGTAACTAAAGAAATAAATCTGGAAACCAAGAGACGCTTTAGTGAATTCGAGAGAATAGTTTCCACTCCTACCGATTTATTTAGATCCGAAACAACTAAAGTAAATTGACTGATTGTATGGTATTCGTGACTACAGTTTGGTGCAAATAAACTATCGTGAAAATTTTATACCAGTCATCATAATACCAACCTGATGCTTTATTTCGACATTGTTGCTATGATAACCAGCAAATTATCTGGAAATTTTCACGTGTTCAAGATCTTTCACCCCCTATTCCACTGCGACCTTTGCAGATCTATTGTGGTTCTCTGAATCTAGAATCTCCAGCCCGACTCTTTTTAAGTAGCCTATCAGCCTTAGGTTAGGTTAGGTTCTATGTGAGTGGGGCCTTCTCGACACCTCCACTGCGAGTTGCGACCCCGTTGGGTCTATTGTGGCTCACCCCTAGGGATTATAATTCACCCCACAAGCCTATGCTTCTGACGAAGTCCATGGTTGTATACTTTTTTGAAGTCGCTCGACTCTAAGTTACTAGAACCGAATATGTTATACCTTACCCTGCCCTAAGCTGGGCATGAGCATAGTATGTGCTCAGCAGTTTCGTCCTCCAAATTACTGAACCGAGGTCTGAACCAGACTCATCTTCTTCAGGTGGTAATTTAGTCGACAATGTCCTGTAAGCAGTTCCGACAGAATGCGTAGGTTTGTTCTCCATTCCAGGATCTGCTTATTTTTTGTACTCGGAGGGCTGTATCTGAACGCCTTCGAGTGAGAGAGCCCCGGTATTTCTGCCCAGTACGTATAGGTTTTCCTCTCCGCCCAGGTAGCAATGGCTGATCTGGCAGTGCTTTCCGCAATGTCAAAAAATGGTTCAGGTCCGATAAATAGAGATTCTGATCCCGTCTTTGCCAGAGTGTCGGCCTTCTCGTTGCCCTCCACTCCTCGATGCCCCGGCACCCAGGTCAAAGTGACTCCGTCTTCCGTCGCTAGTATGTCAAGGGATTGTAGACAGTTATATACTAGCTTAGATTTTATCCTGTTCGAGATCAGTGCTTTAAAAGCAGCCTGGCTATCTGACAGGATGTGTATGTTCTTCTCAACAACAGGTTGATTCATTAGCTCTTTTTCAGGCAGTTCAATGGCGTATACTTCAGCCTGAAAGACGGTAGCGAACCTACCCAGGTTGGCGGTGATTTCAACTCTAGGTTTCCTGCTGGAGATCGACGCTCCAGCCCCGTTTCCGGTTTTGGATCCGTCAGTGTAAATCAAGTAGTCCGTTTCTCGGAAGGAGATATCTGCGCTATCCCATTGGTCTCTCGTGGGAATGAGGACCTTAAAGGGCTTATCCACGTGAAGTTTTGTGACAGAGAGATCCGAGGGCATCCCAAGAATGTGGTGATTTTGTATTTCCCTCAGCATTCCCGAGTGATCCCTCTGAGTCTCTCCATTCATTTGCCTCTCCACTGATAGCATTCTATGAGCTGCTCTCCTGTGAATGTAGAGAGGAGTTGGTTGCAGGAGGGCTTCCATAGCCGCCGTTGGTGTGGATGAGATTGCTTCGGTAATGGCCAGGCATGCTGTTCGCTGCAAGCCTTGCAGCTTTGCTCTAGCTGTCTTTTGCAGACTTGGTCCACTAGACAGCTGAGCCATACGTGACCATTGGCTTAACCATTGTTTGGTGAATCCAGTAAATCTGTTTGGGGTTCATACCCCAAGATTTTCCACATACCCTTCTGATATTCCAGAGGGATAGTCTGATGGCTTTGTTTATCACTCTTTCCAAGTGGGTGTTCCAGGTGAGATGTTCATCTAAAATTACCCCTATATATTTCACCTCCGTCGCAAATTGATTGCTCACGCCGCCTAAAATTGGCTGGCGGAGTCCCTGTAATTTTTTCCTCTTTGTGAAGAGAACAATTACGGTTTTGAGAGGGTTCACAGACATCTGTTCCCTCTCGCACCACCTATGCACTATGTTTGGGCCGTTTGAAGGATGTTAGAAATTATCTCTTCAAATTGGCCTTTAATAATTATTACTATATCATCAGCATATCCCTGCACATATATCCCCTGACTGGATAATTCTGCAGATTTGCCCGTTTGATAAGCATACTGGGAGGGATTTAGCGGATACTCTCGTAACCTTCCTTCCCTAATATGCTTGGCTAAAATTTTTTCTAGACATTCCATTAAGAACGAGGTCAGGCTGATCGGACGATAGGATTTGGGAAGTGAGTTATTCACTTTCCCAGTTTTCCGTATAAATACAACCCTCGCCACTGACCATTCTAGAGGGATATACCCCCCCGCCAGACTAGCTCTCAGTAACTTGACCAAATGGGGTAACAGCTCTCCACTGTCCTGCTGTAGCAGAGCAGGCAAAATGCCATCCTCCCCAGGTGATTTGTACGTTGAGAAATCGTTCACTGCCCATACAATTGCCGATGAAGTGACTATGTCTGTTGCCAACTTCCAATCTTCCTTTTTGGGTCGTTCCGTCGATCCCGTTGGAAGTGGAATGGGTGACTGTTCCTCCAGAAACCGACTACCGGGAAAGTGAGTCTGAAGCAGTAGCTCCAGGGTCTGCCTTGCAACGTCCTGTGTCGGATCTGGAGAGAGCCTTGTGAATTCTACAACTGACAGGTAAATCTGATATACTCTGACAGAAGTTTCTCCAGTACTCTTTCTTGGCTTTCCTAATCGCCTTGAGACTGATTCTTCAATGTAATTTCTTGTCGTTGGTTTCTCATCGCCTAATACAAAAAACCGCAGATTCGCCAGGCAGTCGCAATGATCTGCAGTTTCCTCTTCTAGGTGACAGAATCTGCACATGGCTTCGTCTGTCAACCCCATTAGCTTTGCGTGCCTGTTAAGCTCACAGTGCCCTGTTAATATACCTACTACGGCTTTGACAGTTTTCCTATCTTTGTTTATTAGGTCTGCCGTGAAAGTTGGCGAGTGTCCTCCAATGAACTCTTTCACCTATCTCTGTCCTGGTGAGATTACCAACTATTCCAGAGATTTTAAATAATATGTTTTTTAATGGGTTGATAATTTCACCCCCTTATAACGTAACAAAAATGTTGAAAAAATACCGGTGGCTAGTCATTGCGAGTGCACGAAAATGACTAATCTCAGGTTTCCATCTTCAATTAAATTTGAGAAGAAAATGAAAACTCAATTCTACTCAGTACGGTTTAGGGATAATATTACGAAAGGGGCTGTGCTGGGCTGGGGAAATTTTATCATAGAAAAGACCCATCATAATTTTCTACGGGCAATCACCTTCTGAGTTTTTTTCGCATAAATTCAGAAACACCCTGTATGACACATATTGATAGTTATGAATTATTTTTGATGTATTGAACCGGATTTTCACGAAATAAATGCATACCTTTTGAAAGATATTACCTGAACCATTTTCAATAAATGAATAAATGTTGGAATATCACAATAACGAAAAATATTAAATTGTTTTTTTACCCTTTAATTGAAGACACAATCATTTATATTTAAATTCCTAACAACGTATGCATACATCATTGAACATCACTGTAATTTCTATCTTTAAAAAACTATGAGTACAAATTATAGAGGAGAATGCGACATACGGTGATTGGGTTGGGCTCGGGGACCCATAACGCTTCATGAATACGACGATAGTCGACTTCTGAAGAAGTTGTTTACCATCGTAGACAACGCTTAATTAGAGGAAATTGTGTGCTGCCGGGAAAGATTATATTCGATTCTGATCTTTAGATTGAATCAGTACATTACGTTAAGTATGGCTATAATGAATACCTGTTCGTCAAAATTTTGTCTGTTGGGTCATTTAAATATGGCTACATCGAATGTGCTTCCGTGGGCGGGAATAATTTCAGCCAAAGTAGTTCTTTCAATATTCGTTTAGTGGAATCTGTCTATGAAGAATTTCATATCACTCAGGGTATATGATTTGGAATATTGATACACTTTTTAGAGCTTTTTAAGGAAAAAAATATTAACTGAAACAAATAACTTTTTGTGAATAAATTGTGAAAATAATACTTTTCCCAGCATTCCAAAGACTTGATATTTACTTATGTGGAGTAGGAGTCTGCTCATTCCTCTACGTAGTTACGAACAATTGCTACGCAACAGTCAGTCACTCAGTTTTACTATTATGCATTGTCACACGTTCCGTGTTATTTTAATTGAGTGTAACTCATTTTATGTAATTGGTATTTCGATTATTATAATACTAAAATGGCGCAGTCGACGAAAGATCTCAGTAACTTATTGGCGCAAAACGACTCGCTTCAAGAAACTAGCAGCTGGTTCACATCGTAACCAAACAAGCAGAAATGCAAGAACGGCTTCAACCAACCTTCAAGACCCTCAACGATTCTTAAGGCAGTTCGCGCGAGCCACTAAGGCCGCACGGAATTTAGGAAGGTAATCCATGAATACCTTCTGAAAGTAGCGAAGATTTCTGAAATTTGACTCATATATCAACAAGGTTCCAGAAAAAAAATTGTGAGGTTTTATGAAACCACGATGCCAGTGAAACTGACCTTAGTTCGACCTATGAACATGACTGGAGGCCTAAATAAAATTGAATGGAGCGGATATAAATTGAAATACTTCATTTAATAATCATTTGAAATGAGTTAAAATAAATCCAAGCAATTGACATTAATACATAAACAACAATATGCACCAGCAGAGAGTTCTAATAATTCTCATAATTTCACTATAACAAAACAAATCCCATTTATTCTCCACTTTTTAGTTCGATTCTCTATGAGGTGTGTTTACGGATTAATAGTTTTTCATATACAAATGTCACAATATAACAAACTAAAAAAATCATCACCGTATCACTTCAACCCTATGCCTACAATTTATAATCTCCGGCATCCAAACCTTATACCGCTCGGCTCCGAAGACATATTTTTATGTTGTATATGTATATGTTACGGATAAAGCGCGTAATTGGATAAAGCTAGGTTTAACCAGATATGTCACGAATTATCCAAACAGACTGGGTAAAACGCAAATGATTCAATGATTTCTTGCATTATTCGGTTAATTCCAGATGTAGCCAAGGAGGAATGACTAAACCACGTAGAGGACACTAATTAAAAGCTGAAGCGCGACCGATTTCACATGTAGTAGAATATAAAAAAAAACATTGATTTTGAAACAAATATATCTTACCAAACAAACACGAAAACATGAAATAATTTGTTCAAGCATAAAATGAGGTGAACTATGTAAATAGAATCACAAGTAAAAAAGAAATATACATTATTCACTCTTATTTCATTTGACCAATGAACGTTATTTATTTGCACATGATAGGTAGCTGGAATGATATTTTGAATTGCATAATACCCCTGCAGATTTACAGTGGCATTTAAGTGTGGCACATTTTGCTTTACACTAACATCTTTCATATCCTTGACCTCCAGACATTGATTGACGATTTGCAGTTTGGCGTAAATACAAATGATACGTCATTAATATTAATACGTTTATTTTCACATACCATAAATTGGCTTCTTGAAAACATTTCCTCCACTGTCCCACTCTCATCGCCTAAAATGCGTATGGTCTTAAGAACTTGAAATTATTTAGTTGAACTATAGAATTATTCACCCAGGCGGTACAAGCATTTCCGTCCTACCTCCAATACTGACATCAAGATATTTCTGAAATCTCCTCTTCCTCTATCAACATCAGGGATTTTCACTCGCTACGTTACACGGAGGTAATTTGAAAACCAACCTTTCCTTCATTTTCTTTGCCTGGCTTTCCAATTTTGATCTCGCTTCGCGTCGATTTTCAATAATTTGTTGTGATTCGTCACTCGACTTAGGTTGCAATTTCAAAAAATTCAAGATGGAGGCCGTACGCTAAACGCTGATGTCAAAAACATTTGATATTTTCTCCAAAATATGCAGAGTGAGGTCTCATTGATCGTCCTAGAATTTGATAACTTTGCCTTCATCCGTTTCAAAGACAATCCCTTGGTGCGAGACTTTTCAGCAACGCTGAATATATCTATAATATATATCTATAATATAATTGAAAACATAACCCAATAAAATGAAAGTATTATTGTCGGAATTCTTTATAGATTATGCGACAAGTTTGAGATTTTTCTGATGATAATGGCCCATATAAAAATGAATTTGCTAACTTCCCAAGTTAAAAACTAGCAATGAAATCCATCAAAAAGTTGTAAGAAATTTGCATTGTTATGAAGCACGGTCGAATGTACGTAAAACATCCTGGAAGCTGTTTGGAACGCCTCACAAACTTGAAATAAATTGATGTAAAACATTTGTTTTAAGCGAAAACTTTTATCTGAAAATTTGTTAAATTAATTTGGAGGTATAAGGGAAACGAATGATAGAAGATTCTTTTAGCTAAACCCCGACCAGATCAGGACTAAGAATTTTCTTAGTTTTCGGGAGTGTACATTTTTTTAAAATGGCTGTTCATTTGTTTATTTATTCAATTAGTTTTTTTTCGTAAGTTTTGAATATTTTTGACAAAATCTGCATTGGTATAATTGATGGTAATGAAAAAAAAAATCAACAAGGTTTAGACAAACTTAATTTTATCAATGAAACTGTTATGTGTGGAAAAATTTTATTAATGCAAACTTATTGGATAATATTATTCCAGTTTGCTGCGGTCATTCTAAATTTCGACTTTTTGGAAAAAAAAACATTAAAAAAACAGAAATCCTTCCAACATTAAGTGATATTCCGGCTTGAACCCTGAACATCCATCTCTAACTATTTTCACATAAAGCGATATTTTTTGCGCGACTGTCAATTATTCAGGTATGGGACAATTTGATTACTTAAAATTTGTGTTCAATTCGGCCCTTACTCTCTTATCTTTCTCGTAACTTATTTTCAAGTTGGGATTATATAATTCAAAGTTCTAGATGTGCCACTTGACCCAAATTTCCTTTTGTATCATTGTATTTATTTAGCGAGAAAATTTGAATCTGCCATCTTCGTTAACGAAACCCGGGTATGTAAATTGCCATGTGGATATCGTTTTGAAGCAGATTACAGACGCTAAGACTTGGTCGAAGTAATAAAAAGAGCTCAGGAAGAAGTTTTAGGGTTAACGGCCTAGTAAATTGAATATTTTTGATAAGATTCACAAGAATTTGTTTGATACTACATTTTGTTACTTTATATATAGGAACATAGTTATACAAAAGTGAGGTTACAAAGGTATTGGACAATATATCAATTGGTCTGTAGTGATGCTCAATTGAGAAACCGGAATTACAATGTTATAATTAAGTTGCTTCAGGTATGATAACAGAGTATAGAACAATAACTAGTGGGATAACTCAGGGCGGCCCCTTTGAAGTTTTGCCAGATGAATCGGAAGGCTGCTTATACGTGCCGCAGGTATACCAAAATTTTCGACTGACGTTTGCATGACGCTAACCGGGCAGGATCTGGCTGAAATTATTCCTTAACTATACAACCCGATGCCAGCAGCTATCTGGGAATTTGAAAAAAAACGGCAATTGTTGGAAAATATTATTTCTGGAATGTTGGCAGCTGTTTCGACAACTTACTGGTACTATTCCACGGATGTATAAACCAAGAAGGCAGAAAATTTGATTTAGAGTGTGCTTAAATATCTTCATCTTAAGTGCTCATTACTGATTAGTTTGAGTTACTAGCTTATGAGATTGTGACAACTGCTACTTTATACAATATGAATCATTATACAATATCCAAGAAAAGATTGCTAGCTTCGCTCTCCGTGTACCAATTTTGAAAGTTGAGCTGCCGGTACAAAGTAAAAATAATCTCATGTTCGAATGGGTCCTATCCAGGACCTTAGACTCATCCCCAACCAAACCCACCTCTGCACCCGCAGGAGTGGCCCAAACCTCGCATTCACCCCCACACCTTCGCACCGTACAGCATTCTCTGCTCTACCGTCCTACCAATCACCCTTCATTTCCACTTTCTCGTCCCTTTCACACTACACATCAATCTCCCCAGCCATTCTGCCCTTACTTTCACTATCTGTGCTGCCTTTAACATGTGTGTTCTGGAGGATAATTGAGTATCCATCCACAACCCTAGGTATTTCACAGATTCCTCCATACGAATTCTCCTTCCCTTCACCATCACCCCCACTTCCCTTGTCTTGCTCCTCCCTTCAATAGAAACCCCTCCATCTTATCTTCTGCCAACTTTCAGTCCGCATCGCTCTATCTTTTCCACAATCTTCCTACACATCCTCTCCGCCTTTCTTTTTATCTCCGCCCCTTATTTTGCCGTACATACCAGGCACACATCTTCCGCATACACCTTAATATCACATTTCTCTCCACATAATATCCCACAAACGTCATCAAAACACACACTTCCAGAGCGTCGGTCCGAGAACCGAGCCCTGGGGCACCCCAGCCTCCGTCTCATACCCCCTCCCTCTAGAGTCTACTATCACACGCCCCATCAGGTAGTCCTCTTCTAGGTTAACTAACACCTCTACTACTCCAAGCCCTAGCAACGCTCTTAACACCGCCCGTTTGCTGACACTGTTGAACGCGTTCCCGACGTCGAAGAACACAAGTAGGGTCAATTTCTTATTCCTCCAGTTGCCCTCCCTAGCCCAACCCCTGCCCAGCGCCGAGATGCATGATTTCCCCTTCGCGAACCCGTGCTGGTTTACCCTGAAACCCCCATTCCTACCAACTTCTTCCTCAAACCTATCCTTTATTATCCCCTCCATAAATTTACCTATACCACACAGCAGGATAATGGGCCTGTAGTCCACGCCCACTTCCCCCCTACCTGCCTTCTTCCTCAGAATCATCCTGACCACCTTCCATTCTTCCGGGAACTCTTTCTCCCTCAGCACCCTGTTGAAGAGTTCCCAGAAGTACACCCCATTGTCATGCAACAGCCTCTTCATCATATCACCTCTCTTTCCCTTGGGTTTTCCTCACTTAAATGTGATAGTGCTTATTATACATTTATTGTCTTTTGAAACTACGCCACTCTTATAACAGGTTAACCGAAAGTAGGCCAACCAGATCTCATTATACACATAAATTCGAAAGTTTTGCATCACCCAATATATCCAAAACTAGTTTTTTGTTTGCCAAGAATGAACTGGATAATAATTAATTCATTAGTTTCAAGTGAAAAAAACATGAAGGGTTTTTAGTGGAGAGTACATTTTTGGTACGATAATTTTGCTAGCAAAGGCAATGGAATCTTAAGATTTGTACTGCCAACATGAATCGTCAAGTCATAAGTGAGATTGATCGTGCCAAAATAATAGATCTAATTGAAGTATGCCATTCTCAAAGGTTCGTGGCTATAGAGTTGGTAGATTGCAAAGTGATGTATCTCTTACATGGGACCGCTATCTCCAGACCAATTCTCTTCGTGACAAACCTAGGAGCGATAGAAGGCGCGTTACCAATGAACGGCAAAACCGGTATACCCACTTGGCGATCCGGAGAAACCCGCCCATGGTATTATCAGAACTCCAAAGAGATATAAGACATGCCTTGGAAATTCCAGTATCGGTCTCTTCATCTCGAAGAAGAATACTCTCGACAGGATTGGGGTGTCGTCGACCAATGAGAGAACCCCGACTACTACCTGCGCTCTGACTTCGCCGTCTACAATGGGCCCAAGAGCACGCAGTCATGTCCGAAGAATTTTGGAATTCTGTGCTTTTTTTGTGATTAGACAAGAATTTGTTTGGAACATGTTAGCCATCAAATACGTGTGTAGAGAGAGCTAACGATAGTAGCTCAGCTTGCCCATACCCGCCCTGTGCTGCCCTTTAGAGGAGGAAGTACTATGTTTTGGGCTAGGATCATATCCAACGGCCGCATATAATTAATCCATGTTCAGGAAACAATGACTGGGTGATAGATACCTCAGGAAGATTCTACATCCTCACGTGAGACTATGGCAATCAGCTGTAGGCAACGCTTTCGTTTTTAGGTTTTTAGGATGCCCGTCATCGCACAAGAGCTGTAAATGAGTATCAAGAAACCGAAGACATCAATCGTTTGCACTGGCTCGCCTTATCGTCAGACCTGAATCTAATAGAACATGCTTTCCAGGGTCGTGGAAGCACGCAGAAATTCACCCGGGAGTGTACAAGAGCATGTTGATGTCGCTCAGGAGGAATGGCGGAATATCCCGCAACAGCCCATCAGAAATCAGGTTAAATCTGGAAAGTGACATTTTTCACATGTGTGGGAGATATTATAGCACGAAGAATAACCAAGTGCGGTTATCCTGCTAGTGTTAAAAATTCTTTCCGTACAAGTAATGTACAATATTTTTTATACAACCTATCGGGTGGTTTTACCAAAATGATGTGAAATCTGACATTTTCTATCCAAGTATGAGGGATTCTGTTTGTTTGTAATTGGTATATGTGGTTTTTATTAACTATATTTTTTTTAAGTGGCAGGTGAGTGGTGAGTTTTAGCGATGAAAAACTATCTCATTGGATACTTCCTGCGATAACTATGGATATCGTAACTGGTTCAAATTATTATCCAAAAATATGGGTCCAATTTATTATTGATTCGTTCTTACCACATATTTGAGAAATAGTGTCTTGTGCACTCACTTTCCTTCTTGGGGTCCACAGTTGTATGAAAATGTATTTCTTCAAGCGTATAATAAGTACCGCATCACTTTCGACAACACAGATCGTTGAAATAACCTATTATTTTACGTTTCTAAACTAAGGGGAGTGATTCGAATTCTAGTTGGCACTTCTGCTGACTAGTGATTGGTCAGATTGCCACCAGTTTCACACCGCTCTCTTGATACAACTGACAACGATATTTGTCAGTTTTGTGTTTATTTATATAACAATATTAATTACTTCAATCTTTGTTACCACTTTTTAGCGTTTGTTGTTTATTGTTTTATTTTCAACAAAGTATTATATTCCAACCAAGTTTTCTCAACTTGTAATACTTATTTATCTATCATCATATTTAATATAAATAACTTAGTATAACCATACATTTTTCCACAATAATGTGACATTTTGTTGCTACTTTCGCCATGGCCTTTAGCCAATGATGATATGGTGTTTAGACATGTTTTTATTCCTCATTGGCCACGACAACTACAAGCAGTTCTGTCCGTATTTCATGTGATTTTCAATTAGTTCAAATAGGGCTATAGCGGCAATCGTCTCTGCTTGAAACACAGTCGTATATTGACCAAGGCTAAAGGAAAATTCTCTTTCTAGGTCCTTTTATACCAGCCCCAGTGCCATGGTTTGTTTTGGAGCCATCGGTGAACCAGATGGATTTCTCCAGAATTAAGTGGGTGCATCACCTGTTCCCTAGATGGGATGATGATATTCACTCGCTCAGTTAATATATTCTCTAGTGTCATGCTATCAAAACTCATGTGAAATGTGGGTTCGTCTAGTAATGTCCAATTTGTATCAGTGTGTCCTACTCGAACATTGTTCGGGGACCATAGGTCTCCCGATTTCAGCCTAAGAATTGCCATCATTGCCTGCGCCCTTATGAAAAGTTCTCGAGGAGTAAGTCCAATAAGGGCTTCCATTGATGCCGTCCCCGTGCTGTTCATTGCCCCGGTGATACCAAGAAGGGCTTGTCTTTGGATTGCAGTTAACATATTAACTGCAGAGGACACTTCTGTCCTCCTCCACCAGACTATTGTTCCATAGGTGATCGTTGGCCTTATCACAGTTGTGTAGAGCCAGTGAACCACCCCAGGTCGTATTCCCCAGGTTTTGCCGATAACTCTTCTGCATTGCCAGAAAAGCCTAGTCGCCCTGGTAGTAATTTTTTCCAGGTGTGCCTTCCAATTTAGTTTGGAATCAAGGGTGACTCCCAGATATTTGACTTCTTTGGATATTTCTAGTTCTTCTCCGCACAACAGTACTCTACCCTGCGGGAGAACTCTTTTATTCGTAAAAGCAACTAGTTTGGTTTTTTTGGATTAACTGAAAGGTCCTCTGTAAGGCACCATTCCTCCACAATTCGCAGTGCTTTCTGTAGGACCTTCATAACCACCTCCGGGAATTTCCCATTGGTGACAATCACTATGTCGTCCGCAAAGCCCTGCGTCCATATGCCTTGATCATTCAACCTACAGATCAAGTCATCCATAACTGGGTTCCACAAAAGTGGTGGAAGAACTCCACCTTGAGGACATCCCTTGCCCGTTTTTTCGCTTTGTTAAAAAAGCGTCTTGTTTCTTTCCTTAGCGATTTCAGCTCTTTATTCCACCAGATGGCTTGTCTAGAAAAGCAACTCTCCTTTATCGGACAGTTGTTATGATAAGAGGTCAGTGTACACTGTTGCAGCCATAAGGCTGCTCCCTCTAAATCCTCAGCAGTTTTTGGTCTGCCTAGGTGCGAACGGATTTAAGAAAGCAGGTCCTCTTTATAAGATACCCAGTCAGGGCTCTTGGGATGTTCTGTATGTTCTAATAACCGATTTTTCTGCGGTCATTTCATAGTATATTTGGGCATGATTAGATAAAGATGGTTCATCCGATACATGCCACTTGCGAATTATTTCCCTGACACGTAAAGTGCAAAGAGTAACATCTATCAATGATTCCCCCTCGATGTTCTAAATGTAGGCGTATTACCCACATTCGCAATATCAAGTTCAGTAGTACATAGATAGTCAAATAGTTCCTAACCTCTGGTGTTGTTGTCTTTGCTGCCCCAACTACTATGGTGTGCGTTGGTATCAGCCCCTACAATGACATCCAGATCATGCCTCCTTGAGTATTCCATCAGATTCTTCATGTTATTCCCCGGTCGTGGTTCTTCTGAATCGATGGGAAGATACAGAGACACTATCATTGTCTCTAGTACTACCCCATATTTTTCGAGTATAATCTTTGCTGCCACCATGTCACCCGCGCATAGTTCCATAATCGGCATCAAGTTGTATTCGGATCTATAGCAAATACAAGTTCTTATTTTAGTAGTTCCCATTATCAGTCCCATTCCCCCAATATTAAGCCCCTTTGTTTATCCAAGGTTCTTGAATTAGAACGATGTCTATGTTTTCAGCCACCACTCTTTGTTGTAGGACAGCGGTGGCTGTCTTTTTGTGCTGCAAGTTAACTTGTAGCACCTTGAAGGTCCTTTGATGTTGATGGTACAGGTTCTCGATCAGTCCCTGTTTCCTCCTCGGTCGAGTTTTCCAGGGTTTTAAAACTGGCCCGCTGGAATAGATAATACGGTCTCCATTGAGCCCGCACCAGTCCTTTCATGGACTCCTCGTCAATCCGGAGACTCACATGCAGTCCCCTGTCGGATGACTTGGAGCCGAGGATCATCCAGCGATCAACCTTCAGCCCTGGATTCTATTTCTCGAGCCTCCTCAACCCCACTATCAGATCCTCTTTCTTAGTCTCAGGAAGTAGGGCGAGGACTTGTTGTTGCTTCGGAAGTTCATCACTTTTGATGAGCTTCCAGTTGGTTTTTTGTGACAAATAGTCCCTCGTTATAATGAAGGACTCATCATTGAAACAGATTAGCCCGTAGTATCCGTCCACTGGCTTCAAACCTATGCGCCTTCTGCACCTCGTCGATCATGTCAGTTAGGTTCTCCTCGATAGACCCCACCTGATCTTCAGAGACTTCTGTCTCTTGGAAAATTTGGGAACACAGCTGCCTTGATCCCTTTGAGGGCCACGCTGTATTTAATACCAGTTTTAATACCGGTACCAGTGGTACGTTTAGCCCTCTTAACTTTCTTTTCCTCAGGAGTGCTCCTGGCTGACACAGTTCGCTCAACGCCCTTTGTCTGCTGGTTTACACCCTGTTTTGATGTTGAGGGAGTCGGCTGCACCACATTTTTGGTGTCAATATCTCGTACCCTCATTTTTTTCAGCTTATTACGCTGGGCACCTGAAAGTTTCCCGAACGAAGCTTTTCTTGCCACAGGATTCGCTATAACGTCTCCTGGTGGCGTGGTTTGCTCTTGGGCTCCAGAAGTATCTGGCTACGTCGGAGACACTTCTGTCTCCATTGCTGCCGGATCTTCCAAATCCCTTTTACTAGGAGTCTCTATAGGCTCCGTAAAAGGTTTTCGTTTCTCTTGGTCCATATTTCTTCCCACGAGTATAGGAGAAAGGAGGTCAGTACCTGCAAAGCCCCTTATACAGGTACAAGGCTAAATGCAACGGGGTGCACCAGGTGCTCCGAGGTTAGTGGTCTCGTGGCCGAATAACCCACGGCCATCCATCCCTTCAGTGACCACTTAACGTTAAGATTTGGGAGGTTATTATAGTGGTCCTCATCCACACAGGCCAGGCAATCAAGCCAAGCCTCCCGATCCGCATAGTTCGGCATGCCCCTTACAGGCCTTACCCCAGTAAGGGGGGTAGTTGCTATGCTATGTAGTTTGCGGTATGCGTCACGAGCTTGTCAGCGATTGGGTATTCGGTTGGCAATGTTGGGCGTTTATAGCCCTCATCCTTCCTTATTCACCAATAGACCAGTTCTTTCATTTGCATGACGTCCCTGGCCTCCCATATCCGCATATCCGCTCCCGATAGGTAGCTCAACCCATCACCCTCCTATGTAACAGGGCAATGCACAGAGAGTTGAAATCTTTGACAAGTCGTAGCAAGTCCTCGAAAACTCAATGAACACGGGCGCTCTTCCACTATTTCTGCAGTTGCAAAAAAAGGTGTTGGTGAGCAAGAAATGATCAAATTAACAGGGCATTCCCATGCCAACTCTTTGAAACCTTATTTGAAGTTGGGCTCTGAACATCATTTAAAATTAATTGAAGACTTTAGAGTGATCAATGAATTTTCCTAGTACGAGTTCAAACATACCTTGAGTACATGTTCTACAATCACATCATAATGGTAAAAATTATGCACAAACGTTTAATTACCATAACTGTAACTTTTATATGAATAAATTAGTTATTTTTTTGTTTGTCTCTATTGTTAAATAAAAGTTCTGTAATTTTATTGGCTTTTGTCTTTTTCTCGTGAAATAGTCTTGTCGAATACCACTCGAGAAAAAATCGGCTAGGCCTTACGTCTCGTGATTTTGTCAAAAATGTCATTCACGAAATTTCCAAGCAACAAACTTTCATTCCTTTCAAAAATTTTGCCGACAAAATTTTTTCTCTTGTGATATTATTTATGAAAATACACGTATTTCGGACATATTTGGTACCATTACATTTGTTCCCTAAGAAGGAAATTTCACTCCCATTCAACCTATTTCGTAACTTTTGCGGTTTCAAAAATTGCAATGCTGAAACCGTTTAGAATGATCAGTCTGTATAGCTTATGAACCGATTTTTGTTACCTTTGACCTTGAATATATGAGACAACTTCCAGAACGTCGAAGTAAATGTTAATACGAGTATATAGGTACCTTATTATCTCCCATTCCGAGGAAAAACCTCTAATATGACTGGACAATGATAAAGTTTTTGGTAGATACCAGCAAAAAATAGAGATTGCAGTATCTTAATGTTTAAACCACCAGATTTTTCAAGTCTGGCTAATTCGATTGGAACAAAATGTCTAATTATGAAAATATTGAATGGATAAATAACTTTGGACGTCTATCGTACCATACTTACCAAATAAACAAGTACCGCATATTTTATTTTCCATATTAGGGTATTTACTGAAAATTAGTTTAAACAAAACTATTCAAATGAAAACCAACATCCACTTTCATACCAATTATCAAGCTACCATGTATGTATAGACTCTGAAGAACACTTAAAAATGTTCTCTTTCAGAAACAGATTTCAATATTCTATTGGAAACTGATTAAATTGTCTATAATTGTCTTTGCATGGATCATTGTTCCATGTTATCAGCATTCCTGCATGTATCAATATATTTCTGTCAAAATATGCTTCGTTTCAAACGGATTGCAATATCTACTACATATGTAAACAATACATTAGTTATTGTAATGAGCTAATTATCCTTATTAATTCAGAATCGGCTTTCATTGTGCCCCATTCGTTAGTTAGGTAGCTGGGTATCCACGTTATCAGTCCGGTAAAAATACACATAGATCTCTGTTTATACAAAGTTTATGAAATATTTATTTCCTCATTAATGTAGAGAGAATATTTTGTTGGATGTATACAGAAGAAAGTTGAAGAATCGAAGTATATTTTCGAATTTACATCAATTCCTTTTCGTTATCGTTTTCTTTGGTTTTTTTAATTATCAAAAGAATAGTCCTTATACTTTTTCAACACCTTATATAGTTTGGAAAACATGTTTCAAACCATCTATCTTTTAACTGAAAAGAAACAACTACTTTCTGGGCTAAGTTACCCTGTAATAGTTAAGGGTTATGTCTTAGTAAAACACATTATATTCACTATAACTCCAGTCAGCCCAACTGACCTCCGTGGAGTTCAAGTTATAATTATTTTGTATATGTGTAAGAATATGTTAACCCAATCAGAACTACTTATATAATGTGTTTATGCTAACTAATACTTTTATATCATTGTTGATAAACATATCTATCCAATATTATAAAAGTATTGATTAAGCTTTTTATTGAATTACCTACTAAATTATACGAGGGACACTACACCCCGACGACCTAGAATTACATTTCAAATAAAAACGGAAAGGTATGATGTGTACTCTTTCTGAAGTCAATGTGAAGACATCAGGAAAAAGCAATGTTGTCAGATATTTTTTTTTTCGGGTCGAGATGGGAAACTCATGTTCGAATGGGTCCAGGACCCAAACAGTGTTGGACTCATCTCCAAGGAGATGCCTATCAACCAAACCCACCTCAAACTCGCCGTTACCCCCGCCTCGAAATCACTACCCTAGCATACTTCGAGACGGGCGGCGGTCCCTCGCACACTCTCCGCTCACATCGTCGTCTTCTCCCTAACTTCCACTCCCACCTCTCATGCCATATCGAGTCGTTCTCTCCCCCTGACCATGCTCTTTACTACGCCACTTACCTCCATCCATTCCTCCTCCGCCCTCAACTTTATCTCCACTATATTCTCCCAATACACCTCCTCCCCTAGTTTCCTCTCCAACTTGTTCAGCACTTCCTCGTTCCTCCAGCAACTAAACACATGCCCCACATCACCTCAGTCAGTCAGATATATTTGGGAACTGCTAAACTCACCATACTGTAACGTTTATTCTAATTTATATTTACAATTAATTTATATTTACAGATTTATATGTAATTCAGTCCTTATTTAATAATTTATGTTATACACTAAACACACTAATTTTAATTTATATGAGAGTCACTTAATAAACACTTTATCGATGCGCGCTTACTTTCCTTCGGTATCAACACTGACTGATTGACTAATTGCCTGCGGCGATGCTTGTGGCCTATTTATACTCACGCGCCGTAATTCTAGAAATCTTTCGGCGTTCTGGCGGGTTCACTGGATATTCTCGATGTTTCGTATTCTGGATGCTTCTCGAAAATTGGGCGGAGGAGCCATAGTCGTCGCATACGGGGATTTCACTGGGGGCACTAAGTGAGAATATTATTGCAGTAGCTCGCGTAACATTGCCCCCTCCTTAAGAGACAGTTCCTCCTGGAACTAGCTAGGAAACTGGAACGAGATGACTGTATCGGCAACTGGTCCCCTTGTTGCATTTTCCATTTGTATGGAAGTAACATGCGACCGTCTTCTCTGTTGGCTGTGTCTCCCGAGCATGGCCGCAAACCAGTACCTGCACTTCGGTGTCTCGGAAGATTACTTCTACCATGTTACGGATTATTCGCCAATCTAAATGCCTACATTCAATCTTGGGCATGGCTAGCCTATGCACGTTCAATTCAAGCACATGCTCCCTCAGGCGTCGTAATGCTTCCCAGACATCCTCGTACGTTGGTCTTTCGTCGAAGGTGTTCCTCGTCACTAGGTGGAAATTGTAGCGGGAGCCATTTTGCAGCTTCAGAGCTTTACCTGGTACTGGTAACTGGTTTACCAAAGGTCTTTATAAACAGAGATGCCAGTCCGCGTGCATCGGTTACGCTGGCAGGGATGTTTATTGCCAGTGAGTATTCCTCCGGAACGGTAAGCAGGTCTTGTCGTCTCTCAGTGGTAACGCCGAATCTCGCTTTTCCGGTACCACCATAAGCACCCATGAACTCTACAAAAGCAGGATCGGCTACTTCCTGAAGCTGGTTTACTTCCTCATCGTGGTCACCCTCGAATGGCGCTAATCGGTTACGGTGTACCACCTTTGGCTTTCCA
The DNA here is from genome assembly GCA_947563755.1 of Lochmaea crataegi. Classification (NCBI taxonomy): domain Eukaryota; kingdom Metazoa; phylum Arthropoda; class Insecta; order Coleoptera; family Chrysomelidae; genus Lochmaea; species Lochmaea crataegi. Next base: position 25,269,116 of record OX387426.1, read on the forward strand.
TTTGGGATCTTGCTGATACGATAGATGACATCGTTGATTCTTTTCTTTACGAGGTACGGACCGTCCCAAGCTTTCTGCAACTTTGGAGAAAAACCCTTTTGTCTTCTTGGGTTATGCAGCCAGACTTTGTCTCCTTCGTGGAAACCTCCTTCCGTAGCTTGCGTATCGTACCTTTTCTTCATCCTATCGCTAGCGATCTGGAGATTCGATTGAACCAGCTCGTGTACGTCGTCCATTCTTTTTCTCAGCTGGGTCACGTAATCTTCACCAGCTATGTCTTCTCCGGGTCGGCATCCAAATTCAAGGTCGCAGGGTAATCTCATTTCGCGTCCGAACAGAACTCTTGCTGGTGTTTGGCCGGTAGACTCATTGATGGCAGATCTGTAGGCCATCGCGAATAGCGAGAGATATTGGTCCCAATCTCGCTGATGGTTAGATACTACTTTAGACAGGTATTTGCCAAGAGTTCTGTTCATTCGCTCTACCATCCCGTCCGACTGTGGGTGCAAAGCCGTAGTTCTCGTTTTCTTCATGCCGAGCTCTTCACAAACTTCCTGGAACAGCTGGCTTTCGAAGTTTCTGCCCTGGTCGCTGTGTATTTCCAGGGGCACTCCATATCGGCAAATGAACTCATTCACAAGCACGTCGGCAACCGTTGCCGCTTCTTGGTTTGGAATGGCATACGCTTCTACCCATTTTGTGAAGTAGTCCATCACCACCAAAATGTACCTGCTGCCATTTGCTGTCGGTGGAAACGGTCCGGCAACGTCCAGGGCAATGCGTTCAAAAGGGCTTCCGACATTGTACTGCTTCATAGGAGCCTTTCTTCTCCCGTGCGGTCCATTGGTCGTAGCACAGGTAGTGCACTTCTTACACCAGTCCTTCACATCTTCGGAACTGTGCATCCAATAAAACCGTTCTCGCACTTTCTGGAGGGTCTTCTTCACACCTAGATGTCCTCCTGACGGACTGTCGTGTAATTTCCGAAGTACTGCTGCTATCCTTGTTCTTGGGATCACCAACTGTCTTCTACTTTCGGAACCCTCATCGTTCTCGATTACTCGCTATAGCAAACCGTTTTCTAAAACCAGCGAGTCCCACTGGGCCCAATACGATTTCATCGTTGGCGAGTACCTTGAAATCTCCTGCCAAGTAGGTCGACAGTTCTCCTTTTTCCAATGTCGGATTTTCTTCAAGTCGGGATCGTTCTCTTGTTCCTCTTCCAACTTTTCTGGTGTCCATTCATCGGTGGTCACCGTGGTTCTTCGAATCGCAGCTTCCTTAGCTTCTGTTTTGCTGCAGTGAGAGCACTCTGCAGGGCATGGTCTTCTAGAGAGGGAGTCTGCATTTTTGTGGCTTATTCCGGCTCTATGCTCAATAGTGAAATTATATTCTTGGAGCCGCTCGATCCATCTAGCGATTTGACCTTCAGGGTTCTTGAATTGCATAAGCCACTTAAGTGCTGCATGATCGGTTCTGATCACAAATTTCTTCCCATACAGATACTGATAGAAGTGCTCCACGGACTTCACTACTGCTAGGAGCTCCCTTCTTGTGACGCAGTAGTTTTGTTCTGGTTTGGAAAGGACTTTACTAAAATATCCCAGAACTTTCTCTTGTCCTCCTTGAACCTGTGATAGCACTCCTCCAATTCCAACATTGCTAGCATCAGTATCTAGTATGAATTCTCCCTCTGGTAGTGGATAACCGAGTATAGGTGCAGTAGTCAAGTGCTTCTTCAAGGTTTCGAACGAAGTTTGGCAATCTTCGTCCCAGCGAAACTCCCTTGCTTCCTCTGTAAGTCGTGTCAAGGGCTTAGCGATATCTGCAAACTTCTTTATAAATCGCCTGTAGTATGTACAGAGTCCAAGGAAGCTTCTAACTTGGTGCTTGTCGGTGGGTCTTTTGGCCACTTTCGTACGGCAGCAGCTTTTTCTTCGTCTACAGCTACACCATCCTTGCTGACTACATGGCCTAGGTAATTGACTTTGTTTTGAAATAGTTGACATTTCTTGGGGTTGAGCATCAGTTGGGCAGCTTGCAACCTTTTGAAGACACCTTCCAAATTCTTTTGATGTTCGTCGAATGTCCTTCCCAAGACTATGATGTCATCAAGGTACACTAAGCATGTCTTCCAGGACAACCCTCGCAATACGTTTTCCATCAGTCTTTCGAACGTTGCGGGGGCATTGCACAGCCCAAATGGCATAACGGTGAAATGCCATAGTCCAGATCCGGTGGTAAACGCTGTCTTTTCTTTATCGGCTGGATCCATTTCTACCTGCCAATATCCAGACTTCAGGTCCAAGGTAGAAAACAATTTGCTACCGGCCAGCGTATCCAGAGTGTCGTCGATTCTCGGCAGAGGATAGCTATCTTTCTTTGTAACATTGTTCAACTGCCGGTAGTCCACGCAAAACCTCGTGGTTCCATCCTTCTTCTTTACCAGAACTACCGGAGAGACCCAAGGGTTGGTAGAAGGTTCTATTACCTTGTCCTTTTCCATCTCGCGAACAATTCCCTCCGCTTCCTCTCTTTTGGCCTGTGGTAGCCATCGAGCCGATTGTCTTATCGGTTTAGCGTCGCCGGTGTCAATTTTGTGTTTGACAGCAGATGTTCTTCCTGACTTTCCTCCTTTTGGTACAAAAAGAGATCGGTATTGTAGCAAGAGTTCTCTGATCTTTTTCTTCTCTTGCAGGCTAAGGGATTGTCCAGCCACTGCTATCATTTGTTCAAATTTATTGTTGGCATCATTGGAGGTTGTTGTTTGATGAATTATCGACGCCACTGGTACGCAAGTTCCAATTTTGGTATCCTTCTTCATAGTTATTGGATGGTCATTTACATTTATAATGCGTACAGGTATTTCTTCGGCCGCCATGACTAACCCTTTTCCAACCAAGATTCCTCGACCAACCTCTTCATCGTGATTCCATGGTTCCATCATGACCGGTGTTCCTTCTTCGACGGTTCCTTGTAGCCTTGCCACAGTGAAAAATTCACTCCTTGCGGGTACAACTATATCCTCCTGTACGGCTACCTGAACAGTCTTATCCTCGTGTGGGTGAAGGAACACCTCCTCAGAGCCTACTCTAATCACTCGGTTCTTGAAATCTAGCTGGAAGCCATGTAGGTTCATAACGTCCATTCCGAGTATTATGTCCTCTTCGATATCAGCGACAACGACAGTGTGGGTGAACTTCTCTGCGCCAATTCCTAATTGCACCGGTAGTTCTCCATGGACATTGGCGCTTTCACCTGTGGCAGTCCTGAGTCGCAGTCTCGTCGGTAAAAGTATTTTCCGGGTGTTGACAGTCTCGGGGCGAATAATAGTCCTCGTTGCTCCAGTGTCCACCAATAGTGTATACTTCCTTCCATTAAGTTCACCATCCACGTATACACTATAATCGCAGCATTTCAGAGAGGCTATTAGGATGAGAGGGTCTTTGGAAGGTCTTCGGGTCGAAGCTGCCCTCTGAAGGTCGACCCTTCCTAGTTTTCCTGCTGGGCATCTTTGTTTGTAGCAGTTCTCGGTCGCTTGCACGAACTGCGTACATGTCCCATTTCTCCACAATTCCAGCATCTCACAGCTTTCGGTTTTCCATTTGAGATGCTTTTCATCATGTTGACAATCTGGTCGAGCTTGTTCTCAACTTCTTCGTTTGCTACAGCCCTCACCTTGCCGTATACTCCGGAAGCCTGTGTAGCTGCTTCGTACTCCAAGGCTGCAGAGAGTACGTCGACCAGTGTCTTATGCCGAGCCAAGCGTAGAGTTCTCTGCATTTCACGGTCACGGACTCCGTCGATGAATGTCTGTACCCCTAAACATTCCATGACATTCTCCGGTGCCGATGGATAGGCATACCGCACCAACCTCGCAATGTCTGCTTCGAATTCTTGCAGAGTTTCGTCGCGTTTTTGTTTGCGGTTTTTCAGCTGCGACTGGTACAGATGCTCCAGGTGTTCCAGGCCATATCTCATATTCAATCGCTTTTTGAGTTGTTCAAAATCTTCGGCCTCTTCCCCTGGAATGGTCTGGAGGATATCCATAGCGTCTCCTCTAAGGGCAAGAGTTAAATTTAACGCTTTTTCCTTCTCACTCCAGTTGTTTGCCTTTGATGCCGCCTCGAATTGCTTGAGATAGTTCGGCCATGACGTTTTACCATCGAATGTTGGCAGTTTCACTCGGCTGTTAATATCGTTTTCCATTTTCGGTTTCAACTCTACTTTCTCTGCCAGTTCGTCGTTATTCGGGGCTTGCCTAGTTGTAATATCCGGTTTATTACTAGTCTTCCTTTCGATTTCTTTGATTTTTTGTTTCATTTCTTGCTCCATTCTTTTAATCTTTTCTTCCACGGCAGAAATATCAGTCTTCATGGATGTCATTTCATTTTTCATGTCCGTCGAAATTTTATTCTCCATGTCCGACATTTTGTTTTCCATGTCCGACATTTTGTTTTCCATGTCCGCCGAAAGTTTACTTTCCATGGATGAAATTTTATTTTTATATCCGTCGAAATTTTATTTTCCATGTCCGACAATTTGTTTTTTATGGAAGAGGTTATAGAGGCGGACGCTTCGTCGGTGAATTCAGACGTTTCCGGGTCCAATCCGTTGTTAATCATAGCTATTTTTAGTCGTTCCACTAACACTGACTTTACCCCACATCTGACACCAATGTAACGTTTATTCTAATTTATATTTACAATTAATTTATATTTACAGATTTATATGTAATTCAGTCCTTATTTAATAATTTATGTTATACACTAAACACACTAATTTTAATTTATATGAGAGTCACTTAATAAACACTTTATCGATGCGCGCTTACTTTCCTTCGGTATCAACACTGACTGATTGACTAATTGCCTGCGGCGATGCTTGTGGCCTATTTATACTCACGCGCCGTAATTCTAGAAATCTTTCGGCGTTCTGGCGGGTTCACTGGATATTCTCGATGTTTCGTATTCTGGATGCTTCTCGAAAATTGGGCGGAGGAGCCATAGTCGTCTCATACGGGGATTTCACTGGGGGCACTAAGTGAGAATATTATTGCAGTAGCTCGCGTAACAATACTAATGTTCTCCTGACATCAGTGAGCTGTTGGTTCGTGACATTCTCAGAAAACTAGTTTGATAATTGATAAAATATACATGGTTAAAAATTTATTGGTTATCATTGAAATAAGATGTTAAAACTTGCTGGAGAAGATAATTAATTAAAACAACTTTCCATTCTAATAAAACCACTGAAATATATACAGTCGGATCATTTTAAATGGTACCAGCATTGCAATTTTGAAAGCCGTAAATATTACGAGATAGATTGAGTGAGAGTAAAATTGCCTTTGACCAATGTAATGGTACCAAAACATGTCTCAAGTGTGTGTTATTTCCAGAGTTATACGAGGGAAACCAAAAATGTGAACTTTTTATTATTGAACGCAGCACGTTTATTCTTGAAAAATAACCCATGCTACTTTCTTTGTATTCAGAGATAGGAGCGGAGTTGGGGAGATAGGGAGTAAAGATAGGTGCCATACAAGAGCATAGATGGAAAGGAAAAGGGGAAATAGAAACCAAAAATTCCAGTCTTCGATACCCAGGGAGCGAGAGACAAGGAAAATATGAGGAAGCCTTCATGATATTTGGAGATATGAAGCAAAATATCCTAGAATTGAGACCGATGAGCGACAGGCCTGCATACTTGAGAATAGATGCAAAACCATCCAAACTTTTTCAACATAATTCACCATTTTTTGATATTCTCAAGAATAAGCATATAACATTCAATACTAAGAAATTTACATTTTTTGTTTCCACGCATAACTTTGAAAGTAACACACATTTCAGACATGTTTTGGTTCCATTACATTGGTCTCCTGAAATGGTACCTTTACTCTTATTCAACCTATCTCGTAACTCATACGGTTCCCAAAATTGCAATGCTGGTGAGATAATCAGCCTGTATAGAGCAGCCATTGACAACTTCATAAAACATCTACAGTACCTACCAGGAACATGACTATAAAACTACCTAAATATATCCGAAGAAAAAACTGCAAAGTCTAGAGCTCATTTAATGTCAAATTTACCTATATCATCACCTTATCCAAAAATAATTCCTAAGAAGTTTCTGAACACTCTGGAATAAGTATTTATAAAACTCACGAGAATGATTACGCGCAGTTTTATTATCAAATGAGGCTGAAACTAGTTGCCACTGACACCATGTATAAAATTGCCGAAAAGTAGACGACCTCGTGTTTAGGCCCTAAATATAACCAACAGAATTATCCAATTTGCTCAAGAAGGAGTAGGAATGTCCTCGCGAAGAGTTACATCATCAGTTTGACATCTCGCACACGACAGTTAGCAGGATCTTGCTTAGGAATAACTTGAAATATCGAAAAGGAAGGATGTGTCCCGAAGACACAGATGTCCAGCTTGAATGAATCCGTAGGTACTGCAGATTATTAAGGCGACAACATTTCATAGGAAACATAATCTTTGTTATGGATGTTGAAAATTATTTTACCTAGTCCCATTCAGAAGTGAAGGTCAAATGGAATGTTAGAGATGCGAACGTTCACATCCGTCAATGCCTTCCTTGATGGTTCTTTCCATTGGATGCTCAAATCTCAATACAAATGAGTTTATTTGAGAGCTTACTGATGATTTTTTACCTTGTATAACTATGCTTCGAATATAAAGGTCACACAGTGATAAGAAAATATTAAAATATAGTAATTTGATCCTGAAAAGAAAGACGACACCTAGGCTTATCAGTATTTGCCCGAAATGCATCACAGCGAACTTCTGCTTATTTTTGTCGTTAGATTGATTCACTTCGCGAATTCCTTTGTGCTTTGTTTGTGAATAAAATTATAAGCAAATTTATCCCGGATTTTCAAAAGCTAAACAAAAGCAGGAATAAAACCAGGAAGCAGCTTTGCAAAATCCTATTAAAGCACCGGTCCGTCGTTTTCAAGGTCGTAGAATACGCGTCTCAAAGTAGGGGTGCGTGAGGTTATTTTCAAAGCACTGACTCATTTTCCTCCTTTTTGAATATAAATCGTTTTCAAAATGAAAATAAAAAAATCCTATTTATTTTCTTCAATAAAACAAAATAACTGAAAATAATGACATACTATTGAAATACTATTCTGGCCTGATTTGGAATAAGGTCATTATGCTAATAACAAGAGCATGGTAAACCATTTCATTTTTGTTCCGTACTGGCAGAAATAAAATTAATGTCTCAATTTATTTTTTTATTTTTTCATCAACTTGGCTATAAGAGCTGTAGGGGATCGTGACTAGGCTAACGTAAGTTTTCAATTTTTTGAATTAAATCTTAATTTCTACAAGGTGTTTCTACCTTCTTCACCTTAGTTTCCTTTTTATTCACATTCATTTTTGTTCTTTCGTCGACGTCTAAAAGGTAGTGGCGGCACCCTTAAGCTTCTTATAGTCTGACAACCTCTGACATACCTAGTGCAGCTCTAACATGGAGTAGAACCACCCTTGAGAAGAGTCTCATGCCGGCATCTGTCTCGAGTGGCCACTCTAGCGCCCAAGTTACAAACAACCGACTCATACGGTTACAAATCACGCTCTACTAATATTGCTCGTATCTCAAAGTTGTAAATATCAATAAATTAATACTAAAAATGTAACTACGCTACACTGCACTGCAAATTTGTCGAAGTGCATTGTTTGACAAACTTTTATCTACTGAGCTCCGTCAACGTAACAATAAGTTGACGCGCTTACAATTCTTAACACTCTAGCTGCTCTGGTCGACCTAAACTATGGGACCAACCAGTTCACTAGCATGGTCGAGAAGCCCAGAACAACTGTTGCGTAGAAGAATATTTCAAAATATCCACAAATAAGCATTAACAGATATTATAAACATTATAAAATCACATGAAGGAATATAAACAACTATAGCACAGTGAAAAAGAGTGGAAGTTACAGTGAAATTAATATTTTTTCATTTTTTTAATTATAGAGATTGTTAAGTATTCATTAATTTTATTTTAATAGATGTTGACCATTGTTTCATTTATATTTAATTTGTAAGCTAATTTAATAATCTCAAATTCTCATGCAAACCGTTGGTGGTATTCACACTCAACGGACCTCCGGTATACAAACATTATTTTCGATTCAAAAACCAGCTCTTCGAGCGACGAAGGCAGAATGATAAAAGTTGTCGAAGTGAACTGAAGTGAACAGTTAAGACCTACGCGCTAGTGCCGGAAACCTTAAGAAAAACCCCATTGAACCCCTGATACAGTCCACTATATCATTGTCAAGAAGGGTTGCAACCCCGCCGCAGATCATCCGAGACCTTCAGGTAAGAATACCATCTTGGGCGATTTGCTTGCATAATATTTTATATGGTTATTATTATAACTATTTGTAACCTTTCATAACTCAAAGAAACATTTTGGTCACTTCTACCGGGATGTTAATTTTAAACTTTGTAAAATTTGAAAGTGTAAACATTTTATTTTTATAAACTTTTTATAAGTCTCAAGGTCAATTGGCTTTAGCATTCTCGATAATTGTAACCAGTTTTACTTTGTCCGAAATTCGACTTTATCTATTAAACATAATATAATTAGTTTAAATAAGTTCACTTCATTAATACAGTTTGTCCCATTAAATAGCTCTATTCTCAAGAGTACTAAATATATATTAGATTCAACTCTAGTTACTCAATAAAAAATAATTATTGAAATAAAGATTGAATCTTCTCCCTCTATTTACTTTAATATTATAAAACACCTATTACCCTTTTGTGTATTGGTCTTATAATTTAGTTGTCTCAGATTATTGGGTAGTATAAAGATTGAGTGGAATATTCATCAGGTATTTTAGCTTGAGTTGCATAACTTTAACCTGTATTTTCCTATATAATATCTTTATCAATTGAAATTCATTATTTCTAGGCTCATAAGTTTTATATAGGTAAAAGGTTTGGCATTAGATCAACCTATTATTGGATCGCAATGGCGGCTAGATTACGTCAAGCAAAAGCTCTTAGAGACTCAGCCTCTGATAGAATTTCAGTACTGTACGACCTTGCTATACAGGCAGAGGAGGAACAAGGCGCTCACAGCCATTTCAAACCTAGATATGCTGAATTAAAAACATTTTACAGTGACTTTAACCTTCAGAATTCTACAATTATTACTGCTATGGCTGCAAATGAGGAGGCAGATGTAAATACTGAAACATTGCTCAGACAGGAAGTAGATAATAAATATTTTCATATAGTGAGTGTTCATTCAGATTTGTTTGATACTGACTCTACTTTGCATTCGAAGAACAAAGGTTCAAATATAAAGCTGCCAAAATTGAATATACCGGTTTTTTCGGGAGATTTAAAATTATGGCCAACATTTTTTGATCTGTTCAAGTCTCTTATAGATACTAATGAATCTCTTACAAAAATTGAAAAATTTAGATATTTATTGTCGTCCTTGTCTGATGACGCTTTAATTCTCATTAAAAATATTAAACTTACAGAAGCTAATTATGACTTAGCTTTTAGTAAATTGATTAGGCATTATCAAAATACGCGTGCGTTAGCCATATTTTATTGGGAACAAGTTTATAATTCTCAAAAATTAACTTCGGAGAACCCAAAATATCTTAGACATCTTTTGGCACTGTTTTTCGATAACTTGGAAGCTATAAAAAATTTGGGGCTACCGGTCAAAGAGTGGGATTTTGTACTATTTCACCTTTTAAGCAAAAAAATTGATTCGGAAACTTTACAGAGATTCGAACAAGAAAATGCCACTTTTGCGTCCGAAATTCCTAAATATGAGGATTTATATAAATTTCTTGAAAAGCAATGCGATGCTTACGATTCAGTTGTTTTAATTCAACCTTCTAAAAGGAATAACTCAAGTAAATATCAAAATAAAAATGTTAAACCGTACAATTCCGCATGTCTTGCTAATGTTACCGATCTGACTAAATGTGTGATTTGTAAAAATAACCACTCGGTTTATAAGTGTCCTGATTTTTGTGCCAAGCACCCAAAGGAAAGATACGAGATATCCAAGCGATACAAGTGGTGTACTAATTGTTTAGGAACCAAACATACCTCAAAGAATTGTACTTCTAATGGTGGTTGTAGAATTTGCAACAAAAGACATCACACTCTTTTACATTTCGATCAACAACCTTTCGTAAATAGCGATATAACTGCTATAGATGCACCCTCTTCTTCCACTTCAACTCAAATTTCTAATTTAGATCCTATTGATCCTAAAATCGCCTCTGTCTTTCACACGTCCGTACGTTCTACTAATTTACTCCCTACTGCCCAGGTAGAAGTACTGGATTGCCGTGGAAACTTTCAAAGGGTTAGAGTTTTAATTGATAGTTGTAGTCAAGTCTCTTTAGTTACTGAAAAATGCGCCCGCCGATTGGGTCTGCCCAGATGTAACACTCCTATGCAAATAGGAGGAGTCGAAGATATTGGAACTTTTTCTAACAAGTCTCTAAGTTGTATTTTAAAACCTTTAAACAAGTCCACTCCCTTATTCAATTTGGATGCGCAAATAGTGTCAACCATTTGTAACAATATGCCCGTTCAATCATTTTCAGTCGATACATTTCCTTGTATCTCTAAGTTAGAATTGGCTGATAAGATGTTTAACATTTCGTCTCCTATAGATATGTTACTGGAATCAGATATATTTGCAAAAATCTTTAAACTTGACAAAGTTCAAACAGCAAAAGGGGAACCGATTGCTGTTAACACTCTATTCGGTTGGATTTTGATGGGAAAAATTAATACCGCGAATAAACCATTAGCCTCACACTCTTTTATTTCATCATGTCTCTCGTCCCTAGACAATACCCTTCAAAAATTTTGGGAACTTGAAAATATTCCTCGGTCTTTACATATTGCCGATGATGATAAAAAATGTGAAATAATATTCCAAAAAACTCTTAAGAGAATATCTACGGGTCGATTCAGTGTTGCTCTTCCTTTCAAAACCGTGGATCCATTTTTTGGAGATACCAGAATATCTGCTCTAAAGAGATTTAAAAATATGGAAAACCGTCTGTTGAAAAATTCCCAGCTTTACAATGAATATAACAGCTTTATGAAAGATTATTTTTCCAATGGTCACATGGTTGAGACCTCTCCTACTTCTTTATTCGACAAAATCTATTATATTCCACACCATTACGTAATAAATCCTAATAGTGCTACAACCAAGCTCAGGGTTGTATTTGATGCCTCCTGTAAATCTCCCGCAGGTTTCTCGCTGAACGACACTCTTTTCACAGGGCAAAAGTTGCAAAATGATATAATTGAAATTTTATTGCGATTCAGACTTCATCCCTTTACTTTTATTGCTGATATTAAGCAAATGTATAGGCAAATATCAATATCGGAAGAGCACCAGAATTACCAAAGAATTATTTGGCGCTTCGCTCCGGAAGATCCCGTTCGAGATTTTAAGCTTACCACTGTTACTTATGGAGTATCGTCCGCTCCTTTCCTGGCTCTTCGTACCATTCAGCAGTTAGTACAAGAGGAAAAGGACAATTTTCCTCGAGCTGCTAAGTGTTTATCCTCTGATATCTATATTGACGATATTATCACAGGTGCCTCAACTCTACTAGAAGCCCAACTTCTTCAATCAGAATTAATTTCCATGCTGGAAAGAGGAGGTTTTCTTCTTCGAAAGTGGGCATGTAATAATCCACAGTTAATGCAGAGTCTCCCTGCTGAGGTTTGCCAACACTCTTTGTCTTCCTTTGATTCCCATGACTTTGTGGTGAAAGTTTTGGGATTGCGGTGGAATAACTCGTTAGATGTTTTCTCTTATGATATTCAACCCCTGGACAGATTCTGTTCTAAACGCATAATACTCTCAGAAGTTGCCCGAATGTATGACCCCCTTGGATTCTTAGCTCCACTCTCCTTCCTAGCTAAACATCTCTTACAACGTCTATGGAGTTTGGGTTTAGATTGGGATCAAATACCCCCATCGGACATAGTCGACAAATGGAATCAGTATAAAACTGAACTTCCGCTCCTCTCACATATTAATATTCCTCGCTGTTTGCCTGAAAAATATATTTCTTGTGAACTGCATGGCTTTGCAGATAGTTCAGAGAAAGGATATTCCAGTGTAATATATTTCAAATTTACTTCAGAGAATAGCGCCCCCAAAATCTACCTAATTGCTGCCAAATCCAGAGTGGCCCCACTTAAAACTCTTTCAATTCCCCGACTAGAACTGTGTGCAGCTGTTTTGCTTTCCAATTTAATAGAATTTGTCCTTAACGCATTCCGAGATAATCTCGAAATTAGTGAAATTTTTGCTTGGTCTGATTCAATGGTAACCTTATCATGGATTAAATCACCCGCTTCTCGTTGGAAAACTTTCGTCGGCCATCGTGTAGCTCACATACAAGAAAAGGTTCCCCCTGACCGTTGGCATTTTGTTGAAAGCTCCGATAATCCAGCCGATTGTGCCTCTCGTGGTCTTCTGCCCGGTCAAATACTTAATCATCCGTTGTGGTTTAAGGGGCCACCTTGGTTAGTGTCTCCAAAGCCCCTATGGCCAAATCTCAAATTTGCTTCAATTCCCTGTCCGGAAGAAAGACTCTCAGTTCTTGTAACACTTATGTCTTTGGACACATTAGATCTTCTATTGGATAAATACTCATCCTTGAGTAAAATTCAACGAATTATTGCTTATGCGCTACGTTTTATAGCCAATTTAAGAAATCCTCAGGAGAAATCATTGGATTCTTTTACTTACTCAGAACTGCATAAAGCTTTACTGGTTCTCGCTAAAAGAGTGCAACATATTTGTTTCGCACAAGAAATTGAAAATTTGGAAGCAGGCACCACGTTATCAAAACCTTTTAGAAAGTTGAGCCCTTTCCTAGATAGCGAAGGTGTTTTGAGGGTGGGGGGACGCTTGCAGCCATCGGAATTATCTTATGATAAAAAATTTCCAGCAATTTTACCCCGTCAACATCGTTTGACAGATTTAATAATTGAGTCTTTTCATAAAAAACATTTTCATCCAGGTTTTCAGCATTTACATTTCCTAATTGCTCAAAATTTTTGGATTCTCTCCTCCAAACGCGCAATTCGAAGTGTGTTGAGCCGCTGTATTCGATGCTTTAAACTGAAGCCTGTGGCCCACGAACCTTTCATGGGAAGAGTTTTACACCCTGTTAGCTCAGATTGAAGCTATTCTCAATTCCAGGCCGCTCTATTCTTCCAGTTCAGACCCCAATGATTTATCAGTGTTAACCCCAAGTCATTTTCTTATGCTAGAGCCACCAACGGCAGTTGCCGATCCGGATCTTTCCCATTTAAATATGAATCAGTTGGATCGATGGCAGCTTATACAAAGACTTCAGCAAGATGTGTGGAAACGGTGGCATAGTGAATATCTAAATACACTCCAACAACGAAATAAATGGCAAAATCAACAAATTCCGCTCAAACTTAACGACCTGGTTATTATTAAAGATGACAATGTTCCATCTTTAAATTGGAAGTTGGGAAGAATTGTGAAGTTATTCCCAGGTTCTGATGGTATTGCGAGAGTTGCTAATGTCAGAACCAGTCAGGGTCTTCTTCAAAGACCAACGGTAAAGTTATGTCCTTTACCAACAGTTTCTAAATAAGTTAGTTCAAATACTATGTATTTTGGTGGGGGGTATGTTAAGTATTCAATAATTTTATTTTAATAGATGTTGACCATTGTTTCATTTATATTTAATTTGTAAGCTAATTTAATAATCTCAAATTCTCATGCAAACCGTTGGTGGTATTCACACTCAACGGACCTCCGGTATACAAACATTATTTTCGATTCAAAAACCAGCTCTTCGAGCGACGAAGGCAGAATGATAAAAGTTGTCGAAGTGAACTGAAGTGAACAGTTAAGACCTACGCGCTAGTGCCGGAAACCTTAAGAAAAACCCCATTGAACCCCTGATACAGTCCACTATATCTTTGTCAAGAAGGGTTGCAACCCCGCCGCAGATCATCCGAGACCTTCAGGTAAGAATACCATCTTGGGCGATTTGCTTGCATAATATTTTATATGGTTATTATTATAACTATTTGTAACCTTTCATAACTCAAAGAAACAGAGATTATAAAACACTTGATCCCTCCCAATGTTGTAGTGAAATATGTATTTCCCAAACTTTTTCACGTAAACGATCCCATTTACTAGTAACTTTTAGACCTAGAATCATAAACGAGCTCCAGCAACACTGTAGACATATTTTTACGACCACGAATATAAAGACTGCTTTGAAAAGAAAAGCACTATAATATAAAAAACATTTTAATTTTGATGCGAACTAAACCGATACTTAAATGTACATTAGGGGATTTAGATTTCCTGGCATCTTGAAAATAAGTGTTTTCTGCTACTTAATCCTGTCTTCCTTCTTGGTTGACTTACAGTAGTGGACTTAGTATGAAAAAAAGGTAAAAGGAGGATCTTTTGGATCTTTTGGATGAAGGTAAATTAGGTTGGATGGACATTAAATCACATATAGTATCTATAGTTTGCATGAAGCAGAGAAGTTTCTGGACTCCCTGTTTAACTCTCTCTGGAATGTCTAATTTTCAATAACACTCGTTCATAAAATAAATAAAATTAAAACAAAAATATGAAACACTAGAAACTGTTTTGAAGGGTAGTGGTATAATTAAATTTTGATTGGTTACCAACATTTAAATGAAGGTGTGTCCAAATATCGTTGCAAAAAAACATAACTGAGTCCAGCCCAGAAACTGTTACAGAAAAATATATATATACTTAAAACCAGACTAGGCCAACATCTACTGAAATTACTATCATTTACCTTTTTTTGCGGTAGAGAACCTTTCAATTCCAATAATAATAGTATACGAGAACCGGTCCAAATATTTTAAAATTTTACCTAATGAAAAGTTATAGAATAGAAATACATGTTTCTTCTTCCTTGGGGCACGTTTTTCGAATATGTGGCTCTAACATTAAATACTTTGAAATAATGAGCATGTAAACATAATTTAATTAACGTCGATTGTCTCGGTAAGCGTATTATTAGTATTGATAAGGTACTTATAAGAATATTTAAAGGATTTATCTTCCAGGCTTATGATACATCTCAATTTATAATTTGGTATCAGTTGGTTAGTAAGATATGCTATAATATTGCTTGCAATAATTGATCCAGTGTTTACACGAACAGGTGCGAGTACAGGTGCAAGGAAAAACAACCCCTTTTCTGCTTTTGGTTTTAATTATTTTAAAATAAGTTAACACAAAGTATGCTTTGAAAAATGACAGTGATGATTTTGGTCATGTAAGGAGGGAAAATCCTGACTTGAGGAGAATGAGTGATTTGTAAAGATTGATATATTTAATTAGAATTTAACTTTTAATTACTTACTGTGTACTTACATTCAATTGTTTATAATAAAGATAATAAAACAAATCTAAATGTTGAAAATAACTATTTACAAGACACTGGACGTGATGCCTGGATTTAATTGAACAGTCAATATGGACCTGGTCCAAGTAGGTTGAACAACCGAGATGATGTACCTGGAATTAGATAGAAAAACACTCTGAGTATTCAATTTGCCATAAATAATGATTAATTATTCAATTAACGATTAGTATAGTTGAAATCCCCAAAATTAATGAAAGTATTAATAATATACAAGGTGCATCTAGTGTGTTTGAATTGTGATTATGCATATCAGTACTAAAGTAAAGTTAAAACTTTACTTGATCAAAAATAAATGCCTAATTGTAAATATTTGGGGTTATGAGGAAAGGTGCAAGGGGCGCAAACTCTCCCCAGTGCATATAAGGAATATGTGGCACAAACTCTCCACAAACAATATTATAACTACTGTAAGTGGCACAAACTCTCCACAGTACAGCAAAATAATAATACACTGCAAGTGGCACAAACTCTCCACAGTACAGCAAAATAATAATACACTGCAAGTGGCTCAAGCTCTCCACAATACAGGGGAGTGGAAGGAGATATGGGAGACGTGAGAAATCACCCTGTATCAGGAATGGACAAACCGCAAGTGGCGCAAACTCTCCACAATACAGTATAGGTTTGTGAGTTAAACTGCAAGTGGCACAAACTCTCCACAGTACAGCAAAATGAGGTTACACTGCAAGTGGCTCAAGCTCTCCACAATACAGGGGGTGGAAGGAGATATGGGTGACATGAGAAGTCACCCAGTATCAGGAATGGACAAACCGCAAGTGGCGCAAACTCTCCACAATACAGTATAGGTATGTGTTAAACTGCAAGTGGCACAAACTCTCCACAGTAGAGCAAAATAATAATACACTGCAAGTGGCACAAACTCTCCACAGTGCAGCAAAAATAAGGTTACACTGCAAGTGGCTCAAGCTCTCCACAATACAGGGGAGTGGAAGGAGATATGGGTGACATGAGAAATCACCCTGTTAAACTGCAAGTGGCACAAACTCTCCACAGTACAGCGAAATAAGGTTACACTGCAAGTCGCTCAAGCTCTCCACAATACAGGGGAGTGGAAGGAGATATGGGTGACGTGAGAAGTCACCCTGTATCAGGAATGGACAAACCGCAAGTGGCGCAAACTCTCCACAATACAGTATAGGTATGAGTTAAGCCGCAAGTGGCACAAACTCTCCACAGTACAGTAGGATTGGATGAATAGGAAATGCAACAACAAATTAATGTTCTTAATATTAAAGAACTTTAAATAAAGTAATTTTTAAAAATAATTAGCAAATATATATACTCTATGTGATAAAATAACTTTTAGAATTAAATATCAAATAACAGGCAAAACTGAATTACTCTGTGAGATAGACTCACCTATTCAACTCCTGATATGCACCACAATACACACTATATTTTAATAGATTTATTTGGCTCAAGTGAACACTTTAGTTATTTTCTAGAAACTAAAACTCAAATTGTTCTTAAAATCTTCTTTCCCCTTTCGTGGCCTCGAAGACTACGTGACATTATGATACTTTACTTATCTGTTTCAGACAATTGGTTGTTTTGTCGAGAAATGCATTTCTGAAATATTAGGGTATACCCATAATTTAATTTATTTTACTTGAAAGGAAAACTATTTTAATAATAACAGGGTGAGAAAAAAAAATTGTCTTACAGTCATTTACTATATGAAGACCTGAAATTTCTTTTCTAGTTTAACACAATATCAGGATGATCTTTTGGCATGAAAATCGTTATTCAGTGTTTTTTTGTACACGATTGAAAGATAAAAACTATCACCCTACTTAACATAATAGAATGACATCTTCTGAACAGTGAATTAATCGACAAGCTAGTTTTCCAAAAATAGTTATTCATGTACCAAGACGAAAATATGTCTATTATAGTCGAGTCTGGAAGCAGGCGAGACAATAGACAGTTATTCACAGAGGTGACTATTACATTTTTTCGTCGAGCTTCACAAAAAAATTGCGAATTTCCGAATGAAGGATTTTTGAAGGCAAGTATTTTTCGTCAGCAAACACTTTTCGTCCGCATACTTTCTTCGTCCGCTGTGCAAAAGATAAGTTCCATCCATCACTATCCATTCTTGATTATTATGAACACTAAAACTCACACCATTATTCACACGTAATATCTAGCGGATTTCGTAAACAATTAATTTGACAACAACAAATGACAGTTATTGTCACATCTATTCTCGCACCGTGCCTTATCATAGTAACCACAGCGGACAAAAAGTACTTGACGTCGAAAATAGAAGATTATTCATCCGGAGATTAGTACGTAAATTGTCATTTTTCGTCGATCTTTACAAAAAATTACAAGTTTATTGATTCGAACGAAACAAAAATACAAAAGTTCGTGTACCTACCTGGGTCAATGGTACATAGATATACTATATATTAGGTACATATAATTATATCAAACAAATCGGTCAGCATTAGTCTGGGGTTCGGTTCGAACAGGAAATTTCTTGTTTTTGTACCACGTGCATCTCATAAACACGCATTTAAAAGAAATTGTAATTAAAAAATATAATTGTACTTGTAATTGGAAATGGTAATTGGAAAAGTAATTGTACTTATGAGAAGTAATTGTATTTAGATAATTCAAATAATATATTTGCAAAAAGTACAATTCCTCCACAAATTTTGCTGCAATTACAATTCCAAATTACATGAAAAAAAAAGGAATTGTAATTATTAATTACAATTCAACTAGGAATTACCCAGCACTGCAGTGATTTCGAATTTAGAATTTAGTTTCAACTTCGAGCAAGTGGAAACGTGAGAGAAATGCCTAGGAGTGGACGACCAAGGTTCCACCCTCCGCTGAGAATCATCTGTTATCTGTGTATACTGTATACCCGTAAAAACCTCTGAGTACTTGTCGGATCATACATTATAGTCTTTTGAATACTTCTGGTGTTTCGGATTCAATTGGAACAGTACGTCGAAGATATTTTTTTTTTTTTCGGGCCGAAATGGGAAACTCATGTTCGAATGGGTCCAGGACCCAAACAGTGTTGGACTCATCCCCGAGGAGATGCCCACCAACCAAACCCACCTCAAACTCGCCGTTACCCCCGCCTCGGAATCACTACCCTAGCATACTTCGAGACGGGCGGCGGTCCCTCGCACACTCTCCGCTCACACCGTCATCTTCTCCCTCCTATCACTCCTGCCTCTCATGCTATATCAAGTCCTTCTCTCCCACTAACCATGCTCTCTACTACTCCACTCACCTCCATTTATTCCTCCTCGCCCCTCAACATTATCTCCACCATGTTTTCCCAGTACACCGCGTCCCCTAGTTTCCTCTCCAACTTCTTCAGCAGTTCCTCGCACGTCGAAGATTACACGAGTTTAACTCACGTTCACATTTTTTAAGAAGAGTTCCATTAACTCAAATTCATACGCAATACTTGATTGGCATTGGCTAGTGAAAATGTGAATTGGGAAGCTGAATGAATGTTGGCATTGTTTACAGATGAGTCGAGATATGGACGGTTTTCTGATACTCAACGTGTTCGTCTATGGACTCTGCCTCTAGTGCCCAGAAATCAAAGAGCAGTGTAGGATGTTCATCCGTTCAGACGTGTTTGGGAAGGCATTTGTTTTAATGGGCGTTCAGAATTTTGAGTGCTTGATGGGAATATCGCAGACTAACGTACAAGTTATTAGCAATGTTTTGTGTTTGTTTCATTCTGCTATTTGACCAACTTTTCTTTTTTCAGACGATAATGCTCGACCGCATCGTGAAAGAATAGTCCAAGACGCTTTGGACTTCCATGGCATCCCGCATTTGGCACTTCCCCTTCGACCTCCCTACCTTTATTCAATCGAGCATACTTGGGACCAGCTACAAAGAGCTTCGAATTCCGATGATCCACCCTCACAGACAGCATAAAGCAATAAAACAAATTCACTGAAAAGACCCTTCATAAATATTTCATGAAAATTCCATTATTCCAATGTGCGCAATAAAATTTCAACTATTGCTTTCTTCAATTCATTTTCCGCATTTTTTCCCTCCGTTTAGTCCTTTTTGAGTTTTTTAATTTTTTATACCAATCTTTCGAACGATCTTGAATATAATATGTCTAAACAAGACATTCCGAGAAAACTGCCAACGCTGGTTAGAAGTTCTGACCGTAGTTATTTACCGTCTTCCGTTTCCCATACTCTTGACTGATGAATTCTTTAAGAAGCGATAAGATCACATGATCTTATTTTGCACAGCAATTACAATTTAGTTGAGTGCTTTTAGTTGATCTGATCTGCTTTCGAAACGGATTGAACTTGGCAAAGAAAAAAAGTACAATTACTTGCTGTTTCTCTATCTATCCTAAAAACAAAAGAACTCTGTCCGTACGAAGACAAAAACAGTTATATATAATATATCGTTGGTTTGTGATATATTTTAATGCAAAATGAAAAATAATCATTAATTTGAATGATTTCACTATAACAAAATATTTTCAATGAGAGTGATGTTTTCATATACAGGGTGTCAATTTTAAGATTTAAGAGATTTCAAAAAAAATTCAAAACCGTTTCTAGGGTAGAGAGGGGGAACTAAAATGACATGAGAGAGAACGCACCCCCATCAACCCCCTATGCCCCACCTACTCCACCTACAAAAATTTAAATGGCAACCCCCTACTTGTGATACGTCGTTAGAAAGCCCATAGAAAATGCTTTCCAACGGTATAAGTCATAATTATAGAGGGTGTAACAATAAAGCAGAAAAATTTATTTGACAACAAAATGAAAAAGTGTTAAATGTCGAACAACAAAAATGTTAAATAAATTAGTAAATGTTCAAAATGGTTTCCATTGTTTTGTAAACAATAGTACAACCTATTTTCAAACTCCATACAAACGTTAGTAATATCACGACATGCTTGACTAATTCTTCGTCGTAAATCGTCGATTGAGGTTGGTTTAGTTTTATAAACAACCGACTCAAGGTGACACCAGAGAAAAAAATCAGGAGGCGGTAAGTCTGGTGACCTAGGTGGCCAATCAATGGGACCTCTCCTTCCAATCTATCTATTTGGATAATTATTGTCTAACCAGTCCCTAACTGCTACCCCGTAATGGGGAGGTGCTCCGACTTGCTGGAAGTGCAACAAATTTTCATCTAGAGCTGGATTGCCATCGCCGTCCTGTTGGTTCTCTAATTCATGAAAAATTAAGGGCTCAATATAGTGTTCTCCAGCATATCGAGGTACAAATCACCGTTTAGATTTCCCGGTATGATCAAGGGACCAATCACAGAATCTCCTAATACACCTGCCCAACATTTAGATTCTCAGGATACTGAGTGTGGTTTTCTCTAAACAGATGTGGATTTTCATCATTCCAATAACGTTTATTTACATAACAATTTAGATAAAATGTTCACTCATCACGGATACACACGTGACTTACATGTTTTTCACGATGTCTTTCATTAAACACGTTAGCTGTCTGCAAATAACTTTTGTTCTGGGAGCCAAATATTAATTAAAATTATCTCCACACGTTCAGGTATACTGTGAACCATCGTGATTATTGTAGTTAAATTAACGTACAAAACGTACAAATGACAATGACGTTAAGGTAAATATCAAATAAACCAATAATTTGAGTACAGAAAGGATATGCAAAACAGAATAACAAAATGTGTTGTTTGAAAACTGCAAAGCAAACAAGTTTTTTTTGAAATACAATTAATAGAACATTTAACACTTAAATAGGGACCATACTTGCACTTTCAAAGCGAAGTATCGTTCCACAATTGATTGTTATTTTTGTTGTCAAATAAATTTTTCTGCTTTATTGTTACATCCTGTATAATTATGACTTAGACCGTTGGAAAGCATTTTCTACGGGCTTTTTAACGACGCATCACAAATCACAAGTAGGGGGTTGCCATTTAAATTTTACTTTAAATTTTTTGGTATTTACGCCAATTCTTTCTGCCGAGAGTTTGGTGCACTTCAACTTGCTGTTGATTTCAATAGGCATGTTTTTGTACCAAATTTTTTTTTCCAATTTGGATGGACTGTCAAAAAAAGCCTGTCACTTGTGATTTCTCGATTGGTATTTCTTTTTTCCAATAATCTTAGAAATAGACGAATAGGATCTTTGTTATCGTTGTGGCTTTTGCACCTCCTTGTGTAGTTTTTGAAAATATGGGATTATATTCGATGCGTCCTGTAAATTCTCCTTTTAGGTATAATTCTTGTTGGAAATGATGTACTTTGCAGTTCACTGCTTCGTTGCCTCGCCAGGCCAGTTCAAAAGAGAATAAGTGGAATATTTTTTCTGTAGGCCGTTTGGGGTGTCTTCGTAATTAATTTTTATAATTTTCTAATCACTTTTGTGTCGTAAGGGGTTTCTAACTATCTCTTCTTTTCTCTTGGTTACCTTGAAGTTGTTTTCTCACTTTGCCAAACGGGCTGATTTGAAAACAATGTTGGTAAATGGTCTATTTTTATATAAAATTATTGATAGTACTTTTCTTGTAGCATTTGCGCCATGGTTTTCCATATATGCTTTTGATACTTGACTCTTTGTAGTCTTCTCCGTTTTTTTTTTCATATTGTAAGCATAATCTTCCATAATTTTTGCTAATTCTTCGGATGGAGTATGCTTTTCAAGCTTATAAACTCTTATCAATGAAAACTATGAAAACTGTCGCCAACTGAAAGCTTCAGAGACACTCGTATTTGGAGATATATTCTCCGACACTGCCATTTTAATTTCTGCAATGGATTGTGTTCCAAATCTCCAGAAACCCTCATTTTTAAACTGAACTAATCTGATGTTTTCTAAGAAGAAATAGCACAATGACATCTTAAATAACTATCAGATCCATGGTAACAAAATTTGCTTTGATCATCGCACCTTGAAAAAATTAAAATTTTGTCGCTGTATAAATCCCGTGCTTATTTTGTCAAAGTAATTGCAGGTAACTTCTTGTCAATAGAAAAGATGCCGTTGCTATTGTATTTTGCCAGAGAAAAACACTAGTGACATAGTCACTAACATAAATATACTCCCGGACAAACTTGACAAATAATTCGTCGTAAGTGATAAAGTTCACCAAAAAAACTTATTATTAATTATCATAACACCTGAATTATATAAAGAAAAAATTCATTTATTCCCGATTTAACTACATTGGTTATTAGCAGTGGAACGAATAATTATAGTACATTAACTGATTAATTGAAATTATAGTATGAAGCGAATAAGAGACTAGGTAGTATAATTATTGTTTATACAGTAGCTACCCCAGTATCTTTTAAAAACTTGATTAAAGTTTTGATTCTGTACTTCTTGAACACTGTACTTGAGTTATTCGGTAGTCGACACTATATACCGAAATCTTAGTTATATATTTTTCATTGCGATTGGGAGTTCACATAGTTCACAATACAGTTGACATTTCTTTGACAGTAGATGTTGATGGCTCATTTTTATATGCCCTAGTCGTACAACTTTAGTGAACCGATTGGAAGCATGATTTTGCCAAGGCCCAAACAAAGATTTGATCCGTGGTGGCTAAAGTGCTAACGAATTTTTAACACAATTGACAACGTGATTATAATAAATTGTTAAAACAGTACCTAGAAGCTTATTATTTTGAAGTTGACAGGTACAGTGAGAATTCATAAATTCAAAAAAGATCTAAAATTTAAGTGAACTCATTTGAACTAAAAAATGTATAAGGATATCGGTTATTCCCTCCCTTCGTTTTTATAACTACTTCAACTCGTCTAGACATACAACTTATTGAGTTGCAGTTAGTGGATTGAGAAATATTCTCCTATTTAGTTCTTATTCAAGTTCCCCCAAGTTGTTAGAGAAGGCCTGTGGTATCAAACTGCCTCCTTAAGCTCTTCCCAGAGATGCTCTTGGGTATTCAGGTTTGGGTTTTTAGGTAGCCACTCCATAACCTGATTATTCACTTTTCGAAGGTAGTTCGTTATCTTGCAGGAGCAGGAAGTCATCATCGATAAACGTAGCAAATGGCATGGCATGTTTTCCTATAATATTATTCTGGAGGTGAAAATGTGGAGTTATTGATCTCATGTAATTCATTACATAGTTGCTACTGAGACTCAGAACAACTAATTAAGACCACAACACCAATTGGAAGCCGATACAAGATTGTGCGAGAAACTTCATGTGAGTAAAATCAGCAGAGGACGGTATAGCGAGGCCTAGAAACAAGAGGAACCACAAAGAATACAGTACGTCATCGAAGCTACTCCGCCGTACTAAGCTGAAAGGTCCAATCTGGCAAGTTTTGAGATTTTGGTCTTAGGGCATATTTGGGTATTTAAAGTGCGTCTGTAACTAATTAACAAAGCAAAATCGTCCCATCTTATTTTAAAGACTTCCAAATTGGGTGTTTAGATTTGTCCTATCTACAAAATAATATCAAATTATTAGACATTTTGTCCCAACTAACATTCCATACCTAATTTTGTCCTAACTGTACATATATGAATTTTTTTTTGTATATGCCTATTATTTTTTAATCTAATTACAAAGCAAAACGTCTTATCTGGCTGATTGGATTAATCAGGCTAGGACACATATTCACATATGCTTAGTAATCTCTTGGTAGTAACTTGTGAAATGTCACTCGCGAGTTTTCCGTAAGTGATTTTTGGCATGATCGGCAAGTAAGTATATCGTGATGCTGTTAGTAATAATTATTATAAATTATAATTTATAGTTGAGTGTAGTTATCTTAATGTATTTTAACAAACAATTTTCAATATAAAACTACTTTTGAAGAAGAGGGCGAGCTTAAGACGTTAAATTTTCTCAATAATAAAGTAGTAAAGACTGGAATTGCAGTGACAAATGCTCAAGAAAGGAGCCATGGGTAGATGTAATTTGGAGAAACATCTTAGTATCCACCCTTGAACCAATTATTCCAAAAACCCGTCTTCAATTTTTGCAGGAGCTGGATGTTAACGATAAACTACCCAATGACGATGATTCTGAATAAATATATTGTTTCGTTTATGTTGTTGTATATATAGTTACTGAATTGGATAAAATCATAATATAAACCTTATGTCTCTTTGTCCTATCTCCAGCTTAAAATAATTTATTTGAAACATACTGAAGGAAAGTGTCCTATAACGTACAAAAGTCAAATATCTGCCTAGGATAAACTAGTTAAAAGAATAATAAAATTGTTTGCCAACAAACTTCACCTTGTTGAATTTGAATAAAATCTAATGGGTGGGTGGCATGTAGAAAAAAGTAGAACGTAAATATATCATGCCCCTGATTTATCCACTTAGGACCTTTCAGCTTAGCACGGCAGTACTGATGTCAAGTCAACTGTATGACAGTACTGCCAGTATTCGGGTGAAATAGGAGAGCGATCAGTCGGTGGCGCTTTTAGCGTGTATATTTCTAGACAAAGTCAAGCGATTCAAGCACGCTGGTCTGTTGAGCACAACCCAAACGAATGTATGAATGAACACTCTGGTGACATCTGCTTCTATGAACACTTTACCAAGCGTCTTTTTCAAGATTCCCTCTTTCCAAAAAAGGCTAACTTCTGAAAAATAAACGGTAACGAACATGTTAAAACTGGTACAAGGACTATAGCAACGTAATGTGAGTAGTGGAGTTAGACTGGAAACATAAAAAGCCCAAGAGGCTGAGATGTAGCCAGAGATAGTACCAGTATCCGAGCAGAAAATCGTAATCCATATTTAATTTTATTATAATGACTGTTTTCCCCGACCTTTTGAGCGCATCTTCCCTGTTCCAGCCAACACACAACTTGGCGGAAAGCTCATTCTGCTAATAAGAGGGTTGTCTCATATTTTGCCAGAAAAAAAAACAGTAAATAACTTTAAAACACTATTGTTTTCTTGAGTGTTCTCCACAAAGAGAAATGCATTATTGCATCCCTTGAAAAAAATTCTGGAAGCAGTTATTCCACTCGCCTGTTGATAAATTCAAAGTAGACTTTTTGAAAGCGTTGACTGCATCTTCTGGAGACTGGAAGCTTTGACCACGCAGTTAATTCCCAATTTTTGGAGAAGTGCAAAAGTCGTTAAGACTTAGGTCGGGTCTGTATGGAGGATGGTCCAACAATTCGATGTTTTCTTGCTTTGAAAACTCGTTTTTATAGCTGTGTAGGAACTTGCATTGACTTGGTGGAGGATCATTCTGTAGTTAAGGTGATAACTTGTACTTCAGTCTTTATTACTCTAATGAAATGAAGAAATAATACCACTTTATATTGAAAGCAAAATATTTTTTATAAAACACTATCTCAACGTCAACGTGGTTGAAAACACATGTATAACATTATTTTTGTAGCGGGACGGAACTTCTCCTTCTCCTTTTTGGACTTGAAATTATTAATTCAAAATATAACAACACATTCGTCGTTGGGAGTTGGTTTTTCAAACATCGGCAATTACTTTTGTCAAACAACTCGATATGTACCAATCAGCAGTAACAGTTCCTTGTTCTTGCAGAGGAATTGTTGCTACATGACCCGCTTTTGAGACAAATGTGGCCACCATCTTTTTGGTAACACTTCGAGAACTGATAAATTTGGTTGGTTCTGGTTCAGCTTGGAACAACCAAACTGCTGACTGACGTTTATTTTCGGTGTGGAGAGTGGATCCAGGATTCTTCACCACTAACAATATTTTTTGAGTATCCTGCGTTAAGCCGGTTAAGAGTTTTTTGACAGCAATTGAATCTAATTGCTTTCTGTTTTTCCGTCAACAGATGCGGTAACCAACGGGATACTACTTTTTGTACAGATAATTCTTCATGTAAAATTTGTTTAATTGTGGTTTTTGAAATGTCCAATGATGCTCCAATTTCACGATATGTGACATGACGATCTTCTTGGTCCAGCTTACGTACAGCATCGATGTTTTCCTAGATAATTTTCCATACCAACTAGAAATTGTCGACTGATGGTGGTGCTTCATTGCCGAAAATAGAAACCAACTCGGCAAGGCATTCTTGTTGAGACAACTGTCATCGAAAATTTTCTCGGCTCAATTTCATTTTTCGACTCAGCTTTTCACGAAACGGTCTGAAACTTGGTTGTTAAGTTAAATAAAAATAACAATTAATTTGAACATTTGATATTTGTTGACAGGCCGTTATATACTTTTAAAAGACAACCCTGGTAGTTACCTATTTAAAACGGAATTATTAGATTTCAAAACTCAATTTTTCCTTATAAAAAGGCAGTTCAACTTAATATTTTATTTATTAGATACTTGATTAGTAAACACAGTAATCATGATCACGAGCATTGTATCGATTTATGCTCAATACTTTGTGCCGTACTGTCACCAACGATTTTATTTCGACCTCTCCACATTCCCTTTATAACAATGATATGAATTATGTGGTATTGATTCAACCTAATTATAGCCGTTGTCACATCATAACATTTTATCGTTTCCATCCTAACCAACCTAAAATTTACTTTAATGACTTTTTCTTTGTTTCATGCTCATAATGGGTCAGTTATCTTATCTAATTTAATGAAAAATATTAGTGTTATTGGACAATATTGTTTGCATAAGCCCGAAGTTAATAGCAGAGCTTCAATAAAACTATAGTAGATGTATAATGTTGGATATTTTTGTCAACTGTGAAGGTACACTCCGTTATTGAAATATTCACCATAGGCGTAGCCAGTATTTAAGCAGGAAGTATCAATAAAATCTGTTTTCCAGAGAAGGCTAAACATTCCCCTGAAATATTGAGGATATATTTCTTCCATTTCATTGCTTTTCTAATTTTCGGAGTTTATTCAAATTAGAGCCCGCAACAGTACCCAGACCCTGAGTATTGTGAATTTTAATAACGCCAATTCACAGGCAACTACACTTACGCTGATAGCAGTCTTTCTCCGTCCTCCTGTGTACGAACGATACAGACCCTTAATCATATGGTATATAAGACAAAGCGCTGCCTAAATGTACCCAGTCCCTGAGTATTGTGAATTTTGATAACGCCCATTCGCAGGCTGAAAGCAGTCTTCCTCTGTCCTCCTATGAACGGACGATATAGGCACTGGTACGTAAGGCAAAACGTTGCCTAAATGTGCAATTACAGCAATTCACTATGAAAGTTTACTGAACCATAGAAGACAAGCTTTGATTTAAAGCTTCGATTATCTTTTGTTATTTAACAGTTAAAATTCAGTGCAATTTCGGAAGCTCTGACATAGACTAGACGAAATTGGAAATTGTGTAGACATTGTGGATTGGCTGGTGAGCAATCCGAGTTTGGTATTATTAAAACAATCCTCTGATGATAAGCAACTGTGAAATCACGGATTCAATATAATAAGCTGGTATGCTAAATGCGATTGGTTAACATGATCTAGTGAGCGTGATAACTTATTTTGTTGGTTCCTGTTTCAAACCCAGACAGAATAGACATCGAGTTTTAAGTCAGGTTTTTATTGAGAAAATTAACGTCATGCAAAATAGTTGCAATACATTTTATCGTCATGTCAACTCCAACTAATAACAGAATATCACCACTGCCTCAGATATTGCGCGAAGGGATGCAATACTTCTGCATAACATTAATACTTCACATTGGACACTTCGGAGGGGATTTTGTCTCCTCGGTCAGAGTCGCCACTGCTATACCTACTAATTCTCATTTCTAACTTCGTTTTTAAGTTCTCAAGGAATAATTCTTCAAAGGTGGTCGAAATATCTTGTGGGACTCCTGCTTTTATGAAGCTTCCAAGCAAAATGTCTATGTAACATTCACAGACTCGTTATTTATTTATGATTGACTATTAATATTATTGTACCATGCAAAATATTTTCTATTTATAACCATCGCAGTTGAAGCAGAAAACGACATATATCTTTCAACGATAGATACTTATTTTATTAATTTGAAGAGCTCAGTACAAATGGAAAAAGAGTAGGTTGAAAGGGAGAATCAATTTCGCTCTATCTCGCTTAGTACCTATCCTATCCATTTTTAAAGGTGAACAGTAAGGTGTGGACGTGTTTGGAACATTCTGAGTAACTTTGCATATATATGGATGGTTTAGCTACTAAAGTTCCACTGTCAGCAATTTAATGATATATATACATCCCGCTATCTATTGTGCGTCCGTACAAGGAAATGTATTTGTGCGTCCACTAGAAAGACTAAATTTTTGAATATTTTGGTTGCGTATATTTACTCTTTTGTGCATCTAGAATACCACTGTCGGTTTAAATTACTTTATATATACCAAAAAAAATTTGCATTTTTGACATTCCAAAGTACTTCTAGCTCCTCCCAGCCGTAAGTATTTCAACTTCCAACATATACGTTTTTGTCTGATTTGCATTCAATCATACGTCCATGCAAGGTTGCCAAGTTTTTCACATACCTATACACCAATTATTTCAGTGATACACTATTCTGCGTCCGTTCAAAGCATAACATAATTTGAGAAATTGTAGATCATGTCCATACAGGATAAATCGCGTATAAAAGTGTGTAGTGGTCCAACTGAAAATGTTTTAAAATTTAATGTAGTTAATTAATGAGTATAAATTGAGAAATTATTGGTTGAATTTTTTTCAAGCATTCTCATAAATAAAAACACGATATTATTATTATGACGCATGTAAAAAAAATTCTAGAGAATCTTTTTAAAATTTTTCATTTATTTTTGTTGTTCATATTTACTCTTACTTCACTACAATGACTAGCCAGTATAAATAAAATGATTCTTTAAGTTAAATGTTGAACTATGTAATATTAGCACTGATTTTTGCTGAAATATTTATTTCGAAAAAAATGTAGATATACAGTGATAAGATTAAATCTTATCGTCGACTTTCGAATTTCTTTAAATATCCGTTACAATAATGAGTTTCGATATTTTGTTGAACCCTTTTCAGGTAATATTCATCCCTTCAATGTTTTTAAATAGCAAAAGGGGTCTAGTAAGTAACACTTCATTTGGAAGGGTATAAATAGAAGATTTAAAAATTAACACATAGGGTATATTTATAGTCAATAATTTACGATCTTTAGACAGTTTATATTCGTATGTTTTGAACTTCAAGTAACAGCTGAAGCTAAACTGTTCAAAGTTTATTAAAATGGCTTATATTGACCTATATTAATTTTTCAAGCACTATCTAATGCTATAAGAAAAACCATAATACAAAGTGGTCAAAAACTGTAAAATTTTGATTTCCTTGTATTATGTTTTATATTATATCATTATATAGTGCTTAAAAAATTAGGACAGGACCATGTAGGTATGCATTTTTGATAAAACCGTTCAGCTTCAACTGTCACGAATTTCAATCATTTAATTATTGATTTAAGACCATGTTAATCGGCTTCGTTAAGAAGTTTAATTTGTTTGGCAAAATTTGAATGAGACGTTATTCTGCATATTTAAGAGCAAATGTCAAATGTTTTTGACGTCAGCGTTTTGCGTTCGGCTGCCATCTTGAATTTTTTGAAATGGCAACCTAGGTCGAGTGACATATCACAAAGAAGCTTATTTTTTTATTTCCAGAAATAGGAGCAATGTATCGCTTTAATACAAAATATCTTATAGAATACCCAGATAGCAAAATTTGATTCATAGGATATTCATAGAATGTTCCGCAAGAATAATGGTATATTCAGTGAATGTCCAAGAGATATATTTATTCTTCATAGAATATTCCTAGGATTAACACTTTGTTCAGTCTCCACAATAGTCGATGGATATCCTGTGAGAATATTCCATGAATATCCTAGATATTCTATGAATATCATATAGATATTCCGCAAGATGCATTCGAAGGATATTTTCAAGGAATATACGACGCATATTCCCGATATTACTGGAATATTCCAAGGATATTCAAACTGGCACATTCGGGGATCATTCCAAGCGAATATACCATGAATATTGCAGATGTTCCTTGAATGGTCCATGAATATTCAGATTGGCACGTTAAAGGGACAATACCAAGGGAATATTGTAAGTATATTCCAGATATTCTTTCAATGTCCTCCTGACGATATTTGAAGAATGTACATTTCACACTACATGAATATTTCTTGTAAATTAAACTCAACTATTAAGGGAAATTATATGAAAGGATATATAAAAACCAAATATTAATTAATTATTTATTTCCAATACATCATTATCTTCAGTTGGGAATTTTTTCATACGTTCTTTGGCTTTAGCTAACCATTTGCTAATTTCCACTTCAACATCCTTGGAAGTAGTTTCAGAGTGTTGTTTTAAGACAGATTCTAAAAAAAAAGTTGTTATAGTTTTTGTGTTTGGAATAAATATTATTTCCAATCCAATATCAATAATAAAGTATGAGTAATCTGTATAAAGTTAAAATTTGAAAATTTTACCAATATTTTTGCAATATCAATAAAATTGGAAGTAGAAAATGCCATAATATTCTATTATTTAATACACAACAGATGTATCGTATTTCAAATTTTGACTTGATATATCAACCCTGTTTGCCAACGAATACTGGAGTGGCATTCACTGAGACCTAAAAGATCTATTGTGCCCTGTTTGCATACATAAATATCTATTCATCTCGATCTTTCTTTTATAAGGTTGAGGAGCTTTCATTAGTTTGACATTGAATTATTTTTTACCAAATCTTGTTGTACATGGAAATAAATTATATAGTTTTATGTAAAAAACAAGCAATTACAGAAGTATTATTTCAAGAGAGTTATCACTTTTATGTAACTCAAATCGACATAGTACATTATAATAGAATACTATTCTGTTTAGCTTTAAAATTGCCCCTCTATATATTATACTCTGTGAGTTAATTCTATTTATAATAAAGCTTTATATATTATTCAATTACTTACTGCAACAATAGTGCTTTATCATTTTTGCTAAACTTGTTCAATTTAATTTATTTCATTCACATCGTGTATATACAAGTGCGCCAGTGCGGAAATTTATGGAACTCACATATTATATACTCCACTCATTTTGTCGTATTTTGACGTCCACCATAAAATTTGCAAAAATGCTTGTTATGATGTAAAACTATCGAAAAAGTAGTTTAAATTGGAAAATAATTGTGCGTCCGTATATCGGACGCACAACTACCATCGGGCGCACGATTAAATGTAAAAGGACAATGTACGGACGCACAAAGGCGTAAAGATAAATATATATATATATATATATATATATATATATATATATATATATATATATATATATATATGTATATATATATATATATATATATATATATATATATATATCTCAAGGACAGCATTCGATATTGTATTACAAGTTGTTTTAAATGGTAAATACATCTAATAATAATTATATATATATATATATATATATATATATATATATATATATATATATATATATATATATATATATATATATCTTTCTATCGTTAGAGCGTCCATACATTCTGAAATCGCATTCAATAGAGCGTCCAAGTGCATACAGCGTCCGTATACGGACGCTCTATGCACACCCCTTGTAATAATTTGTCCAGGGACTTGAAATTACGTCACGAACCTACCAACAAAATTTTTGGGGGACGCTTTTTTGATCATGAAATGAATGAAAATATACGGTTCCCGAATATATTTAGTTCGCGCAACTCTCCGGCAGAGACGCTAGGAGTATTAAGTTGTATATAGAGTATACATTTTATCTTGATAGTTATTCGCGCTTAGAGCGTCCCGAGATTTGACAACTCTGCCGTTTCAGTAGAACGTTAAATTGCTTATATTGTTGAATGCAACAGTTAGAAAAATACATTTCTGGTACATTTCTCAACTCTGAGTATTCTCTCAAATACATGCTCTCGTCTTTAGAGCGTCACGTCAACCACTCTCCTCTAATAGCGCCAAATTAAGAAAGTCGGATACATTAACGTGAGTAAAGGTTTAGATATGAGGTAGGAAGGTCAGTGAGCTGGCGCATTTCTTTATTAATAGTATTCTACAGTGAACGGCTAAATTATGGAATATTATTATTATTTCGAGAACCGTCGAGTTTTAAGGGAAATCCCGAAACAGATCGATTTTTGTTGTAAAATACCCATGTTATAACGTACATGGAGTAGGGATGACGTCACCGGTGTAGGTGTAGTGACGTAATCGTTAATTTTTTTAAATAGAAATCGGTATAATGTGACACCTCATTTGAACGAGAATTTAATTCCTTATTTAACGACATTACATTTTCAGCTAAAATATTTTTTTAAGAGTACGAAATCAATTTTTTTAATTTAAATTCAACCAAATTTCAACTAATGATTTAATTAATAATGTACTTTAAAGTAACCAAATTATGCATAACAATTATTTTAAATTAAATGTTCGAACTGCCATCCATCGGTTTCTTGACAATATGCGAATGTACGGACACATTCATCAAGTACATTGCGGATGACTTCTGGAGTAATTAGACTCTTTTCATGCCTAATTCTATCTTTCAAGTCCTGTAAGTTTTGGGGTCTATTGACATAAACTTTTGATTTTATGTAACCCCACAGGAAAAAATCTAGAGGTGTTAGATCTGGCGACCTTTCTGGCCACTCTATAAAACCTCGTCTTCTGATCCACCTCCCGGGAAAGTAATTAGGTATTTAAAAATTGACGTACTTCACGTGCGTAATGCGGAGGGGATCCATCTTGTTGAAACCAGATATTTTCACTAGGTAAATTTGGATTATTGGCATTTGGATACATGTTAGCAAGGACAGGTATAAGTTGATTTCTCAAAAAAGTTAAATAGCGTCTTCCTGTTAGATTTTCTTCAAAGAAAAAAGGGCCAATGATTCTGTCATTGATGATCCCTGCCCACAGGTTTGTTCCAACCACAAATCACAAACTGATTTCCAACTATTTTCAAATCGTTTTCAACGCGCATGTCTATTTAATAGTCTGATCCCTGATCAATTTATGTTTTTGGTTGGTACATCTTACAACTTCAGTCTGTACTGTACATGCGCTTGTGTTGGCATCGTTAATCAGCTGATCCAAAGGCTTACACGATTTTTATTATGATCAAAATTAGGAATATAACCAAGCTTTTTAATTATATCTAAATACAAACACATTCATTTATTTTGTAAGTTGGTAATGTGCGCCTGTAATATGGGGATTTTTGTCTTATGAAGCTCTTTTCTTATTTCGTTCAATCCTACTGCTAAATCCTTTATATCATGGTCTTGTTGCTGCAGCACCACACCATGTGTTTGAATTAATGGTGAGTTGATAGTACGTAGGCCATTCAATTGAACATCAACATATTTTTTTGTTGCAGCGTCACTATTTGTTGTCGGTTCCTTAACATTACAAATTTTCACATTTTCAATATCAATATTACCGTCCGGTGTATGAGGAAACGTAATTTTCGCTGGTAAATGCGCATAAGGCGTTTGATGTCTATGTCCGAATTTATCGACAGGCATAATTGAAATGAACAAGTTTCAGCTTGTATTATTCTATTATATCAGCCTCCTTGAGCTCATTGATAATTGCTACTATTTCGTTGTCATGTGACGTATTACCTGCCTCTTTTGAAGCAATCAACAATTTCAAACGATCCACCAATTCATTGGCATCGTCCCAATAAATATACTCCATAGGTTTATCATTATATGTTAAACGATCGATACATTTTCCTTTTGCTGAAGGAATCGATTTTAGACGAGTCAATACCTTGGACGATCTATTCGTTGTCGTTAGAGATTTTGTTTTGAATAAAGGTTTTATGATGTAGTGATATTTTTCAGTACTTGAGCCCTTGAGACGATCTAACGTGTCTAAGTGAACTTCAGTTTTTGCCAAAAGATTTTTATAGTTCTGTAAATCTTGATCATTGTAACTGGGGTCTCGGTAAAATAGAAGTTCATACAAGCCTGGCGTTCCAATAACATATCTTCCTTCTTTGTTTTTCTCAGGAAGTATGTTTATATTACCGGTTTTTCCATCAAACGCAATTCGACGTTTGCCTAATAACCAACCGATTTCATCATTGTATATCGGACCATAATTTTTATCGATTTTATCATCTTTTTGGAAGTAATCTTCAATGAACTGATGACTGATGGCAGGATATTGGTCCAAATAGTCTGCGAAAGCTTCCTGGGAAATTTCGGGACGCATCTCTTCTGGAGATTCAGAACGTGTAATATTGCCGGATTCATCGGTTTCGGCCACCGGTTCCGTTTCGAGAAAAGGTGTAAACACATCATCAGGTTCTTCCTTTTTTATATAATATCGTGTTTTTATTTATGAGAATGCTTGAAAAAAATTCAACCAATAATTTCTCAATTTATACTCATTAATTAACTACATTAAAATTTAAAACATTTTCAGTTGGACCACTACACACTTTTATACGCGATTTATCCTGTATGAACATAATCTACAATTTCTCAAATTTTGTTATGCTTTGAACGGACGCAGAATAGTGTATCACTGAAATAATTGATGTATAGGTATGTGAAAAACTTGGCAACCTTGCATGGACGTATGATTGAATGCAAATCAGACAAAAACGTATATGTTGGAAGTTCAAATACTTACGGCTGGGAGGAGCTGGAAGTACTTTGGAATGTCAAAAATGCAATTTTTTTTTTGTATATATAAAGTAATTTAAACCGACAGTGGTATTCTAGATGCACAAAAGAGTAAATATACGCAACCAAAATATTCAAAAATTTAGTCTTTCTAGTGGACGCACAATTACATTTCCTTGTACGGACGCACAATAGATAGCGGGATGTATATATATATATATATATATATATATATATATATATATATATATTATTTTATATTCTTTAACCATTATTATAATAATCGCTTGATTTTTATTTCTTGGGTATGGTTAGGTTTTTTATATTTAATAAATTAAAAATGTTTTTTCGACGTTTCGCTTGAAAGCTTTTTCAAAATGTCTATTTTCTAAAATGTCATAATGAAGTAAACATATATACAGTTGTTATTTGGTTATGATTACAAGTATTAACTTCAGAAATAAATTTACGATATTTGAAAAATAGATTTAAAAAAAAAAGTGCGGTTATTGATAATTAACTTGTTATTTTATTAAATTATGATAAATTTGACTCAATTTTTTAATATCTTGTTTATCGTTCACAGATTTTTTTTCTTTTTTTATATGTATCATTTCTTTAATCGTTAGTTTCTGATAATTGGAGTCCTGTGTTAATATTTTTGTGTTTTTGAAGTCAAATTCATGTTTTTCTGTCGATTCATGTTTATGTAGAACTGTAGAAGCATTTTTTGTATATTTGTGGCCGTTGAGACGATTTTCTAGATGTTGAGTTGTCAAACCTATATATTTTTTGGACAGTTTAAACATGGTATAGAATATATAACATTAAATTTTTTATTGGTTTCAGTTGGACTTTTAAGTTTAGTAAATAATGATGACAAAGTATTTTGAGATTTATGACACACGTTGATGTTATGTTTAGACAGTATGAATTTTAGTTTTTCTGAGAGTTCGTTTGTATAAGGCATTGCTATGTATCTGTTTTGACTTAATTTAGTTTTTGTGTTGTTATTTTTAGTGTTATTGTAGAATTTGTAGGTGCGTAGTTTGAAAATTCTTTCTATATTGTTTATTGGGTAGTTGTTATTTTTTAAGGTGTCTTTCACGTGTCTAAATATTTCAGGACGGTATTCTGGAGAAGTCAATTTAATAGCTCTATCGGTTTCTTTTTTATATAGTTTAGTTTTTAGTTTGTTGTTATTAGTTCTAATTAATGTTAAGTCTAAAAAATTTATTGTATTATTTTCTTCAGTTTCAACGGTAAATTGGAGTTTTGGATGGAAATTGTTGAATGCAGTTAAAATATCATTGATTTTGTCTGATGGAATTGCAGTTATACAATCGTCAACATAGCGTTTATAAAATAATACATTAAAATTTAAATTCTTTAGTACGTTCTCTTGAAGATGTTCCATTATCAATTGAGCTAAAGTTGAGGATATAGGAGAGCCCATTGTGCAACCGTCTAATTGTTGGAAAAATTTATTTTGGTATTGAAAAAAATTATTTTTTTGAATTAATAAAATTGCTTCTTTGAATTCATTGTATGATAGAGTGGTGTGTTCTTTTAGTGAGTTCCATTTTATTTTTAAAATATCTATTATCTATTCATTTGGAATATTAGTGTACAATGAAATAGCATCTAGTGATATAATTTTATCTATAAATTGTTTGAATGCGACTTTTGGAGCAAAACCGGTTGTATCCAAATTTTGTAAACAAAAGCGGATATAACCAATCCCGTCCGTGCCGAGAACGATTTCTTAGTTCACCTTCGAAGTCAGTTCGTTACTGATGCCACGTGTCTTCAGTCCTGCAGGATTTAAAGAAATAAAGTAGAGTGTCTGGTGTTTTGAGTTGAAAATTGTCGATTATGGAGGACGTTATCAGTGTACGTGAAGGAAATGATGGAAGTAGGAAGAGAAAAAAAAGCGAGAAGAAAAGGGAAGCGCGTAAAAAGCAAAGTAAGGTTAGGACATGTTTTAAAGTAAATTTTTATAAGAATTTCAATATTTGCTGGGTATATAAATCCCGACCCTACATTAGAAGGTTTTACACGTCCTTGTAGTCATGATGGTACAACCTATGAATGCCGTAAAGTGAGTATGCGTGATATTCTGACGCATAGAACTAAGTTTTATGAAAACAACGAGAAAGTTTGCCAGTATATGATTTTATGCAACTATATGAGTGTTATTGTACCTAGAAGACGGCGACAAAATCAAGAAATGAAAGCAAGGAACGCCACAATTTTGTTACATGTTGAAAGCAGATAAAACTATGGTTAGAGCTTGCAAAAATTTCTTCGCTGCTGTTTTAGCCGTCAATAACACAGACTTGTCACAGTTGCGAAGATTCTGGCGAAAGGAGGTGTTCCAGAGGAGAAAAGGGGAGGTGACAGAGTATCCAAGAAAAGTGCATCGAAAAAAGAAAAGGTGCGACAGTTTTTGGTAACTTGCGAGTTAAAGAAAGCCACTACAACAGAAAAAAGTCCAAACGCATTTATACCTTGCTGCAAGTCTCTCGGTGGCAAAGCTGCACAAAATGTATATCAGGCAATGCAAATCAGAATATCAAGTAGCCTACGATATGTTTAGAAACATGTTCTTGGAGTTTAAATTACGAAGGAATACACCTTCTCAGACTATTCTATGAAGGATGTGGGGGCCAGAATAAGAACTCGCATATCATTCACACCCTGATGTATTGGCTTAAAAATAAATCCCCAGAAAATTTGAAGGAAATAATATTAACTTTTCTGATACACGAGGACACAGCTTCCTTCCTGCGGACCGAGCTATCGGTAGGGTGCAGAACATTTTGAGGAGGCATCCTAAGGTTACAACCAAAGAAATATACACAGAAATATATTCCGGTATATTCGGTCAAATCACTGGGAACAGACTGGCAGATGTATGATGTTAAAGGACTCGAAAAGGTGAACAAGAAAATAAAGGGAATTCCAGATTGCAAAAAGATTCACATACAAAAATGTGTGAATAAAAAAAATAATGAACGTACTATTAAAGTTAACAATTTCCAATTCTATCGTTTCACATCATCAGCCAACACAACTACTTGGCAGTCGCTGGTTAAGAAAGGAATTTCCGAAGACAACATCGAGCTAAATAGGTTACCATTGGGTACCTCTATTCCAGATAAGAAGAAAAAAAGTTTGATCCACTTGATGAAGGAGCATTTTGAGGAAGATTGGCGAAACGGATAAGACCTTTCATGGTACAAAAACTTATTAGGCAATAACGAAGGAGAAAACCTAGATATTTCGGAAAATAATGAACCCCAAGAATATCAAGGTGAGGCATGCGATAGCCTGGAAGAAGAGAGTGCAATACATATATAATTTTTTTGAGTGTTACTTTAATCAAATCATGTTTTAGTTCGTTTTTTTCTGCATATTTTATGACCTTAATCAACTTGTTCTGTTCAGATAGAAAAATAAATTATTTTAATGTGCAAAATTTACTTGATTTGACTGCAAAACCGGATATATCCAATGTTTTTTGCCGATAATGCCTAAATGATACCTTTTTTTTTTTCAAAAAAATATACGTAAATCAATTTGCTTAACATCATTACCTACTTTTGAACTATCTCTGAAAAAAAAAACAATTTTATAAAATAAACATGTAGGACGTTTTTTTCATCTCCTGACAAAATTTGAAAAGTGGATATATCCGGTTTTGCATGCGAGCTCCTCAATTTTGACTTAATATGTATTTGGGCGATAATTTGTGTGTATGCCACTTCAGAAGAGTATGCCTGGCTTGAGACTTCTCTCCAAGGGTGGTTCGACTCCTTGCTTATGTCACACTAGGCATGTCAGTGGGTTATTTCTAGACTATAATAACTTTTGGGATACCACTACCTTCAAGATAATGACGAACAATTATAAGACTATTTATGAAAAAGTAATAATAACTAAGGTGATAACGGTGAAAACACATTGTAGTACTTGTATGTAGATTATCAATATATGGAAACTTACATTAAACCGTACACGTTCCCCACAGCTCATATAGTTAAAAAATCAAATCCAGTAATCAAAACAACAACTTAATTTATGCCAGTTGAATAGTAGTTTGAGTGAAGTCTGTACTCTTAGGTACTTATCTGAGATGACCTAGAATTGTTCTAGGGTCGTCTTGGATGTGTCTGAAGGATTTAGACTTGATTGCCTTTGTGTTGAACTTGGAGGAGGACCTAAGAGGACCCTTGGGTTATTTCCTCCATACTAAAATAGAACCAGCGCGCACCGCTTGAAGCATTGTCTCTCAAATTTGCGCAATGTATCTCAACAAAGGGCGAGTCTGCTTTGAGGAAGACCAGAGCACAGAAAAAAACTGGCCAGCTGCCTCACTCTGTGGTACCGCTTTTGATGTTATATCAGGTCACTTAGTTCACAAGGACAATGAAGAGGCAGATTCACGATGTACCCCTTTGGTCCATAATCTTTCTGTGGTATAGCGAATGCTGCATAAAAAATAGCAGTACTTGCATAAAAAAGCAGTCTCGAGAATGGTGGAAAAAGGTGCAGAATGAGACAAACAAACACCTGAACGACGGCAAAATCAGAAGACGATTTAGGATTGCTGACGACAAGCTAGACTTCTGGTTATTATTTATAATTTGATCAGAACAGCTGTGCCTTCGCAACATTCTTAACGTATTTTGAATTATTGAATGAAATTCACAATTTTCTTCCTGGTTGATCTTGTGTTTTATTTTCTGTATCCAGAAAGTCCAAGAAGTGTCACCATATGATATTTACTTTTGCTTTCCTGTTTATTATGTTCACTCAACAATACTTGTCAGATGATAATTAAGCACTGAAGTAATTTTTAGTTAGGTTAATAGAAATCGCAAAAACGCCGCTTACGGCACAAGTCACATGCATTGTTTGGCTGCAACAAAGTGTTCCAGCCTGTACACAAAAATCCACTTTGTTAATATATTGTTACCAGAGAATTTTTGCTAGCTTGGGTCAGACATCAGAGTTCCGTCCAATAAATCAAGCCTAAAATCGATTTATATAATTAAGGCGAAGGTTAAAGT
This sequence comes from Lochmaea crataegi, assembly GCA_947563755.1. NCBI lineage: Eukaryota > Metazoa > Arthropoda > Insecta > Coleoptera > Chrysomelidae > Lochmaea > Lochmaea crataegi. Next base: position 25,309,354 of record OX387426.1, read on the forward strand.
TAACAGAATGAAAGTGAATATCTCCACCGCTGTTAATTTACTATAAACAAATTCAGGTCACAGATAATAAATTGCCCAGGAAGCTCAATTCATTAATTTCAATACTAAAGGATTCTTCAGTATTTTTCCAGTATATTATTATACAATGGAAACTAAACAAAGAGGCCCTTCCGTAGATTCCATTAAAACCATTATGTTTCTTTTGGCGACAGTTTTTTTGTTTGACAGGTTTTGTTGGATTAATTATGTTACAAATTGATTATTGCTTCAATTTTTTTGTGATGATATTTTGATATACTTGTTTATATTCATGAAAATGTCCAATTGAACTTGCAAACTATTTGCGAAAACAGAAAGATATAGTTTTATTCTTCAATATTACGGAATGAGATAGTCTTTCCCAGTTTCATCAGTTACATTGAAAGGAATAAGAATATCTATCGGGCTAGAAGCATATATTTGGACATTATTTTAGAGGTGATTGGGTGATGTTTTTCCTGGCATATGCTGATAAAAGTAAAAAGTCGGCAACGGCTACGAATACGTGTTCGTCGCTTCTACAATTGATTTTGGACAAAATTTACACAACATCAGTCAGTAATACAATTAGAACATAAGATCTTTCAAGTGGAAATCCAAAGTGTTATCACTGAATCACCTGCAAAATAATTTTGCAAAGACGGTAGTATAGCCTAGCTTGAGTTTGCTCAATTCTGTGGTTATCAATGTTTGACGAACTGGACATTATAATTAGTTTTACAACGTCGTGTGTGTTGTATTGAAGTTGTGAAGTATAAGAAATCTTTCGTTATTTCCATTTAACTGTCTCAGCTCTTTTTCTATACTACTGGAATGTTTTTTCTATGTGCTATTTCTCATACTTTTGAGAGTGTCAGAAAAATTTTCTCAAGATTCTTAAGCACTTGGCGTACGTTTACTTTCCACTAAAAAAGTGTAGATTTGATGGTTTAGGTTCCCTACAATTAATGATAGATCTTTTCCGTGATCACAAAAAGTTTTGAATCCACAAATAATAGAATGGGACTTCTTTTCTGGTAGTTTGAACCCTTGTTCCTTCCACGACCTAAAAGTTTCGGTCGGACACTGAGGACAAAAGAGAGTGACAAACCTGCGCTTGCGTCAGCTCACTGAATAGCTAACGTCAGAATGACAATAGGAAACATGTTTTAAAGAAAATTAAACCACCTTTCGCTACAACTCACCACCAATCAATAAAAAAATAAAAACCTCACCAGACAATTAGATTTGTTTACTATCTCATGGCTTGCTCATAAGCCTATGTCTATCAGCCGTATGTTTAGTCTGTCACTGGCAATACATCGGAGATTTATTCCGGCGAACATTCTGGCCACTTGCTGGTGGAAGGTCAGCGCATATTTTGCTTTGTACAGTCGATCTCTTTCCTTTCTCCTCTCTGACGCATCGTCGAGCGGCTAAAGGCATCGTGCATCAGATAGAGCATGCGCAATTCATTTGCTTGTGATTTGCACGTGTTTCAACACTTGAGGAACTTAATATTCTCTTTTTTTGAAATTCGTTAAAACTTGGATAATGAAATGTGAAAATGAATCTATTAATTTATGGTATTATAACATAAATATCTTGAAAATTACACCGTAATAATATTAAAATATAAATGTTTATTGCTGTACGAACTCTAAAGTAAGGGCAGAATTTTAAACATCTGTACTATTAAAAGATATAGATATAGAAAAGATATAATTTGGAGTAAATCAAGGAGATGTATTGTTTACAGCCTTATTCGATATATATGCTGGGAAGGTATAATTCAGTACACAAGGAAACAATATTAAATGAGTCCGTACAGTTCATTGCATATGTCGATAATAAAGCTATGGCTGCAGGTCATGAGAAAAGTATGATAGAAGCATTTACTTAATTACAGTTACCTGTAAATAATTGTCATATAAGTAAAGCGTGATCTATAGACGTCAAAAAAAAACCGGTCCACAAGTGATGTTATTCCTTCTGATCGCAAACCAGAATGGTTGGTTCTATCTTAACAGATATACCAACCCCGTTTACTTTAGAAGTGTAATTCAATGTCTGTCGGGGCATATAGCCCGAGAAGTAGTTGTTGCTTCTTAGTGGACGGTCTGCTCTTTGGAAATTAATTTTTCTAATTTTGTAAAGCGTTTAATAGTATTGAACTATTATTTTTTGACGTCTATAGATCACGCTTTTTAGATGTAGAGATGTCGCCGATGTCGCACTCTTAGCATTTCCTTTACTAAGGCTAATGTGTTGGTGTGGTATCGACGTAGTCTCTAGTCCAGGATTATGCTCTCAGAGCTCTTGGACGAGTGGCATCTACCTTGTGCTGATGAGGCGCAAAAACGCCGAAACCGGTCCACAAGTGATGTTATTCCTTCTGATCGCAAACCAGAATGGTTGGTTCTATCTTAACAGATATACCAACCCCGTTTACTTTAGAAGTGTAATTCAATGTCTGTCGGGACATATAGCCCGAGAAGTAGTTGTTGCTTCTTAGTGGACGGTCTGCTCTTTGGAAATTAATTTTTCTAATTTTGTAAAGCGTTTAATAGTATTGAACTATTATTTTTTGACGTCTATAGATCACGCTTTACTTATATGACAATTATTTACAGGTAACTGTAATTAATTAAATACCTACAAAACCGAGATGGTTTTTTGTCGATATAGAATTTTGGTTTGTGATTAGATGTAGAGATGTCGCCGATGTCGCACTCTTAGCATTTCCTTTACTAAGGCTAATGTGTTGGTGTGGTATCGACGTAGTCTCTAGTCCAGGATTATGCTCTCAGAGCTCTTGGACGAGTGGCATCTACCTTGTGCTGATGAGGCGCAAAAACGCCGAAACCTTTCCACAAGTGATGTTATTCCTTCTGATCGCAAACCAGAATGGTTGGTTCTATCTTAACAGATATACCAACCCCGTTTACTTTAGAAGTGTAATTCAATGTCTGTCGGGGCATATAGCCCGAGAAGTAGTTGTTGCTTCTTAGTGGACGGTCTGCTCTTTGGAAATTAATTTTTCTAATTTTGTAAAGCGTTTAATAGTATTGAACGCCTGCAGGATTTCTTCCTTTTCCAGAAACTGCTCACTTGTAAAAGCCTAAGTAAGAACACCAAGATTGGAGTATGTAACTGATAACTACAAACGGTAGTAGTATGTAGGAGTTTAGGGATTTCTGGGAACAAAAATGGTATGGAAGATACTGTTTCCCATAAAGATTCAAGCCAATTAGTACAGAACTCTTACGTATTTGGACATAAAATATACTGTCAAGGAAGATGTAGTGAATTACATAAGTTCACGGAAGGTACAATGAATCAGACGGAAATTAAGATGGGAATACCAAATTATAAATGATTTACGAAGGATGGAGGTACATGATCGAACTTAAATCATTAAAATGTAAATTTATAGCCGTAAAAGCACAAACGGACTAGAGATAAGAAAAGTGTGGAGGATAAGAAAAGTGGAGTGATTTGTCGCAGGACACGAATCAGAAAGTACAATTGGAGCGGTTACAATTCCATCAAGATGTATAACCTTAAAGAGATCTTGTCACTTTTTTACCGACCATGGGGGAACTTTATTCCCACCCTTATTTTTTCTTGACAAATACACTCATACCAGTTTCGCATATTTCGCATTTCATTCGGTGGCGATTTGTTGGATGGACTCCTTTTCTTCGTGTCACTGTGATTGGAGGTAAACTAAATATGGTAGCGAGTTATTTCAGCGCTGCGATGCCTACGCAATCCAAATTCTATTATCAGAAAAGTGGCTGAATCTGTTCATCCATTTGTTGATAAGTTCCGAAATGGTTCTGTACCATGCAATGTTGAGAAAAAATACCTTACAAGTACGTTTCTGCGATAAAATGTCCAATTCAAATTGATAAACCTGGCCGAATCAACAAATGTTCCGGCAACTGATTACTTTTGCATTAAAATAAATAATATAGATATTTTACAAATTTGATAGAATAAATGCAAAATTATGTACATAATTATAATATTATGATGAGTTATTGTTTTATGTGAGTGCTTTTATTTTGCCACGTTGCTTCCATCAACATATCAGAGTCGATTCCATCATATTCTAAAATTAACGACTCCAACATTAACCAAATGTTTTATACAGAATCATATCAGTTCCACTCCACATGGCACTTGAAATTAAATCTTCATTTACTAACTGAAATTATACGTTATGTATCACTCCCTAATTCTTTTGACACCTTGCAGATGGCTTAAAACTAATAAAAAATTGTATTAAAGCGCGTTTGGAATTTGGTCCTAAATATTAGTTGACCTAAATTTTTTTAAATGAATTAGTCATAAGGAACGACAAAAATTATAACATGATTCTAATTTAATTCGTATTCGCTTATACTTTATTGAAGAAAAGACTGTTTGTGAAAAATTTTCTGGTGAACTCTTTGATAAAGTGTTGAACTGAATACGAAACCGGAATTGTTCTTGATAGGGAAACTCAATACCACACCTCCTGCAATAATCAGTTTAACAGGTTTTAAAATCCTTTTTATGTTAATATAAATTCTCTCAGTAGAAAAGGAAATTCTGTTATCTCTCGAAGATTTCAATTGTATCAACTCCGGTCGAGTGTTTTTAACAATTATTATTAATACACTTTTTGAAACCAGAAACTTCTCAGTTTCAACATGAACTCAAGAAAGTAACTTTTTCTCGTATTTATTTCCAAGCTAATTCACTTAACTTTAGGTAGCAGAAAAGATCAAAACAAGAAACTCAAGATCTACTTGATGTACAGAATTTTAATTTGAAACATAAGATGGCTGCCGAGGCGATCGAAAGTGGAAGAAGGGATAACTTTTATATTTTCGGGAGTTTTAAATATGAAAGAAAACAGTCATGAACGGAGACCGTAAAATTTTATACGGGATCAAATATACAAAATTGTACGTGTCATTTGGCATTTCAAAACTGTTTCAAATGCCAAGAGTAGACTATTTTAGAATAGAATGACATAACAAAATTATGGACAGCATGCAAAAAATATAGATCGTCGAACACTCCAAAAATATTCCAAACTGTAGATATTTGTGCTCTAGGGTGCCTCAAAAACAACGCCTAAGCTTAGCCAGATTATTCATTGCGTTTGATAGCAAAGCTGTTTTAAAAGTTCCGGAGTATAAAACAGTCTGGAACTGCAAACAATTCCTCAAGCAACTGACTAGACACAACAAAGTAACTTTGTTGTGGGTGGCAGGGCATGAAGGAATTGTTGGAACAGGTTTACTTAAGGCCTGATCAGGTTACAGAGCTAGCTCTAGGCTTTTTTCTCGGAAGCCTAGATATCTTGTACTCAAATATATACACAAGAGATCTTGAAGTTGTTGACTTTTCTTGTTTAATGTTACAAAGTTTTATTGTTCTCGACTCCGACATTTCCACTTTTCTTAATATAATTACTAAAAACACCGTTTCCAGTCTTCAGTTTTTTTTCCACATTCAACGATCGCCTCGTTAAAGTCTCGGAATATCAGCTCTCCAGCAAACTAATACCGACGCCAAGGACCTTCTGGAGCTACGGCCAGTATATTTCGCAGTATTAGGTTATCGAAGAAATAATGATGCAATACGACTCCGAATTCTTTCAAAAGTGGTTATTCCGATTATGTACTTGAACTGTAAAATCTCCCATTCCTATACTGGAGAAAAAATCTATGGTTTTCCGCTATTTTAGGATGCTGTGAGATGTAGGTACTTACGGCAAATTTCAGCTGGATTAAATTCAAGCTCATTGTTATTTTCAACTACAACGTTCTTGATATTTTTGTTTTTAAATGAGGAATTTCAACAATTATGTAGGAATCATTGTCCTCAATATAATTTACTGTAAAGCATCAGGCAAGCAAGCATTTTTCGGCTTTTGGTCGACATTTTTTATTTCAATAAATGCCTCCACTTTCAAAATGGAAAACTTCGACCACAGGGTTGATGTCTTCAGAGTTCCCGATTTCTTCCACTCTAGATATTTTTTCCTGGAAACATCAACTATCAGTATGCTTTCTCTTACAAAAAATGGCACTTCACGTAAAAATTTAAGGATGAAAAATCATCTATTTTTGACTTCAAGCACTTTTCGCGCGCTGTGGTTACGGTGTGAGATTGTCTGTGACAATAACTGTCATTTGCTGTTGTCAAATCAATTGTTTACGAAATCCGCTAGATATAACGTGTCAAGAGTTTTGCACAGCGGACGAAAAGTGTCTGCGGACGAAAAATACGTGCCTTCAAAAATAGTCGATATATCATTCGGAATTCCGCAATTTTTTGTAAAGCTTGACGAAAAAATGCAATGGGCACTACGGCGAATAACTGTCTATTGACTCGACTCTCAATTGGCAGACTCGACTATAATAGACAGTTTTGCGTCCTTGGTACATACATAACTATTTTCGTATAGTCTATTTTATGTTAAATGAAAATGTTAATTATTTCTATAGTGTCTGTCAATATAATTGTTTAAATGAATCATATATTTTCTGGACTCTAAACTAACCGTTCTTTGTCGCTTTCTATAAATAGTGATAGCACTGAATCCCGGATATTTATAGGAATACTGTCAAAATTACGCCACTGTAATTTTGAATTTCGATGCTCCAGCGTTATGGAAATGCCAACGATATTTATGATGTAATAAAATCAGGGAGACCGTAACTTATTTTTTATGCAGAATATGGATTTTCCGAGAGAAATCTGATACGCCAACTGCCTCTTAAATATGTTTTGGCTATAACGATCGCGAGGAAAAAACTATTAAAAATTCAGCAATATGGAAAACTAATCAAAAATTTCGTAGTGTTTCAGAATGTGTCACTAGATATATTCGTGAAATTGAAATAACTAACATGAGTGAATAAAAAGAGTTGGAACAAATTTGACTTTCATAGTATCTCTATTTTTTTTGTCATAGGAAAATACTTATTTATTATTTTTATAAACTTATGACTGGATACAAATTTCATAATTCAACATCAGTCGAGTCCAGCTATCAGTAATGAAAAACTCAAGGTGGAGAATAAGAATGAAAAAATGGAAGCTGTTAAAATTCCGTTTATCTTAAAAATACAAAAATAAATGTTTGAGTGTTCGTATTTTATGCGTTGCCGTACCGTTCATCCGATTGCTATAAAACTTTGCCTACTCATTGCTGGCACTTGCACAAAGGTTATGGGATACCTTCTATCACAAACTCGTAAAAGATTTACCATAATATACCTCCAGTTTAAACCGTTATTGATTTATCAAACATTAAAAATAATGGTTATGCTGATCACTCATTTATTTATTTTGCTCTGAAGGCGTAGGGCTTCAAAAGTTCATACAATTGCATTTGTTGTCATTCAAGTTTATTAATTAATGGTCAGCATATTTTTTTGGATGCTTTTTGTACTATTTCTCTCCATGATCTTCTATTTGCTGCCATCTCCTTCCGATTCAAAATTTCCATCGTTTTCAAATCCACTTCGACTTTGTGAAAACATCAATTTCTGGATCTATTCCTTCTTCTTTTTCCAATTAAGCCTTCTATCAAGAACTATGTTTGGTAGCCACTCCCTACTTAATCTGCCCACGTGCAATATCCATCTTATTCTTTGCGCCTTGAGAATTGTTACTATATTAAGCACTGGAAAATTAACTGGAAATGCAAAGTTATGGCAAAGGCCTTGGCTTCAAAGTATGATGGTCGTCCGATTCGATATATTGCAATCACGCATTACGGAATCCAATGCGATACAAAAATATCGAGAAACTGGAAGTAGATACACAGAAGGCGGAGAGCCACAGGGGCTTGTCAAGATCGATTCCTGCGTCTTCAGGTTCTCTAAGAACTTACAGCTTTTGCTGCGCTTTTAGCTAAACGATTGGCAGATGTTGATGGTACTGTAGTTTCACCGGATACAGTAGAAGGTTCAGAGAGCAGAATCTAACATCTCGTGTAATTGCCTCTATTTGATGCAGGTCATCGACAGCAGAGCCTAACATTTGCTCTAACACATGCAAATTGGGACATGGACGACTGGAGGAACGTTCTTGTTACGTGCGACCCACGTTTCATGCTATATTCACCTGAAAGACGCAGAGTGTGGAGAGGAGCAATACTCTTAATGTTAAGTATCTCCTAGAGTTCAATTTGGAGGCGGGGGAGTAATGGTGTGGGGCAGCATATGCTTGGAAGCCCATACAGATTTCGCTAGACTTCCAGTAGGTATTAACGCTGATAGATACATGTGGTACCTACATGCCATTTATAGGACAAAATTTCCTCTTTATGCACATATAACGAGACAATATTTGGGTGATGACGACATACAAGTATTGGACTGGCCCTCAATAAGTTCGAATATCAACGCTATTGAGCATATTTGTGGGATAGATTAGTAAGACGAGCTAGACCGATAATTCATTTGAGGAAATGGTTCCGAAACGATTCATTATTACGTTTTTATACGTAACATCAAACTGACAGGTAATTTAAATGAAATTTTAGTTTTATGATAATTACGTTGGCAGTGTTCTCAGCTCAATCACGACCGAGGGCAGATTTTCACCGAAAATCGAGAGAAAAGGGGATTGTAGTATTACGTTAGATATGTATATGAACAAACTGCAACCAAGAGCTAGACTTGTTGCATAAAAGGAAGCATAATACAGAGAATAGAAGATATGTTACCATTTTTCACTTCGAATTTCTATTTAATATGTTTCGTTGATAATATGTGAACGATTAAAGTCAGGGTATTCAACATTTTGTAAGATAAGATAATGGGGATAACACATCATACGCCAGACGCTTTGCATCTGGTTTTCCGCAGTCAAGCCCCGAAAGAAAGAGTTTTTGGAAATGAATGAAAATATGAACCAAAAGAACGATCCTGGAGTTGACTCAAGCCAAACGCAATTTGAAATAATTACAAATTTGGACGACTTCATTTGTAAATATTTTAAATTATTTTATGCAATTTTCATCAATACTCACCGTTTGCCTCGCCCAATTTCGAGAAACTAGTATTTTAAATGGTAGGTACTCAGGTATATAATTCCTAAAACCTGAAACAAAAGTGCTCAAATTCTCAACAAGCAATAAATTTACCCTTTTTCATTATTCCTGTATGCGGCTGTGCACTTGATAATTTTGATATAATCAATACATAAATTCTTTCTACAATAGTTGCTTTTTCAAATTTTATTTTACATAGGAAATTGAAAATTTTATGATAATGTTTGATTTGAGGAATAAAAACTAGTCTCCACTTTTATTGTGTACCCCGTAGTGTGTGTGTGTATGTATCTAATTGACACATACGGTTTCGTACAATACCCACTTCTCTTCCAGTATTACCACCCGACAATATTTTTCCGTGTCTAATGAGGATTAGTGTAATTCTTTTTTTTTTTGTTCGATACTGCCGACAATAAAACACATTTGGAACATCTGCATGGACCCCACACTGATAACATGTCGCCGAATTGAACGAATCTCACGCAACTATTTTGACAATATTGTTTCCTCAGCTTGGCTTATTACTATAAATCAATTCCGAGACGACTTTTACTTTGTTTTAATAATACTCCCCTTTAAATAAATTTTAAATTCATCTTGAATAGAAATAATTATATGTTCGAAACTTAAGCCGAAAACCAGGCGTTCACTTTTCACACATGTAGGACGAACAGATCATAGGCGGAGTTGGTTTAATGAAATAAATACAAACAGCCGTTATTAATCCAACAATTGCTGGTTTCAAGGAACAATCAGCCTCCTTATGAACCTTTGGGAGTGATTCATAGACCTGTTGCTTCAAAAGTATGATGAATGAATCAAAGGGCATTGTCCGATGTTATGATCTGGTTAACAGGATTCACTTTTATATAACTATAAAAAATACTAATAACCTTTTTTATTCTAGTGAATCGTTATCTACACAATATTGACATTTCTTAAAAAAAAATAAAATGATTATTATGGACGCCGATCAAGGAAAGATATATACAGAGTGATTTTTCTCGATAGCACACTAGGCATTATGGCAAAACCGATAAGAATAAAAATTTTGAAATTTGTAGTAAGGCGTTATGCCGGAAGCTGCAGTAACCTTCGTTATTTTGAATAAAATATTTTAAACCCTTTGAATTGCTGACTTGATTACAAACAACTTTTCATAACAAGGTGAATGCCACCCCAATATATGTACATACATACAACAAGATTCCTAAAGAGATGTATTTCAATATAATAATTATTTTCATAAAAAAAAATGTTGCACTGATATTTATAAACTTCATTAATGTTGTAATGAAAATTATTCAATTATTAACATCTATATCGGTCAGTATAAGAAGGTTCAATTATATTCTGGAGAAATATTCTGAATTTTCTATTCGGAGCGAAAGAAAATTAACGTTAACTTTTGGTTATCGCAAAATAACAATAACTATATATTTTTTAAAATGGCACAAATATTTTTTTCGGACCCCGTGCAATTCTATCGTAGATTTACGAGTAGAACATAAATAGTACCAATATTTACCTATATCTTTTTTTTCGAAATTTTCTGGTTTTCATTCATTTTACTCTTATGTAATGACTTAATGAGTCTTGCCATCTTAGATTGTCATGAATATAAATGTTGAGAAATTGACAATAAATGCCACTTTGTAGTAAAGGTTGAATTGCAGTTATATCGAATTTAGCGCTAAGAACCGTAAAATCACAGGAATCTTCTTGTCGTGCCGTCAGCAAAGACAAAGCTGTCAAAGCTGTTAGAGCCTACTTGACAGGCTCTCAAGGTGGCGATTCTATCTATAAGTAGGTTTTCTATGATTAAATCAAGTTAAAAGTATACGGTGTGTTTCATTTGAAATAGCGGTATAACCGGAAGTCGCCGAAAGTCGAGCGTATTTTCATTCGATGAATTAGTGTCCGAAAACCCTTTATTACAAACTTCCAGATTTTTCATCCTGTATAATAGAAATTACCCAGAAGAAATTTAAATTTTCCCATTTCTTCAAAGAATCGAAACGCGTGTTAAGAGCCAATGCGCTCTGATTTACCCGCGTAAGATTGGAAAGCTTCGAAATTTGGAGGAGGACAGACTCTGATTAAAATCCAAGCGTTAACCACGTGAGAGTCAGTCAGTACACTCTGTGCAAAATGTAAGTTTGAAGCGAATATTTATGTAAAGCAATTAGCCAACTGTAATATTCCATTAATTGTCGAAATTACCTTTAACTAAACTTGTTTGAATTACTATATAATACAATGTAGAACGCAGCATGTACTATTCAGTAGACCACATCAATAGAGATATCGAACGTCGCTCATACGACTTGATTGCTAAGATGGACAACTTATTTCAGATGGGTTAGACGAGTAGGCGATAACATTTGCATTTTCAGAAATGATGTTAAATGGATATTTTGCTATTTTGTAAGCGACACTAGTTCATTGCAGTAGTACGGAGGCTAAGTGACTATTTTATCATTAAATTGGTTACGATATATTGATATTGTATTAAAAAATAGTAGCCATTATTGTTATAACGTGTTCAAATTGAAAATCATAATAATATTGATTTAAGTGCCCACTTCTCATTTATTGACTTGTAATTTAAGAGTCAATTATGACTAAATAAAATAGGCCATAAAAGTAGAAAATATGATTGAGTAATAATAATAGTTTTTTTATTCATTAACACAAATACAAAAAAAGCATATACAAATTTTAAAGATATAAATCCATAGATAACCATAATAATAAAAGTTTACTAGAATATAAAAAAAATTAATGATACAAAGATACTCGATAAGCCAACAAACGCTTTTTTCGAAATTTGGTATAATGTGCATAGTAGAAATACGATCTTTGAGTAGGTTACTGGTTTTAGCATTAGTGGTCGTAATTTTGCCTTTGACGTGTATTAGAGAGGTGGTTTTATACTGAATTCGGAGATTAATTAACATAATATGTAATGCTACAACATAAGAGTACAGTTGCCTCAATCCAATATACAGGGTGTAACAAAAAGGTAGGTCATAAATTAAACCACTTATTTAGGAGCTGAAAATAACTCGATTGAACCTAACTTGCCTTAGTACATAATATGTGCCTAAAAAAATTACAGCCCTTTGAAGTTACCAAAGACAAATTGATCTTTTCAAAAATGTCGACAGCTGTTTGACATATTTTAATGAAAATTTACCAGTTTCTTTCTTATGAATTGAGCATCTTCCAAAACAAAAATGACGTAATTAAAATTTTAGGGGAGTTGAGATCGATCCCCTAAACCACACTCCCTCCCCAAATTTTGTTTACTTTATATGAAGTTTGTCAATTCCATTTAAATTACGGATCAATTAATTACACCCAAATATTTGATTTTTGTTCCATGTAGATAGATAGTATCAATACCATCAATTATTTTTGGTTCATTGAAATACCTCGAAAAGTACCTAGCTTTACTACAGAACGATCCAGCTGAATAATATTTTGAAACAATTAAAAACAAAATAGATAATATAGGAAACACAACTTTTTGTTGGTTTATGTGAGATTAAATCATACGTACCTACCTATTAAGTAGGGCGTTTTATCATTTCTGGCATGTAGAAGGTATTAAAAAATTCCTTTAGTTGAATTTTCATTTTTTTCTCCCAGAAATTATCATCTCTTTCGATTTTCTGAATATGAACATTTATTGGAGTCCAAACCAAAAAATAACGAAGTTCTCGTTGAGTTATGAGGAGTTGCCCTTGGATTTGATAATAGTAGTTATGATTTTGTTTTAATGTGATTTCACCATTTTCATCTACTTGGAGGTACTTTATTTTTTTGTTGGCAATTCCCTCTTCAACGCTTATGTGTTGCAGAACTGCGGGACATTTTATTTCTATTATAGAATCATTACCTATAGTTCCATCAGGACTAACGCCCAGGAAGAACTCATCATCATGTCCAACGAACAATCCACAATTCTCTAATTTTAAATTTGTTATTTTTTGGAATGTTTCAATAGCTACTGGTTCATGATCCAATCCGTATTTGGTGTTTTTATTTCCTGTGAAGGGGTCGTTAAACAATCTTTTGGCCAATGCACACGGGTTCGCCGTTCTCTTTTTACAAATTTGACCGAAGGTAGAAGCAGTTAACCTGCACATCCTCTCCTCTAGCCACTTATGATTAGTGCTTTGTCCTCTAGTAGTACGCTCTATATTTTTTATTTCTTCTGAATTCTTTTTCAGGGAAATTTCTATTTTATTCTTTCTACTTTCCGCTTCTTCTACAATTAAAACCTCTTCTACAGCTCCATAGTCTTCATCTGGTCCAGATGTTTTCGATTTTTTATTAATTCGTTTAGTTTTTTTTTTTCATAATATATCAGTTCTCTTTTTCTCTTTAAACCCTTCTTCTGACAAAATTGTCAACAACATTGTTGGCTTCCAAACCTGCACCTTTTAGGATTTCCACAATGTAGTTTTCTCTACAATTATAAGAAACGGCCGCTGCTTCACACCTCATTTGATAGGATTTCTGACCCGAAAAATGTATCTAAAATATAACAGTACTTTACAAAAATAATGTAGTATATAAAAAAGGCAAGAAAATGTTAGCCTTCCCGATAGAAGTGAGATATAATTCGAATTTATAGTAAACAAAACGACGGATAAAGTTACAATGCTCAAAAATATTCCAAGGTGCGTTATAAAAAAAACGGATGCCAAATTAATCACTTACCCTTTCCCCTCCTACAGACTTATTCACAATTGCATTGAATTGCTCTGCGGGATAATTGTTTTTATTGAGTAGAAAGGAAGAACTACAAGATATAACTCTTTGGAGTGAGCAACTAATGTCTTCAAACATTCCACAATCTTGCATAATTGGAAAAAATTGTCAGTGTCCTTTTTTTTACAAAAATAATCTTCACAATTCTTGTGTTCACCGAAAATGTGTTTTGGAGTGTTGACTACATCTTTCTTAAATCCTTCTATTTTAGCTAAAAAGGACGTATCCTGTTTGCTCCTGAATTCAGCCGATTTTTTTATTGCTATTCTGAATTTCAAAATATTGTTTTTCAGTTTTCTCCTGAGGAAGACTGGTACACTCTTCAGAAGGGAATTACTTCTCACCGATTTGGATATTTCCTTCAATTTGTTGCACATATTACGCAATAAATGGTTTACACATTCCACTTTCTCTACTAACAAAGTTCCGTATGGCTTCACTTGAAATAATTTTTTAGTAATGCTGCTGTCGCCATCACCTATCAATTTAGAATATTTCATTGCTAAGCTATTTTTAAATCTTTCCACTATTATTGCCGATCCCATAGAGGTTGAAGATCCAGCCCAATTTTTGGCGCAAAAGTGATCTTTTGTAATTCCCTTCGTTTCATTTCGGGCACAAATTAAACAAAACTTATTTTGCACGCCCAGAAATAGTACTTTTTTGGTTGCCTCACCAATAATAACAGCTACTCCGGATAAAGCATTGTAGTTCGTCTTGTAAGATCTTTTTGACCAAGCTCCATCCGCTATAACTGTTACTAAAGGAATGCCATTTACATCAACATTGCCTTTCTCAACTGCAAGTTTCTTCTCTTCCTCACCTGCTAATTTTAATTGATTTATCAAAGTTTTATTAACATTATCTTGAAGTATCCTTTGTGTGGTTGAAAATAACTTTGATGTCATCGGCGGCAATCCCATTATTGTGAGCAATTCAGATATTTGTGAATACCCAGTACCGATCGAAATACTACCTAAAAAAAAATTCACAAAATAATATTTCCTCAATATCGAATAGCTGTAGTGTTACGAACCTAAAACTGTAGACTTGTTCATATCTGATATTTCTGGTTCTGAGGTTCTTACTGAACTCACTTCACTGCAAAGGTTACACATAATTTTTAGCATTGACTGTAAACCATGCCTATTTTCACCAATAATATCACAGTTTTGTATTTTGCAGTCAAAAAAGGGTTTATGGCTAATTTTTTTCATTTGTCCCCGAAAATAGTTTGTGTCCACGATCCTACACACTATTCCAATATTATCCGATACACACACACACACTATTATTCGAAAACAGGCATTGAGTAATAAATACCACAGTAGATATTGTTTTCGTTTAACAAAATACCGATTTAGTATCTAGAAGACGCTCGAGCTAGTTCTCCTCTTCCGTACTGTACGGCATGTATTATACAAGCTTGTTGATTTACATCTGGTCCACTATTTCGTGCAATATAGTAATGATTCAGAACGTAAGTGATGATAACTCCAGTTTCTCTGTACAAACGGTCAGTGATTTGCAACAGACTGTACTCCGTAAGATGTCGCTTCAGACCGTACCATTAAAATTCAAATTTTTACACACCTTCAATCACATTTTTCCCATTAATTAATCAACATAATGATTTCAAATTTTGACAGTATATTACTAGTGTGCAGCTTCGGTGAGGATGCATATTTATAACTGCACTGTTGAAATATTAACAAAATTTATTTCAAATTTCACAGCACGGAAATTTTTTTCCAAAAAATAATAAGCATCGTCTTCACTGTAATGGTTCATATAAACCCTGAAATTTTGAACGTATTATCTCAACTAATAAGGGAGAAAAATGTGTTTGAAGGAAAAATCACTTATTTTTCAAATTTAAAGCAAATCTTAAAATAATTTCTATTTCTGTTTATACAATTTTATGTATTGAGTGAATAAATAAATATCAAGTTTCAATCAATGAAAAAAAAATACACATTCTACAGGGTCTTTTAGTACATTTTAGCTTTTTTGGCGAGAGCGCACACAGCGCATTGCCTCTTAATTGCTTCGTAAAAAAGTAGGCTGCGACGAGAATCTAACCTCAATAATGCAGATGGCAGATACAACTGAGCCTCGGCAATGCGTGACCAAGTTTTAGCTAGTGACTAGTGACCTATGTTGAGATGATGGTTTCCTTATACCAAAAGTACGCTCTATCATGTATATATTTTTCTCTTCGCTTCTGGTTAGGCCAATCTGAAATTCTTTTGGCCGACTTTCCCGGTGGAAGTGGGAGGTGTTATCGAGTGGAATAATATTTTTTATATTCAACAGATTTTATTATTTGTGATCCGAAAATCAAAAACAGCGTTAGGAACCATATTTTTCATTATACCTCACCGAAAACGCTATCTTAACATGCCTATTAAGAGTACCGAAACACACGGGAAAAAGTTTTCCTGTGCGCTAAGATGCGTTATTGTTCAGTTCCCTTGGCAACACTAAACAACAATTGTATTATGACCGCAGATGTCAGTGTCTTGAATTATAGTATAGTATAGATTACTTACTAGTTTTTGGTTTAAGAAAGGTATAAGTATCGTTCATTACTCATCCATAAATGCTTTTCTCCACGATCATCACAAAATTTGCCAATTCTGAAATCAAATTTGATTACAGAATGCTGGAATTCTCTCTCTTGAGATTGAAGAAATATTCTGCAACACCTCTGCCCCCATGCAACTTAAGTGTATTTACATTCTCTCTCTAGTGATAGAATAATATTCTCACACTGGTAAGCAATAATAGCATTAGCGTTGACGCAGTTGATTGTCATAGTAGTGGCAAAACATGATTAAGTGTCAAAATTATTGTTGTCGCTTAACCCTAACCTAACCTAACCTCGCAATTGTTGAAAATTCCTCCAATAATGCACCAGTTTTTCATTTCGAGATTCAGTTACGCTGAGTAATACGAATATGAATACCCTCGATACCAACATGGCAGGTACAAGCGGTATTAAAATTAGCCAATGTACCAATTGTACATTTAATTTAAATGTTTAAAATTAATGTTTTTGATTTTTTTGTCCTTTCTGTGAAATTGTTTTTATGCTAATTTATTACTTTTTATATTGTTCTGTTCGGTTCTGTTCATTAAAAAATATAAATCTTCTTATTTTTTTTGTTTCTTTTGTGTAATGAATGAAGTAATGTATTATTTAGGACCACTCAAATGTATGTAGGACTAAGACGTCGGTAAGTAATTTACTTACCGACGTCTGAACGGTAAGTAAATCACTTACCGACGTGTTGGACTTAGAAACCAGTAAACACAACCTACCGTCCTGACAACCGATGCTGTAAATAAACAAAAAAGATCGATCGCGCAAAAAAACAGTTCACATGAGCATTTTGAATATTCAACATCTTACTTATGATCAACTAAAGGTTGCAAAAGAAGGAACTAACTGTAAGCAGTAGTTTATACCATGAAGAAAGTATTGGAGAGGGTTAATGGCACTCTTGGAGGGGTAGGAATTCCAATTACGAAGGAGGCAAAATACTGGGAATTATTTTAGACCACAAATTGACTTTGAGTCGACAACTACAGAAAATAATTCAAGAAAGAACGATGGTCCTTCACCTGCGCAGAAGAATGTGCGTGAAAAACTGGAGGCTACCAAAAATAATCAGTCCTCAGACCAATTACAACATATGGTTCGGTAGTATGGTAGCCAAAAAACTGGTAGGTTGGGGTGATCCAAAAATACGTCCCGGGATCTATAACAGCCGCACAAAAGCTTTGCTAAGACTACCGCCTCTTCATGTCTACATACAAGGCGAAACTAGATCAATTATCAATAAATTGACCAGAGGGAAAGCACCCATAAGCAGACTATTCGGTGAAATGTATAACCAGCCATACCAAGAGTTGGAAACCGACACCATAATGAAAATGTTATCGGTCGAAATGCTTGGGGGAAAGCTTTGGAACGGTTATAAGCAGAAAGTATGTGGTGGTTATTTCTAGTGGCAGAATACTTAAAATCTAGGTGCCAGGTATGAAAAATGTATCTCTCTGTCCTATAGTTTCAGCAGTGAAAGAAGATTTAAATTTTTTGTACCGGGTTGATACACATAATCAATACTTTTCAAAAAGTTTTCATTTCTCAATTGATTCAAATAAAGAAAAAATATATATAATTGTCTTATATCTTATATCTTAGTGTCTAAATAAAGCTGATCAGAACAAAAAGTTCTAGATATTATATAGAATGGAAATGATTATTATTAATTACTTTTTCCAGGTACACTTCAGAAATTTTTTCAAAAATCAATGCTTTCCTTTATCTCCCTTTTCCAATTTATAATTTTGATCTCCTAACGTTACAATTGATTTACTCACGTATTTCTTGAATTACCTCTGGGATATTACTGTATCTCTTCATCGTTTGTTGGAGTTTTCTTTTACTCTTTATACAATGTCAGTCACGTCGCTGGCAACTTACTTTTTTGCGCCTCCTTCACCACCAGCACCTCCTAAATGTTGGACACATGCAGAGGGAAAACGTGAAGCGAATAGCGTCAACTACTTTACATCTTGTTTGGATGTCCAAATGGCCAGCGGTGTTTGTCAACTGCACAAGACATTTCAAAATTTTCCGACTATTCTACCATCAAGAAATTCAAAGCAATTATTCTTCCTGAAAAATTGTTTGTTTGGATGGAAATTAATTTATTCGATACTTTTCAAAGACGGCATGGAGTGGAGATATTGTTTTTCAACGAAAAAAAAGTATTGAGGTAGAGGTTTTTGGGCAATCCTTAAATCAATTTATTTGTTCAGAAATTATTAGTAGTGCGAAAAATAGAGGAATTTAGTGTATTTATAAAATTCATTCTCATCAAATTTTTGTCATGAAATAAAATGAAAAAAAATAAAATGTCTTATGAACACTGGGTGAAAATACCAGAGATCACCTTGTTCCCAGGTGTGTCCAATACACATCAATCGAAGTTTCTTAATTAATTCGAGTCGATGAAGAAAATAATTGGGAACTTCATTCGTCTTGAGGGGTTTAAATGAGAACAACGAGAAAAATCCCTCTAAATGTTTTTGTTTCAAGTACTTCAATGTTTTTGTAGTTATATTTGTAGAAAAGTAAGAGAAAATGATCATTTGTACAAATGCAGGTCTATTTAAAGATTTTACATCATTAAGTAAAAACTGGTTACGATGTTATGTTTAGTAGGTACTGGCTAATCCAAAAGGTCAGTGTTTTTGGGAAAATCAAAATAGTGCATTATTCGGACCTCAATTCTTTGGCTTTATCTTTGTTAAAAAATGCCGTTATCTTATTCCATCTTCCACAAAATGTATCTTATGTTACGTCGGACCTGAACTGAGAATATGTAGAGGTCCCAAAAGAAAAAGAAAAAGACATACATCCGGATTCATCTAGAACTGTCATCGAAAAGTAGAGAACTGTCTGGAACAGGTGAAAAGTATAAGAGGCGGGACAATTGGACATCAGTTAGTTTAGTTTTTGAAGTATTAGAGAGTTGGGTTCTGTGTTCTGATAGTGAGACGTTATTAGTATTGAATTGTTATAGTAAAAGTTGGAGAAATAAAGATAGTTTTAGGAGGTATAAGGAGTAACATGAAGCTTCCCCGTGATCTTCTTTCCGGGAGACCTGCTCCTGGTGAAAAAGAAGAAGAACGTGCACCTCCTATGTACATAGAAATCTTGTAAGAAAAATGTTGCTCGTGAACGTTTGAAGCTCTGCAACGATACGGTGAAGGCTATACCCGACGTGCATACCACAAACACAAGTTTCTCGAGGGGTGACCCCGTATGGCTCTTCAATCACAAGCGCAGAAAAGGTTTGTGCCAAAAACTGCAACGAAACTGGGAAGGCACCTACACCGTTCTCAAGAAAAACAAAGACCTAATCTACCGCATCCAATTGTCAGCGAGGAGTAAGCCCAAGGTGATTAATGTCGAGAGGTTAGCCTCTTACTGCATACCCTATCCACCCTGTTGGCTTGAACCATACCCTAGCACTCAGATTATTCGGGACAATTAACTAAAACAAGAGGGAGCAATGTTACGTCGGAACTGTACTTTCAAAAACACGCGTTTCTTAGAGTTACCATGGAAACATCAACAACTTGAGATACATGAAGTCTGAATTAGACTACAATTTTTTGATTATTGATCTGACAGGAGTACCTTGTAAAGAAAAATAGAATATTACCATATAGGAAATGCAAAACCTTTCTTCAAGCATCAACAATTTAAATTTTAAAACTGGACATTTGTACAGTTAGTCCTGAAGCCAGCTGCAGATAACGAATAGTGATCCTTGATCGGATTAATTTTACATATGTGATAGGATGCTAAAATAGTGGTGAATGTGCGAACCATCCTCTAGAAAGCAATTTTGAAAATAAAATCATCGACGGTCAGGTGATATAGAAGTATGTATTAGTTTATAGCGTATAAAAGATACAAAAACTGGATTTTCCGTCAATTGAAGTATGTGGTTGTTTAAAGTAAACATTGAATAAAAAAAATTGGTCAGTTGATGAATAATACGTGGAAAGACCATCAGCCAATACAAATGGGATACTGCGGCATGATCCAGCCCCGCTCATCGATCTATATGATGAGTTAGGCCATTTGTTGGGCATATCTTCAAAAATAATATAAGACATCCATAAAACTTTGTCATCTCCATTGACTCCAGTGCCTATGTCAATGTGCCACGCCGAAGGAAGCATTTACAAATACGAATTACTGAAGATATTGGAGGAAAAAATAGATGAAAGGAGAGCTCCAGAAAATACTGATGTTATTATTTTTGATAGATTTTTCATTCTCCATCCTATGAATCAACTGGCAGCTTCTTTCGGAAATATTTCAAAACAAGTCTCACAGGTAATGTCCGGTCCATCCATGAAAAACTTTCGGAAATCATCTTCTTTGAATACATATGCCTTCTTGGTTACGTCATGCTTACTAATTGCTCTCATGAATGCATGCACTCTTACAAATGATTTCATATCAACTCCTCTTTATCCTTAACTAACATTGTAATTTTAAATGGATAACCCTCTGCTCCGACATTTTCTGAAGATACGCAAACACGACACGTTCATTGAGATCTATTATCTTTTGCTCTCCCATTTGCGAGTGAGAGCGGATTTTGACATTTAAGACAACTAATACCTTTGTTACAACTCTTTTGAAATTTCTACTTTAAGTTATTATATTTCCATTATGTTTGTGTTATTTTATGGGGTTGATAAATTAATGTGTGTGCTTCAAATGATAGCCAACTTTTTTTTTAATGATTCTCGCATAAAATATCGTGTTTGGCGGAGGTTTGAATTCACACATATTGCGATTACCGTTACTACTGTTCCCTTCAACTTAACTCTAAGAAATATACAAGGATTATTTTGTACTATTTTTGTGCAGAAGAACGTCGCGTTTGCCAAAATAGACATGATTAGATGAAAAATTCTGCAGCGACATTTACGGTGGTTTTCTATAAAATACTGCTTTATACTTAAACTGTTTACTGGAGTTTACCCACTCTGTTTATTTTTCCAGCTTTACACTCCCCATAAAGTTATCGTAAATACATAGAAACTTTTGAAAATTCACAGTTTGAGGGCTTCATCAGGAGTTTTATCATGCTGCGTGGTTAGAAATTGGAGTTTTATCCTCGCCATTTTGTAATAAGTTTGTTAATTTATAAAAGCACACCTTTATGCCGAACTTTCCCTGAATAAATTAGTTCACGGAATATTTAAACAATGTACCTACGCCAATTACGTAACCAAAGTTAATTACTGTGAAAGGCAAAAAAAAAGAAAAAACATTGGCGCAAATTTTATGATGTCCGGAAG
The DNA here is from genome assembly GCA_947563755.1 of Lochmaea crataegi. Lineage (NCBI taxonomy): Eukaryota > Metazoa > Arthropoda > Insecta > Coleoptera > Chrysomelidae > Lochmaea > Lochmaea crataegi. The sequence continues at coordinate 25,331,126 of OX387426.1, forward strand.
AAATGTGAATATTCAAATGTAAGACATAATTATAAATGCAAACAAATAACGGAGAAAATTGAATCCCATCAGAAAAAAACATGTAAAAAAATGCCTATGCACCTTGCTCAGTCGCATCATTGCATTATTTTGTGTCGTCTTTGTCAACCATACCTAACATGCATATGCTATTATGGGTTTAACCACTACACTGTATAGTATCAAGTTTATGATACTTGACCGAGCCCTAACGTCTTACCACAAGTTTACCTTGTCATTATTCAAGTGGTCTCTGATCTGTCGCAATAGTTCATGAATAACAAATTGAAATTGAATGCTATTTGGGAATATACCTAGCTTCAATATACCTGCTTGGTCTCATGAGATCCAGGCTTTTTTCTTTATCCACAACGAAGTTACATGGAGTCAAAAATGTCCTGGAATAGCTTCGTGAAAAGGATGGTACGGCGATATCAATTCCACTCGGCTTGGTGATGACCCAGATATACCTAAATACAACAAATCAAAACCAAAAATAGTTCCATAATCCTGTTCCAACTTCCAACGTAGCCCTGCAATAACAGTGACGTAGCTGAGGGTTGGCCTGGGCCTTCTCAGCATTTTCAGAAGAAACATTTTCACGCGAGTTTGGCGACCTATAGTGGTGGGTATTTTGATTCCGCCACTCATACGCAAGAGAATATTGTCTGATACTTTATAAATATTGTTGAAGGATTGATTGCATGTACCTTTAGATGACTGGATTGATTGCAGTATTAATTTCTATTTTACTAGCCCGGATGTGAAAATCTACTATGGTCGAAATTATTCGTTTATGATTGAACAAAATGCTACTTTTGAAACCAAAACTCTCTTTTTCACATAGACTAAAAAATCGAATCGCTAGAAACGCTACACGATCATTCACTTCATCATTTATGACGGGCGTGTTGATAAATTTTATTTTCATATTTTGGTTTTTGTTGTATATTTCATTGATAATTATCAGTATAGAGTTTTTATTACAAAATGATAAAGGGTGCAGATGAACATTTTCATTTCTTATCTTCTCGGAGGATGGTGATATAAATTTAAAATATTCTGTAGGTCATAGTCTTTCCAAAATGCGTCAACAATATCAATTATGTAAAATTCTAATAAGCCACTGGCATGGTACTAGGGGCTAGTCAACTTTCATTGAACCAAACTTTCTGTATTTCGAGCCAAAGACTCGGAGACGATTGGCTTTACCAAACTATATATATATGGCTTAACACCTCATGTGAGGTTGCGCCGCTTTCGCTTTCTAAATCCGTTTATCGGGGTGGATCAGTCCCCATCCTCGGTTTATTATTGTATCCGTTCGCTTATTTGCCGCCATTTCTTCCGATCTCTTGTTTCTTGCTTCCATATTGTCACACCTGCCCTGATCAAGTCGTCCTCCACCTCTGCCAACCATTTGGATCTGGGTCTTCTACGCCTTCTCTTCCCTCCCGGCTGCCATTGTAGCATAGCCTTTGTTACTGCTTCCTTCCCTTGCCTCCATATATGTCCCAGCCATTTGACTCTTTGAGTTTTAATTTTCTTAATTATGTCTTCTCCATTCAGTTCTTCTAATATTTCTTGGTTCGTTCTCCTTCTATATTCTTGTTCTCCTATCTTCACTGGACCCAGAATTGATCTTAATATCTTGCGTTCGTTTATCCTTAGTTTGTCTTCTTCTGTTTTCTTCATAGTTATAGTTTCTGCTGCGTACATTGTTATGGGCCTTATTATTGTTTTTTATATGTTCAACTTTGTTTGCCTAGTCACTATTTTACTTTTTAATGAATTTTTGTTAGCTTGGTATGCTCGATTTGTTGCCATTATTTTTTCTTCGACCTCCGTTCTTCTTTCCCCTTTATTGTCTATCATTACACCCAGGTATTTAAATTTTTGTACTTCTTCGAATTTTTTATTTCCTATTCGTATTTCCCCATTTGGTCCTGTTTCCCAACTTGATCCCTTCCTCCTCAATCTCCCTTAGCAATTTTTCCATGATTTTCCTTTTTTTTGTCACTAGTACTATGTCATCAGCATAGGCTATGAATTGACTTCCTGTTGTTCTAAGATTTCCCTTTTGTAACTTCCTCAAAACAAATTCTAGAGACAGATTGAACAGCGTAGCTGACAGTGAGTCTCCTTGTCTTACACCTTTGTTTATTTCAAATTCTTCCGTTTCTCCTTTTTGTGTCAGGATACTAAACTTTGAATGACTCATTGTCATCTCTATTAGGTTTCTTAGTTTTTTACTTACCCCTTGTTCTTTTAAAGCTTTCATAATTTCGTTCCTCTTTAGAGAGTCAAAGGCTTGTTCAAAGTCTAAAAATAACATTTCTATTTCATATTTATGTTCGTATGCTTTTTCCATAATCTGTTTAATAGTGTGTATTGCATCTGTTGTTGATCTGCCTCTTATGAATCCACATTGATATTGTCCTATAATATTTTGAGTTTCAGTTATTAGTCGTCTTTGTATTAGTGATGATTATATTTTATAGGCTACGTTTATAGTGTAATGCCTCTATAGTTCTTATATTCTGGCTGGTCTCCTTTTTTGTGTATCGTTATGATTTGTCCAGTTTCCCATTCGTTCGGCATTTTTTCCTCTTCCCATATTTTCTTAACCAATCTATATATTCTTTCATGTAACATGTCTCCTCCGTGTTTTATCAGTTCTGAATTAATTCCATCCTTCCCAGGTGCTTTTCCATTACTTCCTCTCTTGATAATATCTCTTACTTCCTCTAATGTTGGTTCTTGTGTAATAATTTCTTCTTCTGTTTCTTCTCCTATTTCATCTTCTATCACTGGTCCATTTAGTAATTCCTTAAAGTACGTTGTCCATATTTCTTTGTAATGTTTTTCCTCTTCCACAATTTTTTCTTGTTTGTTCTTTATTCCTTTTAATTTGTTTTTGAAAGTCCTATTATTATTTTTTATTTTTTTATAAAATTTCTTTGAATATCTGTTCCATTTCTCGTTCTCCATTTCCTGTATCCTTAAGTCCATCCATTGCCTTTTTCTTTTCCTGATTATTCTCTTGCTATCATTCCTTAGTGTTTGATATTTTTCTCTATATTCTGGTTTATTTGTTCTTATCCATTTTAGCCTAGCTTCTGCTTTTGCTTCAGCTATTTTTTGGCATTCGGTATTGTACCATTCTTTTTTGCTCTCCTTCTTCTTTTTACCTATCACTTTTTCCGCTACTACTTGTATTCCGTTTTTTATATTGCACCATTCTTCTTTCAAATCATTGCGTTCCTGCCTCCCATCTTCTGTTAAAAAATTTTCAAGTTGTTCTACGTATTTCTTTTTTCCTAGATTATCCTTTAATTTTTCAATGTCCCATTTTTTTTGTTCACTCTTGAGGTTGTGTCTTCTTGTTTTTAGTTTTATTTTTGCCATAACCATAAAGTGGTCTGAGTCTGCGCAGGCTCCTCTATAAGATCTTACATCTTTAATTGAGGATTGCCTTCTTTTGTTTATTAGAATGTGGTCTATTTGAGATTGTGCTCGCTGATCTGGTGATATCCATGTTATTTTGTGCTTGTCGGGATGTGGAAACTTTGTGCTGCTTATGGTCATATCCGCTCGTGTTGCTAAGTTACATAATCGCTGTCCGTTGTCATTGGTCCTCTCATGTATTGTATATTTTCCTGCGACGAGTTCGATATATTGTTCTTTTCCTATTTGTGAATTGAAATCCCCTATTACCATGATCGTGTCTTCCTTAGGGATATTTTCTATTTCTTCCTCTATATCTTCATACCATCTGTCTTTTTCTTCTCTGTTCGCAGTTTCCGTCGGTGCATATACATTTAGTAACGATAGGTTGGACGGTTTTGCTTCTATCCTCATGTATGCAAGTCTGTCTCTTATCGGCCGAAATTCTAGAATATTTTTCCTTACGTCTCCGAAAATCATAAAGGCTACTCAATATTGTCCTTGTCTCTCGCCCCCTGAGTATCTGAAACTGAAATTTTTTGTTTCTATTTCCCATTTTCCCTTCCATCTATGCTCTTGTATGGCAGCTATGTTTATTCCATATCTTCGCAATTCCGCTCCTATCTCTTGCATTTTTCCTGCAGTTAGCATCGTCCTAATATTCCATGTGCTTATTTTCATTGTTTTATATTTCGAGTTCTGTTTTATCTTTTGTTTCCTTTCCATTCTTCTATGATCCTCTTCTACTTTTCTTTTAGTTAATACTTTATCATGTCCTTGTTCAAGCCTAGTCGTCGTTTCTAGTTTTCTTTCTTCTGTTTCATCTTCGTTCACTAGTTTTTTGAACTAGTTTTCTTTATTTCGCTCTCCTTGTTGTCCCATCTCCATTCCTCTCCATTTATGATTATCTTGTTGTATCCAATTTTAACTATGTTTCCTTTTTGCCTTTCATCTCTTGCTATGTCCCTCATTCGCTTCTGTTTCAACCTTTCATTTTTTGTTAGATCGTTGTTGATGTATATTCTTTCGTCTTTGTTGTCCTTTAGTTTATTTTTATTCTGCATTAGTTGTTCTTTGTCTTTTTCCTCATTAAATTGTATCAAGCATGTTCTGGGACTTAGTTTCGTAGCTGATTTCACTTGCACATTCACATTCAACTTCTGTCTAGCGAAGTTCTCTATTGCATCTTTCAATATTGCAGGATTTTCCTCATCTATCGACAGTCCACTCATCACCACGTTGTTTTTCTTTTTGTCTTTCTCTATCCATTCTAGTGTTTTTTTTATTTCATTCAAATCTTCTTTAATTTTCTTATTTTCTTGTTTTATTAGCTCATTTTCCTTTTTTATAGTTTCATTTTCTCTTAATATTTTGATTATCTCATCTCCAAACCCTTGTTGGTCTTCTCTGATTTGCTGTATTTCCTTCTTGATTTCGTTTTGATCATGTTTCATTCGCTCTAGTCCGGCATTTATTGTTTGCAAATCTCCCTTGATGTCTTTCTTAAATTCTTGTAATATTTCTCTTAATTCGTCCATTTCTCGTTGTTTACCTGGTGAGTGCTCTGTTAATTTACTTTTTCGAAATATTTTTTCTTCCTCCAGTGACTCCGGTTTATTCCTTTTTTGGCTCATCCAACCTATTTAGTGTTTCGTATGTAGTTTGGTATAGTGTAAGCCTACTTCGTTCAGCCTCCACCCTCTACGAACTGACCAATTAAATTGAAATTTTACTTATGCTTCTCAGTTCGGCCCTGTACTAATTTTATTCACTTGCCGCTATCGCTTTTACAATTTAATATTTGCTGTATACTGATAAGCTGTGACCAGTTTTTTATTGCATTTAATTTTACAGACTGAATTGTATTATTTGAATTAATCCGTTTTCTTCGGATTACTGACTAATTAAAGGCTACTTACAATTATTATTTTGCGCTTCTGTCTCTCTATGTTGCACTAACTTACTTATACCACTTTTCAGATTTTTTAAATTAGGTTTTTCCCTAGCAATTTAACTCTTTATAGGATCGATATTAACCACGTCTTACTTTCACAATCACAGGTCCGTCCTCCAAACTGCGACCTATAAAAACTTTTATGTATACACTACATCTATATTTTTGTACAGGAAATCTAGGCTTCTGAGAAAGCCTATTATCCGTTTCTGTATCCTGATCAGGCTCTGAGTAGACCTGTGCCAGGTATTTGAGGCATTGGCGGACAATTACTCTGGAATCTGCATCATCACAGAATCTGCATGTTCCGCTGTCCACTTTGTCTATCTTGTAGAGATAGTATGTGAGTGAGCATTGTCCAGTGAAAATTCCCATTATCACTCTGATATCAAACTCTAAGAACTGTAACTGCTTCTCCTATTCCTTCGTTCACTCTTGATCTATCAGTATAGTAAGTGAGGGCCCTCGTAATTACAGCGACGTCGTATTTACTCACGCTCGTTGATAACAACATCCAACGTGAGTTCGAAATCCTGTTTCGCAGACATAAAGTCCGTGGCATCTTCATGGATTGAGCTGCTCAGCCCTTAGTATCTCAAGATGCTCCATCAGATCGCCAGGTTTCAAAGACTTAGCCTGAGTCAGCCTGTAGGAGTTTTCCAGAGCGATCCTCCGTACATGCACTGAGGAAAAAGTTTATTCAGCATTATTAAGAATTTAGTTGTAGTAGGTAAAAACTTTAATACGTATTAGGACACAACAAATGTTTAATAATGACAATAAAAAGGGCATTAATTATCGTTATTAAGGTCCGTCAACCCAAGGTAATTGAAACACTTTAATAATATATTAGAAACAGTAACCTCTAGTGACCAAAAATCAATTACCTCAGAAAACAAAATTTTTGGGAGTATTAACTATTTTACTTACCACAATTAAGCCCGTTAATTACAGCAAGGGAACTGGTTGGTAATGGTGATTAAACTTGTTAATAACTAGTTAATAATGATAATTAAATAGATTATTAACAGTAATGTAACTATGTGATTGTTAATTGAGGACTTTCATTACTCGATTGTTTTAGTATAGATGACGTTTCAATCAGTATTTATCTTCGTCATTTACTGAACGATCGAAGTTAAATAATGATTGAAACGTCATCTATTTTAAAACAATCGAGTAATGAAAGTCCTCAATTAACAATAACGTTTATTTTTTATGGAAATTGAAAAAAAAATAAAAAGCCAATTTTTTAAAACTATTTATATATATATATTATTATAGTGCACAAAAAATTGAAATCGTGTGTGATAAAAAATAATTTCAGATTCGTATTCAGAGACCTCTAAAACATAAAATAAAAGTGGTTTTAGCGATTAGTACTCCTTGGTCTCATACTGCTATTTCTATGCGACTTTTTGGGGATGTCCCGCTTGCCTATAACAAAGAATACAGGATATAATATTTTAGTCTATATAGGTACCTACCTATTCAAATAAAAATTCTGTTTTGCAGATGTCTCAATGTATCATAGGAATGTTGTTAACAGTGTTAGCACTGCATTTTTTAAATATATATCTATGATTTTAATTGGATTGTGTCCAAAATAAACTTTTACAAGAATCCCAAACAAAACGTCTACTTTCAAATATGTTTATCATCGGTTTTCAAAGTTTTAAATATCACAGAACTATAAAATGCTGTATTTCACTTAAAAAACAAATAATGAATATCCTAAGTATATACGTAATTAATTTGTAAAGTTTATTTACCTCTAAAGCGGCTCAAAGAGTCCTCGAGCCCCCATTCCAGCATAAGCAATTCATAATACTCCATTTTCACTAGTCTCCAACACCAAACTACTCCCTATCGCTGTCTAGAACAGACTGGTCACTGAACAAAATACACTAAACGATGCACGATGTAGTAACGATTAGAGCCGATCTTGTGCGAAATGCAAAATATCCGTTGCAATTAATTAAACTCTTTAATTGTAGCTGACACACTTAGCTACTGTCAGGTAATTGCCATACTTATCATAATTAAAATAATTTCAGAAACAAATTTTAATTTCTCGAATTAAACTGCTAGCTTACGAAATGTAATTTCAGAAAAAAGTCTTCAGAAAAATAAAATATTCTAGGGCAATTCTAGAAGTTTAATTATGGTTAGCCAGAATTTCTCTATTAAACCAGTTTACTTGTCCTGTTTTTCTCGGTGTGTAAATGTAGTGAAGGAAGGTCTAGCATTACCTCTTGGGCCTCGCTGGGGTACTATCTCATTGTACCCGTGACTCCCATACAGGTGAGTCGTTGCACTTCCCGTAACTCTGTTTTTGCCCTTTGTTTCGTTGTTTTGTATTACCAAAGCAAGACTTTTTCACATTTTTTCAAACAATCAATTTGTAGTATCTTTTGCGAATATACAAAACTTCAGCTCTTTCTGCTCTATTTATCTTGGTATCAGTCTGCTCAGTTTGCAAACATATCAATGATTTATCGAGTAGAAGAATTCCTAGCTACTCTACAGTAGATTTGAATTTTGATGTTCCCATATCTAGTCTCAAAAAAAAACCATCACCTACAATGTTAAAATGGAACATTGATCTGTTGTGTTGAGATTACTCATTGAAATTCATTCATTTTACTGCTGAGTATGTTGCCTAATATTATTCACTACACTTCCAGAGTCTCTTCTTCAAAATTGAGTTTTTTGTTTTCATGGAATAATCTTTTGATGCATCTAATTACACGGTTATAATTCTAAAAAAATTAACTGTACATGTTTATTGCCTAATTTATGTTGGTAGTAGTTTCATTGGTTTCTTTCATAATTCAAAAAAAGATGGGTATTATTTAATAACCTCATTAAACGTACAGCAATTAGTATTATATGAAGGGTAATAAAACATACCTTGTATACAAATCATCAATCACAAAACACATCTTAAATTGAATAATACTCATAAATACAAACCTAAAACGATTAATTTAAAATCGTCTTAAAAAAAGTAAGGCACAAAGCAAACGCCTGGAACATAAAACATCTTTATTGACAAAGTTGTTATCTGAGTCCCAGATTTTCTTTTCTCTCAAGCAGAGAAACGAAAATTAACGACGAATATCAAAATTCATTCAAATCATGTCCATTTTAAGTGATATTTATGGCCCTTCGACGCAAAATGCAATAAAACTCACTTTTTTATTAGTTTTTATTGCATAAGGTATAAAATGACTTAGTGTCATAAAATTTAAGCCTATTTTATTCGTATTTATGGAAAATAATTTTCAATGGCCATATTAATTTATTTCTAAATAACAAGAGAAAATAATAACAAATATATTTCAAGATACCTCAAATATTCATAAGAAATAACTGCTTTGAAATATCCAACAACTGCATTTTATACTAAGTAGAGCCAATAAGTATCAATTATCATGTCACTTCATTTTATAAAAAATTATAAAATTATGAACAATATTACGAGATCCCTATGAAAAAAGCAGGCAGTCACGTGGGCCCCTATGAAAAATGTATCGTACGCTCATGGTAGATGGTTTACCTAATAACTGAATCCCTTCTAAAAATTCCATCGTACGCCCATAGTAAATTGAAATTTTTACAAATGAGTTGATCATTTGAAAATTAGTTTTGTCTCTACCAAAAAACACACTACGCAGCTGAAGAAATTTTCACTTCAATATATCGCTATTTAAACAGTGCTCAGTTTACAAAATTGAACTTTTCACCTTTGTGTTGTATAATTATTATTGGAATTCTCACAGGTCGACACAAATTATTGGATATGCCGATGATTCAGCTTTAATAACTAGAGATAAAGAAAAGTCTAGAAAACACATGTAAGAGCTAGCTGAATAGATGAGGCAGCCAAAGAGGGGACTGCAGTGTAATTTTTGAATATTTCGGAAATATACGAAAGCCCATTTATTTGCATAAAAATTTTCTTATAGAAACTAACTTGAAACCATTCGTATTGTACCTATAATTCGAATTTGAGTCTAGTTCGAGATGAAGATATTGGAATTGCAAAAATTACTAGTTGCTGTACTAACTGCTACATTTATATTTGAACCGTTCTTGTGTACCTATAGAGCTCCAATGAATCAATTGAAGTCCATGTCAGACGACGTTAGTCGATAAGTTCTTGAAAAGTCAGATATTGTTTCGAAGGGATCATCTCGATGATGAAATTGCCTTGCGGGTTTTGCATTTGATATTCCTGCTCCTTCTAGTTCATGTAAATTTTCCATAATCATGACTTAATATTATCAACACACAAATCTAACCTCAGATTTCTTCAATGTATTCTCAAATTTCGTTCGAAATATTTGTTCACGCATGCTAAGACCACTCGTTGTATTTCGTTCACCAATTTGCGTTTTACCTGGAACTAGAATATGTGATGAGAAAAATAGACAAAAGAACAATAAAAACTGGAATGAGACAAAAATTAGCATTTGCAGACGATATATCTCGTAGTACAAGAAACCGAAAATCAATGGAAAATATGCTTTACGAGATAGTTCCCGAGTGAAGTAAAATAAAGAAGAAGAAAACAAAGATAAAGAGACAAAAAATAAAGATTGGGAATCTTAAATTCGAATTAGGAATAATCATATCAAACAACGAGTACCTAATTAGAATGAGAACTATATTATCCCAAGAAATCGAAGGAGATAATATAGTGGAAAAAATTAAACAACAAAGAGCAAGATGGTTGGAAAATGTGTGGAGAGCTGGAGATTTAGCGGTAGTTTTACTATATTGACTGGAAGCCCGGTGGTACAAGAATAAGAGGTAGACCAAGGACTACTTGGTGGCAACAGGTGAAAGACGACCTCAAAAACAGTGGAGTGTGCAACCTGGCAGATATGTATTATGTAGAATGATTAAATAAGAAAATGGGGACTGGTCAACCCCGAACTAAAAATGACCTAGATAGCTCGAAAGATCGGCGTTACCCCCTTTGGGGTGTTTATTCAGCTTAGCCACTTTATATTTAATACATTGGCTCACTCGAGAATACGGTTTTATCGATTCTCGCATTCGAAATCATGGACGCATATTTCGAGAATTGCACCCATCATAGTTAACCTAGACCAGACAATGATATGAGTATCTAATTCACATTGTATCAACCAACGATTTTCAAAATTTTTTCCACCATTTACTTTGATAGTATCGTGTATTCGTAGATTCAAACAACTACAATTGCCGTATAAAGTGTAATTTGAAAATTTCAGAGACCATTAAAGTGTAAGTTGCTGTTAAGAAATGAGACGACCACATATTTGTTTTCTGATTGTTTTGGCTATAATGACTTTATAACAGTGAGCAAGTGTCTAATCAGATTATCATTACGTTTGAATGTGAGACTGTTTACTTTACACTTTTTGCAGTATTGCTGAATCGAGGACAAAGCAGGTCTGGGATGATTTTTAATATATCAATAGACGAGTTCTATACGTATATATATATATATATATATATATAAAAAAGAAGCAGTAGGGTAGTTACGGCTGACTAGTTGAAAAATAAACTATAAAATTTTTTTTTATGGGGCACAGCCAAAATGATTTGTTGATGGTAAAGAAGACTCTTTTTTACTAATCCAAGCTTTCGATAATGTTTATTATCATTTTCAAGGTAGCAAGTGAGTTAATTCCTTTGAGAATGTAAATTCGTTTGTAAAACATGGAAACTAATCTTAACAAACTATTATTGAAAATTTACACATATTTTTTGAATTTTAGTAGTTTTAATTTTTTTAAAAATATGTGTAAATTTTCAATAATAGTTTGTTAAGATTAGTTTCCATGTTTTACAAACGAATTTACATTCTCAAAGGAATTAACTCACTTGCTACCTTGAAAATGATAATAAACATTATCGAAAGCTTGGATTAGTAAAAAAGAGTCTTCTTTACCATCAACAAATCATTTTGGCTGTGCCCCATAAAAAAAAAATTTTATAGTTTATATATATATATATATATATATATATATATATATATATATATATATATATATTAACTTCCTCTATCACCCATACTACTATTCTTTGAGACTTTCCTCAGTAACTAAGTATAAGATAGGGGGCACAATAGATCTTTTAGGTCCCAGTGAATGTCACCCCAATATACATAGATACCACCCATGTATGTTGTACCCGAAAAGTTTGGAGGTCTTTATAGTTTGGGGTATTTTACATCTTACAGTTGACGAAAAACTAATGTCAGCTATCAACACGTACGTGAATATATTATAGGCATTCTTTGTTTGTGTTTCTGGTATTTACTGATTTTTATTCTTCTACCTTTATCTGTATGTGAGACCATGATCTGCTTTTATTATTGCTGAGTCCACTCTGTTCAATTTAAAACTCTAATTTCCTTGAGGCATATAATAATAACTATATTACTTTAGGCAACACAGATAGTAAAAATAACCTATTATTGTACTAGTACTATATATGACTTGAGTGAGGTAAATGGAATAAAGTGTTATCAGTAGCAATATACTTCAATTACACCTCCAATTATTCGATTTGTATGAAATTCTTCAGCTTTGGTATTTATACAAAAAGTTTATACATATTAATTCAAACTACAAAATATTGTTCAATACAATTTTCCAAATACAGATTTTTATTCAACCAAGGGTTTTTCAAACTTTACAAGAAAACACACAATACTAAAAAGTTCTTCATATCACACTGTACAAACAGTTCACTATGAGAGGAGCCTTCGAATCCTTCACTTCAGTATATCATGACTCCACTAACTGCAATTCCAACTAGAAGTTCAATCGTATTATTGTGTCTGTAACTGGAGTAGTAGTGAAACGGACAGTAAAGAGTTAGTTCACAGAAGTTCTTAGAAATCGGACAGTGAATAAAATAGTGAAGATAAAAATAGTGTGATATTCAAGTGGTGAAAATAAATTAGAACTATTATACCGAGTGTAAATAAATTATTAGACATTAAGTATAGTGTGTATATAAATTAAGTTTAATACAGTGTGTGATTCTTTAAATAAAAAGATAGTAATTAGCCATAGTGTGTATAATTTTATCCCACAAGTAAATACTATTTAAATAAATAACAAAAATATTATAGTTTCTTGCCATTTGTATTGACATCTCAGTGGCATCCATAGTCCCGAGAATTTTATCCTCAGAATGTTTGAAACAATAAGAAATGTTCTGTATATTTCTAGCTGCCAAACATAAATCACCTCTTATTCCAATGATATGGTGGTACATAAATTGAATCCAGGTAAAAAATATCACTGATAGGTAAGATTTATTTGTATTACAAGAAAATGTTAATTCTTGTAAAGTGTCTCCTCGTCTCGATCTTACTAACACCAAACATAAAACTTGTCTCTATTAGAGAATTTTGAATAAAAATTCTCTATAACTCTAAGCTGCCTTTTATATTTAATTGGGTATTTTGAGTCTATCATAATATTTTTATCTAAGAATGAAGAAGTGTAATCCAATGTCTGTCGGGGCATATAGCCCGGGAAGTAGTTGTTTCTTCTTAGTTGAACGGTCACTGTTTTTGAGACATATTTTTCAAAACTTAGTTGTAAAGCGTTGAAAAATATATATTTATTCTTTGATACCTGATGGTAGTTTTCCTTTTTAGGTTTTTGTATGTAAAATAGTTTTCCTTGTACGAGTATTTCTATCCACAGTGAAGATTGGAATATACTATCTTGTTGTATCTTATTTGTAATTGCACCAATATTAAGAACTTTCTGAACGTTAAGTGGTGGATAATTTATATTTCGTTGAATATATCCTTAAGTGATTGTATATAGTACAGTACAATCTCCACTTTGAAATATTGCGATTTAAAATGGCTTCAATAAAATGTTGATATTAAGGGAGATGCAGGGTGGACATGAAATTTTAATTCTGGTTTTTTACAATAACTTTAACGCTTTTTGCACGTGTATGCACAAAAACTTGACTTGGATATGAGAAATCATAATTTCTTACCTATTTCGATGTATTTTGTAGAGGGCGCCTCATAGGCCACGTTGGCGGCATAAATGTATGCTTAACTATTTTGCTGTTTGAATTAACGGTACTTTTGTAAAAAAAATGTTAAAGCCACATCGTTTCAATAAAAAAAGGTATATTCGCTAGTATCCCCAAATCTCAACGGTCTTAAAGCTAACATTTCAGTTATTAACTACATGATTATTATCTGCAGATGATTTGGGGGGGACAGAAAAGGACCTACAACAAAACTTCGACATATGGAATAAAACTTCAAGAGAATAGGATGAACATAAATAAAACCAAAAAAAAAAGTGATGCAGATATATAGAGACAGACAAATGAATATTTCAATAGATGGAACAAACATTGTGCAGGTGTAAAGCTTCAAATACTCAGGGGAGATTCAAGACAACGGAAAACAAGATATTGAAATTAATAGTAGGATACAAAACACTCTGGAACTATACTATGCAATGAACAGGTCATTTATAAACAAAAAAGAAATATCGAAGGATACGAAAATGAATGTTTATAAAAAAACGCTGTGTTCATTTGAAAAGGACCCACCCTTAATATTTCAAAAATGGGACATATTAGAAAGAATTGCCGAAACACGTCAACTTTTAACTTGAGGAGGACACTTTTTGGCGCTAATGTCATAAACGTCAGATTCACCCCCTCCCTACTGGAGATACCCCTTACATTATTTCAAATGGCATTAGGTATCAAGTCACACCCCCTTTAAAAGGTCCGGTAAATCTCTATTCGATCATTTTGTTTTGCCTTTGATACCAGTCTTCCATTGTTATTTAATCGTGGTTTAAAATTGGCTCTCTTTAAATTTTTCGTATGCCCCCGTATTGTGTTATGATAGAAAGACTCTTTAAAGATTAAAAATTTCACAAATAGTAAAAAGACAACTGTTAACAAGAAAAAACTGCTATTTAATCATATGTCAAAGTGACCACCGTTAACATTCAGGCAATAAAAGTTGAAAAATAGCCAATTCTAAACAACGATTAAATAACAATGGAAGGCTGGTATCAAAGGCAAAACAAAATGATTGAATAGAGATTTACCAGACCTTTTAAATGAGGTGTGCCTAATGCCATTTGAAAAAATGTAAGGGGTGTCACCAGTAGGGAGGGGGTGAATCTGACGCCATTAGCGCCAAAAAGTGTCCCCCTCAAGTTAAAAGTTGACGTGTTTCGGCATTTCCTTCTAAAATGTCCCATTTTTGAAATATTAAGGGTGGGTCCTTTTCAAATGAACACAGTGTATATTTAAACCAACCCTTACTTTTGGATGTGAATCATGGGTGCTCACACAGCGACAGAAGAGTCAAATCCAGGCCGTAGAAATGAAGTATCTCAGAAAAGTCAGGGGTGTCACAAAAAGAGAAACACAAAAATAAGAGAAGACCTGGAAATAGAACCAATGCTGGAATTCATTGAAAAATTACAACTTAGCTGGTGGGAGCATCACCAAAGAATGAATAATAAGAGGCCTATCAAGTAAGTGTGGGAACCCAAGGAAAAAGGGGAAGTCCGAAACAGACATGGGATGGAGTAATAGGAGAAATAATGAAGAAACGAGAGAAAACATGATTAGCGGCCAAGGCGCTAGCAAAGAACGAAAAAGAATGGTCAAAATTTATGTACAGACATTAAAAATATTGTTAATAATACAGACATTAACATATACCCTACACCTTTAAATGGTAAAAGGGATTTTGATTATATATATGTATGTATATATATATATATATATAATAATATTATTATTATTTGATATTATTTTTCAAAGTAGTGCCAATACATTGGTAGGATTATTTTTTTACATATTTTTTGTGAAATCATTACAAACACAACTTTAAATTTAAATTAACACTTGGTTGGGAAATCAAGTCAATTCAAATAAATTTCAGACGAGCTCCTGGAAAAATTAGTTAGTAAGGAACTCTACATCCAGAAGTATGCAGATGATCTGACAATACTTGTAATCCATGGAGACGGAGGTATTAATGTTGATTATGCATAATCATGCTTTTCTATGCCGATGATCTGGTAATTTTAGGTAACTCCAAGATCGATGTCACGAAAATTAGGATTTCAGGATAATATTGTACACAAAACCAACTTATTCTCAATAATGTCAAAACCAAAATCATATGCTTTTCTAGAGGTGAAATCATTTGAAAATAACAATAATTCACATTAAAATAACATCACATTCAGTTTAATAATCTACAATTACCTTTGTGTTACTTTCACCTGCTCATCTCTATTCCCTGAAATGGCAGGAGTTCTAATACCTGCCAAACTCAAAATTTGATTAAATTAAATTCACTCTACTCTACAATTTCCAAATAAAAAATTAAATGTGATGGCAAGTATAATTTACCAGCTGAGGTAAATTCACACTTCACCGATGCCAATCTTACTGGAATAATCTCTTCCTTCGCTCTTCACAGATTAATAGGAAATATCTCTTGTTAAATTCAAAAATGAGCTCCTAGAATTAGATACTTCCCTCTGTTAATAATCACTCTTTTTGTGTAATATGTAATACATTCTCTTCAATCTTCACATATCAAGGTTGTACCCATAATATGAACCCCAGCGTAATCTGCACTATTGGTAACCAAAAGCAGTTAGAAAACTATTTAACACATACTTCTTGATTGTTCAATATATTGTTGCATGGAACAATTCGCCTCATACCTGCTGGATAAAATGACCATAATGGCTGTCAAACAGGCGATAGGAAACACATGGGTTCTAAATCCACGGATCATACACTGAGTGTACAAAACTATGATTACCTATGGGACTTCAGACCGGTTGCCGAAAACAGATCAAATAAAAGCGGAATTGGAGCAATGGAAGCCACACTCAATATTCTTGCTCTGCACGTCAAGGCGAAAGCGAGAATGACTGCAAGTGAATATAGGTTGATAGGCAATGAGAACTGGCAAGGAAGAACCATCACCCACAAAGTCGCTTCTTGAACGTGATAACATGCTGGCAATAATTTATGACAACCAGCCTACAAGGTCCAGCTGGACTAAAATGAGCTGAAAACATGTACTTAGTCAGGAAGGAACGTTAGTCTGGTACACTGATAGGTATGAAACTGATAAGGAAATAGGAGTTGAAGCCAATGGTGCTTAGCTCAGGTGCAAGGTTTACGCATATTTGTGCGTAAATCCACTTTATCGACAGGTGTCTACAAATAAACATCAAAAGAGTGTATGGAGGCCAAAAGACCCCTATTTTTCCCGATAGTCAAGCAGCACTGAATTCCTTAGCATGCACACAGATAAAATCTAGACTGGTATGATTCCATTTAAAAACTCTCAACCCTGGTTAACCTCATTGGGGTCAGACTTGGGTATTTTAGGCATTGAACATCAGATACCTCAGCGAAGAAAGGTGAAACGGAATTCACTGTTTCTGAACCAGTATTGGGCATATCAAACTCGCAGTACGGACGTGTTTGTCTCGGTGAACTCAATCAAAATATCAGACGTACTGGATCCACGTGCCAAAGTAGTAACAAACTACTGGTCAAAAAACACTGAATAATGAAATATTAAATCTCAACAGGGGTCACATAAGAAAAAGGACAGGATTAATCACTGAGCACTCTACCCTGAGGAAGCACATGCAAACAATTAGTATATTATGGGGATAAACCTAATTGTCGGTTGTGCATGGAAAAGGAGGAAATATCGTCACACATTATCTTCAAATGCGAATCACTTACTCATAAACACCTGGGGCTAGATTACGATTCCCCCAAGAAGGATTTAGTAAAAAGACCGTTGAGCCTGACAAAATAACACTTCACATAAACGGTACAACCAAGAACACAAAAAGCCTGAAGGCTTAGGTGCCGAAGACTCTGACTGGATATACTGAAAAATCATTCAATCAATCGATAACTTCCAGAAAGACCAAAAATTGAGATTCAGATACATTTAATAGATACTTAATAGATAATTCAAACCGATGTGTGATAACCCTCTGATGAATGAGTTTTTATTGCAGAGAATCCTTGGAAACTAAATGCTGAGGAAAATTTCAAAATTCAACAGTAAGGGAAAGGGATTACGTATATATTCACTGTTTTGGAAACGCCTAATTCAATCTACAGAAAGGAAGATAAATTTCACAAACAAAAGATAACTATTTTCTCCATTAATAAAGTGATAACATGATTTTATTACCGAAAATTTTTATTGGCCAAGTTTTACAAATACTAGATACATCCGTAGACCCATCTCCATTAGCATGAACTTTAATTGAGTAATGTGAGAAGATAATTCAGTATTGCAGCTGTAATTATAACATCTATGGTGCAATGCTGCATACATTTTTAATAAAAACTGGGCGTACTAATGTTGAGTATACTGCTGCTTTGCTGTTGCAGATTGTACTTGACGTGTTTTCAAAACTTTATTTTTCGCAGGATTTGATTTCCGCTTCTAGAAAATTAATTGGATGGATTTAAATTAAAATTATAAAACGCAAACTCATAGGCGCTGTGGAATTTTATATCGTGAAAAAAACATCTAAGTACACTAAGTGATGTTATTTCACAAAAACGAAGTATTTTGAGAATTTTTAATACACTTCATTAGCGTCACTTGCCGGTTGGTATGTTTGTTACGGAGTCTCCAAACAGAGTTTTCATAGACTTCAAAATTCCCGATTCAAATGAAACTTCCCACATTCATCAAGGACCGATGACAATACAATAATTTGATAAGTTTGTACCAATATCTTGATCAGGATCAGCAAATAATTAATTCATTTTTTGTATGTATGTACCATATACAAAATACTTCAACATGGTTTTTGTCAAGTTGAAGACGTCGACTACTGAATTCAAGTAAGGAGGGATAAGGAAAGAGCTTTTGGGGCGTAGGCAGTAGTTTATGGATTATAAATGTTGAAAAGAGAAATTTTCAATAATCAGTCACCACATTATTCGGATAGTATCATAAGCTTCCATCCAGGTTTTATTCCATCTTATGATTTATTGTTGTTAACCGATACACACAAAATAAAAATAAGTAACAACAAACACGTCCTATCAACAACATTTCTAAAATAAGCAAGAGAGCGTTATCCTCACAAAAATACCTTTCCCAGCACGTGCTCTTCACTAGAGCCCATTCCTAGTAGAATATAATGATATATAGTCCGGGGAAGTATCGTTGAGAAATCTACTTAACATCAAATGTTTCCGATAAGAAATATTATGTCCCTAATCGGAAACAAATCGACCCCTTATCATTTCCCTAAATTCTCGAATAAATTCCGCTGGAGCTTGCGAAGCAGCTTGCAAGCATAGCGTATATACTAGAAATTGGAGTTTTTTACGATGATATTTCTCTCATCGGAAGCCGAGAAAACGAAAGTCACTAGGTTCACTAGGTACTAGTAGAATACTATAACGAATTTTAAGTTCGTAATCTTTCCGTTAGGTTATTGAATCCAATCTGTGAATTTATTCATTTTTTTCAAGTTCGTTGTACGTTGTACGTGTGTGAAGGGTCAATTATTCCAGCGCGCGCAACGAAACTATAGCACGGCAGAGATCAGGCGTCATGGTGGTAGGAATAAAATTTTGGAAATTTTGCTTATATTATGGTCTATAAAACTACCACTCTCACTCTGTCGATTGCAACAAACCGCATCTCAAAATAATTGTTAATGTTTATAAAATGAACAGCGATTGGAAAAATATATATATAAAGTAAGATAGTTTTCCAATTACAGCGCATAATGCGACTCAGTGGCGCACAATGCCGAGGTGTGTTAATGCGTAATTGAAACGTGCATTAGTTTTCAAGAGAAGTTTTCAGAGTGCAGAAGATTCAGTGTAGTGAGCAAAAAACATTCACAAACTTAGCAACCACTGCAATGCTGACAAAAGTATATTCCTGTAATAGTAATTTACGTTACAAGTCCGGGAAATGGCTTATTAAAGTACAAGTTTAGATGTTTACTGGAATTTCTAGACGAGTACTTTAATACTTTTACGGGATAGTAGCTCGTAATGAAATATTACGTGCTACTATCGGTCTAATTCTTCCAATGTCAAAATTTTCGACTTAATTGGCTGATATCAAACTGCCTGTTTCTTTAGAAAAGCTTTCAATTTAGGAAATGCGGATATATCCAAATTTTCGTGAACTAGCAGCATTGACTTAACCATTGAATATTTTGACCAGAGTGACGAGCTTTTGAATTTGTTCGACTATAAAAAATTAAATATTATAATGAACAAAAGTGGCACAGTTTGTTTGAATGTCAGTAACGATGTAATTCTTCCCGGCCTAGTCCGGGAAATACGTACTTTCCGGACGGTTGCCGAAAAAATAAATTTGTATAGACAACTTTTGATTTAATTATTCAAATGAAAATTATTCACACCCTAAACATAATACCAGAAAATAAGAAGTTCCGTATCTTCCCCATATTTAGATTCGTTCCTAAACACAATCTAAATTCTGTTTTTAATCTTTTTCAAAAAATACGTCGAAAGTTTTAGAAATTATTTCAACTATAAACAATATTATTAATAATAGTGTAAACAAAATTCTTACCAATGCCAACTTAAAGAAAAGGCCATTTTTCATATTTTCTGCTACTGAGTTGGTATCAATGCGCGCATCACCCCAAAGCAGTACTTTCCTAAGTGCTCGATTGTGCGTCGCGTTGCTGTAGTTGGAACATTCACCGTTGAGCACTATGCGGCATAATGCGTTTTACAGGTGCACGCTCACTTAGGCGGCGCGACGCGACACTACATTATCGGTGAATCCGCACACTTAAGCGGCACGAATCGGTGCGTTCTATTTGAGTTTTCAGTTACATTCGAACTATCAAAATGTCAAGTAGTTCATCCGACGAAGATTTTTTCGTTTTTTCCGCATTGCTAAGAGCAGAAGAGCAGGAAAAAAAATCAAAAAGGTCTTGTTGGAAGGGGGGAAGAGCTTGGGGAATTCCACCACCTATTTGCCGATTTGAAGCGGGATAAATGAAAGTTTTTAAATACTTTAGGATTTCTGAAGAAAAGACATACATACTAACTCGTGGACGCTATCAGGTGCCTCTTCGTACATTACCGGAGGTTCCGAAATGCTCCGAAGATGAATTTTGCTGCCTGAATGCTTCGGAGGAGATGCAAGCGACAATGGATCTTGTCGCGCCGCGCCGCTTCGCTTGAGTGTGCGGACTCTCGTTTAAATATATGTAAACTACTGTGGCGACAAAATACGCGTCGCACTGCGTCGCCTAAGTGAGCGTGCACCTTAATGCTGTAATTGTAAAACTACCCAAGTGTGTGCGGCCGCCATTTTGAAATTTCAAAATTTGAAAACGCCAACTCTTTTAGAAATATTGCCTATATTGTGCAACAATTTTTGGAAAAATTACGGGTTGAAAAAACAAATTTTTTAATTAACATTCATCGTACTATGGGGCATGGGATTTCCTATAATTTTGATACCTACAATTTTTTTGTGCGAGCAAAACTAAAAGACTACAATTTCGAGCTCTCCACTCTTTGCTTGCGTCACAAGCTCCAACGGAATTTATTGGAGAATTTAGGAAAATGTTTCGGCGTCGATATGTTTTCGATTAGGGACTGAAAAGATCGTAATTACAAAAACAGTTTTTGCAGCTCCAAACTTCAAAATTGTCGAATTTTTGGTAGACGTCGGATAATTTTTAAGAAAATGTGATCATTTTTGGTAGCGGTAGCTAAAATGCTACCAAAACGTTGAAATTAAGTTATATAACAATATTTCGGTTTAATTTTTCATAAATAATCAAAAATTATTCTTTCCGGGGCCCCCGCATCAAACCGATGGGTATAGTATCACTATACTTCAATAAAATACCAAAAGCCAGAAATCAGTTCATTTCATTATTTTTGGAAGGTGAAGGTCGTCAGTCATGACGAAAAAAAAAATTGCATTCAATGATCAGTGAGAAGTATTCGTTAAAAGAAATTAATATAATATAGAGACAGTCGTTGTTCATGATATGATCTGTTCCTAGTTTAAAAGTACGAATTATGAATTTTCTTCCAGAACATTCAACAATTGAAACAGTATTTTCTGAATAAACCTTGATACATTGCGAGTTGTGGTTCAATCCATAATAGACCGAAGTAACTTTAGCTAGCAGATCGCGTGTAAACACATCACCAAGCTTATAATCAATATGAAAACGAAGCGTTAGTCGCATTTCACGACCTATTTCCCATCTTTCATTAATGAGCAACAAACCAAGCAAGTACGTACATGTTGCTTTCCAACATGGGGGATCCATTGAAAATTGTCGTGAATTCCAAAGAGAAAATAAAAACCTTCCAGAGACGTGCAAAAATTGTTTCTGATAAGGTGGAAAATACTTATACATTAATATGTATGGATATCTGGCTAACGTTAAATTTGAATATGATAAGAACTGAAAAATTCCCGACAGGATTTATTTATTTACTGAGTAAGGAGTTCAAACATAAGTTTGGTTCAGCCACGTGTTTCTTTTTAGTGTTCGCTGAAGGTGATCAAAGAACCGTAGGTCTGAAGCAAGATTTGTTAAATAGGTAACTCGTGAAGACTGTATGAGAATTTTAACAGTTTGGGATGAAAATACACCTCCGGGGTTACAGAGGAAAATTTTTCATGTAAAATTGCATCAACTAGCTTGGAGGGGTGGTTGAGGAACAATCCTGTATTTACAAAAACAACCCAAGGTGGATCAAAAAGACTTGTAGACAGTGATTTAGTAAGAAACAGCAAAAACCAGTCCGGTACGACTCTTTGAAAAATTCATGAAAAACGTGGAAATCTCGTAGTAGATACATTGTTTGTGACCCCTACCTTAAATTGGAATGCAAACTGTTCGTAGAAATGATGTAAAAATTGCCCTGTCGGTGAAAATAAAATTTTATCATGGTTGAAAGAATCTGATTGTAAAATAGAAGTTGATGTGAAGTAGGTAAAAATCACAAATAACTCTGCGAGAGCTACAGCGATATCAAACTTGGTGAAAAGTGGCGTTCAACTTATAAAGATTACAGTATCGCTCATTCTAATAAACTATATCTTCAGATATATGTGATAATAAAATTGAACCATGACAAGAATCAACAACAAGTGCACATAGTATCTATTATTTATAATGATTGTGTTTTTAATATTAGTAATAATTATAATAGTCAAAGTAATTCAGAAGATATCGACGCGTTTGGGGCAATATTTTGTTAATAAAATGGTGAAATTTCATATATTATCGTTTATTCTACGTATAACAGCTTAATGTTCGCTCTAATTAATTAAAATTAATTTTTTATGCCAAAGAACGCAAAATTGTCGCTTATACCAGTTCACACATCGACATTGTCATTTATGCCAAATTTCCCACGGCACTTATGGTGTCATTCTAGTTATCGAATTCTTGCATTGTTTGGCACTTATTTGTCTTTATGTCAAATCGGTGCCTCTCTTCTAATATTTCATTTTTGGCGGTTGTGCCATCGCCGTTAGGGTGATGATGTGTGTTTTTGAGAATAATATAATGCAAATATGTGGATCGACATAAAAATTTTTTCTGAAGATGTTATCAAAATCTGCTAGAAGAAAATCTTGGAATAAAGAAAGACTATTAGAAAAAACTTTGAAACAATTGAAACAACTAAATATTGCCAAAAACTACGAACTAACTCCATAACAGTTTTCAATGTCGGATTCTGGAAGGACATCAGGTACAGTAGTATTAGTGCGCGAAGTTAATTATTGAAAATAATATTTAGGTTGTATTGCAAAAGACTGAAAAATATTTTTTATATCGTTATATTTTTTTGTATTTTTCACCTGAATTTTTTAGTTTCCGCATTTTCATTCTTTTAGATAACTTCTTTTGTAGCTTTAGTGTTGTCTTACATTCTTCGTCATCTTCTTCGCCATCTTTTTCGTGTTGAAGCATCAATGTAGTAATCGGCGACATCGAGATTTTCATAAATATCAGCATCTTCTACCTCATTTTGATTTGCTGCATTGTTTGGAACAGATACATAATTTTTTAAATCAATTTCTCTCTTGTTCCATCATCAGCAATTATCATCTTGATCGTTTGATAATTATAATAAATTCAT
Source organism: Lochmaea crataegi (assembly GCA_947563755.1). Lineage (NCBI taxonomy): Eukaryota > Metazoa > Arthropoda > Insecta > Coleoptera > Chrysomelidae > Lochmaea > Lochmaea crataegi. Next base: position 25,354,758 of record OX387426.1, read on the forward strand.
TATCAAAGGATTTTTCTGATAAACTGGTATCAGCCCTTTTATCAGTCTCACTGTTAATAATTTTTTTGGTTTTGTTTCGCTACCATTTCTAATATTTTTCTGATTCTTGACTCTATCATCTACAAAAAGACATAAGTGCCTTAAAACTTAAACAACATGAAAAACATATTTTCTATTAATATTGCGAACGAACATTCTCTAATTTATTTTCAGACAATTATTTTCAACAAATATTGATATATTTCACGCCATAAAGTACTTAATGTTGGAAAAATCATAAAAACTAATTACCATTACTTCACTAACGATACGTGACGTATATGTCATTCAAAATAACGTTACGCTTAATTGACATAAGCGACACAAAATTTATTTGCCAATTCAGATAATAAATTGTTTCAAAACATAGTAAATTATACTCACTATGTTCAGAATTTATAAAATTATATTTTAAAAATCATAATCACTTGTAATTGTGTACTTACCTTGTAAAATTGGCCAAGTAAGCAGCAGTGCTATTCTTATGGCGGTTTAGTAATAACTGGCACTTATGTCATGCCGTCTCTGGTTACTGCGCATGCGATAATAAAACCTGACATTACTCTAGACGGAGATTTTTGGCGCTTAGCCCATTGAAACCTCTAGATGCGGCTTGAAAGCACCTTTATGCAGATACCAATAACACATTTTTAAAAAACTCTGGCGTTTATGACGTTTTTTGAACGCGTCGATATAATACTACTTGTTAAAAACATAATGAAATATGCTTCTTCTGTAGGTTGAATGTCTTAGAAACTAAGTAGGTATTCGTCAAAATAATACTTCTGGTTCTTATCATTAATTGGAGTTTTGTTTCTTTTTCAAATATATTTTAACTGTGATTGATTTCATACAGTTTTCTTCCTAGGTCTCAGGGAAATGGCAATATTGACAAGAAATGAAAGTGGATACATTCGTATTGCGGGAGATGATAGCTGTCACGTGGCGGGAGAATTCCACTTATTAATTTTACGTCTACATGCTCATGTAGATGGAAAATTTTCAGATAATTTGCTGGTTACCATAGCAACAACAACAATGAAATAAAGCATCTGATTTTTATAATGATGACTGGTATGAAATTTTCTTGACTGTAGACTGCATGGCAGTCGTTAAACTTCACAATGCGCATGCCCCTGAATGAAAAGTTTCTCCAAGTCAGTCAGCATATTATTCTGATCGATGATAACACATAAGTCACGAAACACTAAAAAATACTTGTTCCCAATAATTATGGGAGGAACTTTTTTATAGTTTCAACCTAAACTAAAAACAACCACATATTTCAAATAACATTACGTGCGCAATTTGTGATTTATTTTATTTTATTTCTAATTAAAAAAATCATAGCGCTTGCCGCTGCCCCCTCCACGCTACGCCACTGGTAACGGAAAATCTTGCTTTCCCCAACTGGCACACATAGCTATTTAATGATTTACTCCTTCTTTTAGTTCTTTGGGAGTTTGTTATTGTTACTCGGCAACTTTTTGGGGAGTAATGAGTTCAATACATAAAATAAATAACAAAATTACTGAGTACGCCCATGGAAATTGTCCGATGCAGTTACAGAGAGTAGCTGCGGATGCAGGTGAGTAATTTAGTTGGTTTATAAGTCACTTGTAGTTTTCGAAATGTTCGCGAACTAATGAGGGAAACAGAGAACAGCTTCAGTTCGACGTAATTATGCTAGTTATGACAGCTCGTGGAGTATTTCGCATATTTTGACAATTTGGAGTATATAACAGAAGTTTGGATAAAGTCAGTTCAGTTGGACGATGCCACAGGTAACGTTAGAATAATTTAACAGGGTGAGTTAAACTATACCAAACTAGTTATTACTGATGGAACTCTTTAAAATAATTTGTAACGGTTCTAGTATGCCGTGGGTAGTCAGTGGTAGGGAAAAAGGAGATACTCAGTTAATTCTACTATAATAATAGTTTATTCACACAATATTACAAGGGAATTATAAAAGTGGTTGATGGTAGATGGTAGATGGACAAAAAACTCGAAGGTATCTGAGAGCTGCGTATACACCTGTTTCGGCAACATTCAAATAAATACAATGGAAAACAAAGAACTTAATTCCAAATCATACATTAGAACCTCAATGGAATTATTATTTGAATGAAAATTCGGAATATAAATAGATAAAGTGGAGTTAGTAGATGAATTTAGAATTTATTAAAAATTGACAATTTTGGTTAATATTGAATATATATATTTTTACTCCCTGGGTAAACGTGCAACAAGACTGAGTTTTTGATTTGTTCAAAGGAAAATGCTTACAATTTGTTTTTAAATAGAATAGCAGTATTTATTTGTTTGATATTATCAGGGATATACTTGTAGATTTTCGGAGCTAGAAATAGAAAAGATCTTTCACAAAAAGACTTTAAAGCAGTTTCTATTTGTTTCTATTTCATATTTATGAATGGGTAGGTTACTTATATCCTTTATAGTGTGGAATTTTATAAACGCCCGAAAAAAATATAACGGTCTTAAATGTTGCTTTGCAAATTGAATCGATCTGAAGATGCAGTTATTATGGAATGGAAAAAAATTTCCTGAGATTTTATCCGAAATATTAGAAGCATGTCCAGACGCATAAATGATGTAATCTGGAGGAGAGGTGGTAATACACGCTACTACAGTCAAAGACACGCTGAGATTGCAGGATAGTGCATCATGCAGGTAAATGTTGACGGCGTTTCTCATGTTGGCAAGAGCTAGGATCAATCACATTTAGGTCCAGCCGCAGCGCGAGTTACTTGTATTAAAAATGCAATATATTTTGGTACGTGAAAAATTAGTTAAGACAAAGCAGACAATTTGTTATTCACTGTAAGATGAAATGATGAACAAATAATAAATACTTATGAAAAATATTGTAGATGAAATATATTACAAAATTTATTATAGGTAAAGTTTCCATGTTAGTTGTATACTAGAAAATAAAAAACAATATTATTTGTGATAACGTACGGGGCGATTCATTATATTTCACTAATATCACCCTCCCCCCCTTTAACCATCCTTTGCCGTTACGTCATACATTGTCCAACTTGATCTCTCATTCATGAAATAGATGAGACGGAATTATGACGTCATTAACGTATCTCTTAACTAATGTCGACGTAAATTTTATTTGTTACTTTTGACAGTTCAGTTGTCACATTTTGATTTGTTCAGTATTTTTGGTAATTTTCGCCTTTTTCAATTAAATTTTCATTGTCAAAATGCCTTTCCGGAATAATGAGAAAGAGCAAAGTTTAATTTTGAAGTTGATTAATTATTTTTCAAGAGAAAGAGATGCTGGAATGCCGCTTTTACCGTTAAATGCAGTCACAAACGTAAGTATCTACCTATATAATGCAAAATGTTAGTGTTTATTGATTTGATTTTATTAAATTTTATAGCGTGTTGCTGATGCTCTAGAAATATATATTAGAACCGTTCAAAAACTAGTTACTAGTGGAATGGAAACAGATAAAAATTACAAAATCAAAGTTCATGCCGGACATGTTTCTGCTCGAGGATCATCGATTTATATCATACATCAACATGCAATAAGAACACGAGTATATGCGATGTATTCTGCAGGTAGGTACATAATCAGTTTTTCTTTTGCCATTTTTAAACTTCAACTCATTTATTTTGTTTCAACAGGCGAACACGTCATAATTAGGTCCCTTCATAAAAAACTTAAAGATATTGACGGAGTTGAGATATCCTTGAGCTCCCTGGCCGGTGCTTTGGCCAAACTGAAATTTATGTGGAGGAAATTCTCAATATCAAATCTAAAATATCTAATGGAGCAATCTGCAGTTGCGCAAAAAAGAATAAAATATTTGCGGGAGTTTCCAAAAAATCAAAATGATCATTTTTCATTGGAACCAGTCGTCTTAGATAAAACCTGGATTTTCAGTAAGGAAGCATTTAGAAGAAGCTGGCAAGATGAATCTGTGAGAAAAAAAACTGGAGAAAGTGTTCGTTATATTGTCCTACATGCAGATCCCGAGGATGGTTTTGTGGAAAATGCTAGTCTTGTTTTCAAGTAGGGTAGTAAATCGGGCGATTATCATGATTCTATGAATTGCATAAATTTTGAAAAATGGTTCACTGAACAATTATCACCAAACTTGCCTGAGCCTTCATTGATAATCATGGACAATGCATCGTATCATTGCGGTCTTGTCGAGAAAATACCAAATCAAAGTTTGAAGAAGCAATCATTGGTGGAGTGGCTAGAGGAAAAGCAAATTCACTATCCACAATTTGCTACGAAAGATCAACTGTGGGATGTAATAAAAAGGCACTTACCAGAAAAAATATATAGGTGGGTTATTTTCGGAGCATACTTTTAAAATATTTCATGTTTGCATATTTTTATAATTCTTTATTTTTTTCAGAATGGATGAACTAGCCCCACAGCATAGTCATCGGGTTTTACGTCTTCCACCCTATCACTGCCAGTATAATGCCATAGAGATGGTATGGTCAAAGTGCAAAAGATACTATGATTTCAAAATAACATCGGTTCACCCTGTTACATCCACTGCTGTATTAAGTATATGGAATGAATCCCTTGCACAGGCAAGATTTGGCTTTATTAATGTTAATTAAAAAACTGTTTGTTGATTTAAATTGAACCAGTCGAGATTTAATAAGATAGCTTACCCTGTATGTATTTCAAATATGATAAAACCTCAGGCTATAGTTAGATTGCGTGAAGTTTTAGCTAGAATTTAAAAATAAGTAAAGCCAAAATGAGGTATTTTATTAACGAGTGAAATTGTTTTTAAATTCCTTTATTAACAGAATACTTTATGGTGTTTAAATAAACTTTTATTTCAGGTTACTCTTGAGAAATGGAAGCACTATCAAGCACACAAATCAATTAATCAGTAATGACTGGGAAAAATAAAAATGATGATGAAGATGATTTTTTCAGTGATGAAGCTTAGACTTTGCATATTATTTCATTACATGTTATGCTATTTTAGTTTACCTAACTTATCCGTTTGTTCGTTCCTTTTTCCGGTTTTATTAGGAGTTTTTTCGGAAATGAATTTATTTATTGCCTGTTTTTTCCCATGCATGTGTTTTTTATGCATCTCAGGAATACTTACGAAATTGTTTCTCACAATGACACAGACAATAATTACTATACAATTTTTAAAAATATGAGTATAATATATAGATATTTTATCTAATTTTGAATAACCTTTGGGTTCACCCCAAAAATATAATCGTATAATACATTTTTAATATATATTATATAATTCGCCATTTAATCACGATTCGGTAATCCGTAATTTTTTTAATTTAGACAAAAATCATGCTCAAGCTAGAAATTTGAAACAAATCAGTTAAAAAAAACGGAGATTTCAAGTTAAAACGAAACTAAATTATGTAAAAACGTACGCAACCCATAAAGCAAAATACAATTTTTGGCATCACCAATTTATTCATACAAACACACCTTAACATGCATAATTGAAAACAATCCTTAACATATGTCATCGATTATAATTTTGAGGTTAAATGTAAAATAACATTCAACTAATATAAGACAAACGTAGAACAGCAGAATACGTCACCGATTATTACGTACCGGCAAAGGATGGTTAAACAAAGTATATATATTGTATTTACAAAGAAATGTTTTTAATGGAAACTGTGTGGACACCTACAAATAGGGTTAGTAGATAACACGAAATACGATAAACAAGAAAATTACGTATCTCTGCATTCAATTTTCCATTATTAACTAATTAGAAAATGATATCGATAACCACGATTCTTACATTCCACGTTACACTATTCGTATGAAATTTCACTCTCAGTGTGGCCGGAACTATTATAATAAGTTCTTCAACATATTATTGGAGATTATCAGCGGCAAACATGTCTTTTTCAATTTTGTCTCTTACATGTGCTTTGTAATTACTCCAATTTAGTTCAGAGACTGCGTCATCTTTCAATGAACGAACATGTGGTATCTTGAAATCGGAGCTGCAACATCGTGCTTCTCCCGATTCCATATCATCCCGATAAAGTTAAGCTCACAATGATACGGTGGTGAACATATAACAGTGACTTTGTGTTTTGCAGCTATTTCTTCAATTTTATATTTGTCCTATTGCCCACTGGATGCATTAACAGTTTCGAGCAGCTCAGATTTTAAGTACGAGCCGTCAAAGAAAATATATTTTTCGAGGTGCAAATCTTTCATTTCTGATTTGTTCCATGAGGTGTAAGGGAAACTATAAACACGAGTATAATACGGATCGTCTTACTTTATCAATAACAATGATGTTTTTTTGTCCGTTTTTGGGCAAATTAAAAATTGCAAACCATTGCTCAAAACAGTCGGCGTTCATTTTGTCATGGCAACTGCCATCGTTTTTCTTTGCTAAAAAACACGGAAACGTGGACCTTTTTATGTAGATGCTCTGAGGCCGGTCTCATCTAGATAGATCATGTTACAAAGCTGCTGTCTATTGTTCTATGGTTCGTTTCGCTCTTACATAATGCTTTTACGCTTCACATATTCAAAACTAACATTCTTCATTAATCGACATAGGATTTGTAACACAATAATAGAAATGTAACAAAAATAATGAAATTGTAATTTTAAGCAAAACTGGATGCTTCAGAAATGTATAAACTGAACATTAATTTAAGTTGCAAATACCTCATCAAAATGACTGCTCAAAATAATGTCCATTTGTTGACAATAATCTCTCTTCGAAGCTACGAATAGAATCGTTGATCATTTGTGGAGTAATTCCCTGCATTTCAAGACGTATGGGATCCTTCAAATCGTTCAAGCTAGTTGGTCTGTTAACATATACGCGGTCTTTTAGGTATCCCCAGAAAACAATATTAAGTCGGGGGATCTTTACGACCACTCAGTTGCAGCTTTTCGACCGATCAGTCTCTGCGGGAAAATTGTATTTAAATATTGCCTAACGTCTCTCCGATAATGTGGAGATGCGCCATCTTGTTGAAAATATACGTTCATATTAGGTATGATTTCATTTTGTGTAAATCAAGATATTTAGCACCGGTAAGCGTACCTTCAATAAAAAAACCGATCAAATGGTTTTTCACCAAATACGCCCACACATTAACTTTTTGTGGACTCTGTGTACAAACCTCCTCAAACCAGTGCTGATTAAAATTTATTTATATATTTAGGGAGCCCAATTCCATGTAAAAAAGTGAACATGAAAAATTTTTTTTATAATAGAAATACCTACAAATGCAGTATAATATTATAAAATACAGTAATAAAGAAAATACAATACAATGATCAAAATGAATACAGAAATGAAAGGACAATTTAATAAAAATGGTAAAGCAAAAAAAAATATTTCACATGCGTAAAATAAAAATTACTACTATATAGTACAAAAACAGAACTATGGCAATTACATCCGTTTAGATGGGACAGGTGGTTCTAAAATTGATTAATAGAGTGCAGTGGATAGTTACAAATACCATTTAAGATTTTATATAGCAATAAAATGTCTCTTTGTTTTCTACGGCTCTCGAGAGAAGAGATGCCCAATTGATGCTGCCATGAATTATAATCTTGATAAGCATTAAGCTTAAATGCTATATAGCGAAAAAAAAATTTTTAACTTGTTCAATCTTCTTTATGTGAGTTAAGTAGTGAGGAGAACAAACAGATGAGCGGTAATCAAGATGAGACGTAACTAACGAAAAGTGAAAAACTTTTATAGAATGTGTGTTGGTAAATTCACGAGTTGTTCTTTTCACAGAACACCAACATCTTCATTGATTTTTGTATGGCATTAGTGATGTGACAATTGAAACTAAGAGAGTAATCGAGAGTAATTCCTAAATCCCTAATCTGATTGACAGTATCGAGCAACTGACCATTAATGTGATAATCAACTGCTATTGTATGATGTGTGCGATTAAAGCTAATTACATGACACTTACTGGTATTAGGATCCATGCCATTATATGAGCACCAAGTAGACAGGTTAGTTAGTTCTACTTGCAACAATGAGGCATCTACACAATTGTTAGTTATTTTAAAACATTTCAAGTCATCTGCAAATTGAAGGGCGCTGCTCTCATGAAAACAGTTAGTAATATCGTTGATAAAGAAATTAAAAAGTAATGGACCCAAGTGAGACCCCTGGGGTTCTCCCGAAGGAACAGAAAATGCATGATAATAGAAATGATTTACTCGTACCTGTTGAGTTCTGTCAATTAAGTAGCATTTAACCACTTCAACATGAAACCACATATGCCATATGAATTAAAAGTTTCTGGACCAAAAGCTCATGGTTAACTCTGTCAAACGCCTTGGAAAAGTCAGTGTAAATTGAATCGACTTGTAATCCCTTACCCAAGGCTTCAGACAGAAAATCAACATAAGTTAACAAACTCAATTCTGCCGATTTACCGGAAATAAAATCAAATTGCTGGGAATTAAGGATCCCAGAACAATCATAAGCGAGAAACTCAGTAATAATACTTTCAAAAATCTTTGGAATAGTGCTAAGAATAGATATGGGGCGGTCGTTCTTAATGTCAGATTTGTTACCAAATTTATATATTGGTGAGACGTAGGAAAGTTTCCAAAACTCAGGAAAACAGCCTATGCTTAGGGATATTGACATCTAATGATGAAAGTTTTTCATAAATTTTTGAAATATGGATATGATACGGAGATATATTCAGTTTAGATTGGATGTGGTCAACATTACAGTTTGAGGTTAGATTAGTACACACCGATGAAAAGTGATTTGCAAATAAGTTAGCAATGTCAGCTCCACAAGTACCTACCAAGGTATTAACAGTCGGGAATAGTGTTATTTTCACGTTTACTAGCTACAAATTTCCAAAAAGCCTTTGCATTATTTCTGATTGAAATTTTAGTGAGACAAATGTAATTATCATAGCAATGCTTTGTCAGTTGTTTACATTCTGTTCTTAGTCGACAAAATTCCGCATAACTCGAACGAGTCTTAACAGTTTTATACATCTTGTGAACCCTAATTTTGTCCTGTACTAACTGTTTGAGGTCTGAGGAGTACCAACAGGGAAATTTCGTATCTATAATGCGTGATACTGGAACAAACTGTTCAATAACCGAATAAATGATATCATAAAATATGCCAATCATGTCGGAAAGATCCCTTTCATGGAGAAGGCTATCCCATTATATAAGTTCTAAACTCTGATAAATGGCTGAAAAATTTGCATTAATGAAGTTGTAATTAAATTCTTCACCAAACACTGACTTTTTGTCAATGATAAGCTTTATGGTAGTTACCAAAGGAGGATGATCAGGGTCAGGTGAAGTTGAAACATCGTTTGCCTTAGAAATAACAAGTTCTTCGGGAGCAAGGATTGGGTCAAGAATAACATTCCTACTATTAACCACAAAATTGCATTGGAACAAATTGTGATAGGCACATAAATTGGAGACAACATCAACAGCATCAACTACTGCTAACTGTGCAGGAGGCTGTACAGTTGCAGATAAGAGTAATCTTCAACTTCCCAAATAGCTGACGGGAGATTATAATCACCAAACAAGTAAAATTTTAAATCAGAAAATTGTTCACTTAAGATCATAAGCTGATCTGAGTGGATCTGATAAATGTTAGCTGGAGACTGAGGTGGAACGTATAGAGCTCCAAATATATATTTGCTATCTAATTTCACAAAAAGCTGTTGAATAGATGGGTTAGAGGGGATGAGAGATGATGAAATTTTTTCAATCTATCAATCAATACGCCGCCTCCTCTAACCGATGCGCTAGATTCGGGTGAACGATCCTGTCTATAAATATTGTAGTTGTCAAGTCCAAGTTCAGCATTATTGATGTTGTTATTGAGCCAAGATTCAGTAAGAATGATGATGTCATAGGAACAATCAAGAACACCAAGGCTCAAATCAGTAAGTTGTGTTCGGAGTCCTTTGACATTCTGGTAATATATAGAAAACTTGCCCATGTCAGAAGAGTTTAGTAGTTTTTTTGAACAATTTTTGGAACGTTGTTGAAATATTTAATGGACCAGTTTTGTTCAACTGCATTTTGACGAGTTAAGAGAGATTCTAACAGGTTTCTTTGAATAGGGGTCTGATCTAAAGCAATAAAAATATTTTTTTTTCACGACTGATAGTTTGCTTGTTCTCATTCTCACAAAGAGCATCACTAGCTGAAAAAACGATTGCTTTAACGGGACGATGTCCGTTCTTATTCTTATTTCCGAAGCGGGAAATTTTGACTTAATTAATGTTGATAGAACCATGAGCCTTTATTAAAATCGATTTGACTTGAATAGAATTATCTGAAGTATTAGTTGTTTCAGGGAGATTAAAAATCAGTACGTCTTAGATCTTTTTTCTCGTTCATGAGGCTCGCTTACGACATCATCCATCAAGAAAGAAGTAGCACTTTCATCAGATTTAATTTTTAACATATTCCTGCTCCAAAACCCTAACTTCATTTCGAACTCTTTCCAATTCCCGAATAAGTTTGGGTACACTTTTAAAAGATGAACGACAATCACTACAAAAAACACTGAAGTTCTTTTTTGAATAACAACAGCACGTAATTCAGAGGCACCTAACCCTGTACAATGTTCAGTTTGGTGCATAGTAACGTGGCAGCTATCGCAAAAGGCAAATTTATCACCGAGCTTATCTCCACCACTGGAACAACTGCTGGCCAATGTAGCAGTGCTACACCTGGACTATCGTGAAAAGGGATACAAAATGTAGACTCAATTCCTGAACTATATCAGAACAGTATAAAGCCAATCTTTTTATCAAGTGATAATGAATTTAATCACAAAAAATAGTAACACCTCTTATCTACTGTTAATGGATTGATACACAAAAAGTGGAAACTATATAATTTGACCACTACCGGCAATTATATTTGTTAACAGAACCGTTCAAGCAAAATGTAGCTTCATCACTGAATTCAAATAATCTAAGAAATTGTTTTGCATCCTAATTTTCTCTGTAACTGTTTCACAAAATTGTAATCCTCCATCAAAATTATCCCTAGCCAATTCTTGGAGATTTTGATCTTTATACGGATAAAAGATATTTTTATGTAGAATAGTTTGTAATGACTGTCTACCAATACCATGATTTCTTGCCATTACACTTGTAAATGTCTTAGGGTTTTCTTCAACATCTAAACTTTTATCTTCATCAGTTGCACTCTTTGGTCTACCAGACCTTGGAATATCCTTTACACTACCAGTTTCATTAAATTTGTTTATTATTTTTGTCACTATAGATCTACTTATACGAGGGCAATCAGGATTTAAATCGTTAAAAAGATGAGCTGCTTCGTCATGGGAATGTTTGCGATCACCATATATCCAACTAACATTGAGAATTCGATTCGTTCTTTTTCCGATTTACCTACTTTAAAACTCCGTTCTAATATAAATAAGAATCAGTTTTGACAATTTTTACATAAATAATGATGTGGTTGACGTTTGTAATGCTTTCTATTGTTTTTTGTTTAATTTGAAAAACCTACAAGGTCATCATTAGTACAGTACAATTTAATTCAGAAAAATCAAATTGGAATTTTATAAGACATTTTGCATCCAGTTTTGTACAAAATTACAATTTTAACATTTTTGTTAAATTTTTATTATAATTTTATTATTTTTGGAAAGAAAAAAAATAAGCTTCTTTGTGATAAATACGTCACTCGACCTAGGTTGCCATTTCAAAAAATTCAAGATGGTGGCCGTACGCTAAGCGCTGACGTCAAAAATATTTGAATCTAATATATGCAGAGTAACGTCTCATTCATCGTCCTAGAATTTCATAACTTTCCCTTTATTCGTTTCAAAGATAATCCCTTGGTGCGAGACTTTTTAGTAACGCTGTATATTCACTCTACACAATTCGTCCCAATAAACTCCTAATACCCTCATCATAAGTATATGCATGGTAATTTGACTGAGTCACTCCATTTTCCACTTACTTACAGTTTGTAAGGAATTATTAAAACTAATTCAATATAGTAATTCATACGATTTGATGTGTTGCTTTAATTTTGTTCAATCTATTCAAATCTCTCAAACAAAATCAGCAGCCCGGTTAAATAGAAATTTTGAAGTATTTATGGGTATTATCGTGTCAAAATCTCTAATACCTACTTATGTGAAGAAAGTTTCATCTTTGTCGGCATAGATAATGTCAAAATGCTTCAATAGTGCAGATAGTTAAGTATTTAAATAAAATTCCCATGTCGACAGACAACCCTTTGCTGTTTTAACTGCTTATCATCTAAAAGTGTCACGCTCAACTGTTAACCTAAAATCCTTCATCATACACTACTAACCAAAATGCCAAAACAACCATTCGAAAACATCTGTTCAAATACGAACGACCTAACTAATAACATTTGCGTAAAGCGGAAACTATTCAGTAACTTTACCAACTACACTTCAAAAACCATTAAAGAAACTAACAGAATTCGAATTTAATTCTTGTTTCTCAATTTTTATTACGATATCATTTCAGTTACATTGAGTTGAATTTATTTTTTATTAAATTGCGGATTATTAACTCTATACTCTTATGAATATCACTCCATCTGTTTTTTTGTTTGTACCCCAAAAATTGGTTATTAAATTTTCACGTTTAAGTATAAACTTTGTTCTATGCAACGTTGTTTATTTTAATATTCTTAGGTGCTACCATTTCATTAACAAATAAATATACAGGGATCGTCTAGCTCTTGAAAAAATTCTGGGATCATTTTGTATTTCATGACATACACCTTCTATTCCCTGCCACACGACTTTGTATTGGAACAGCATAAATGAATTAATTTAAGTAGCCCCAAAAATGAAAATCGCATGCATTGAAATCGGGCAATTTTGCAGGCCAATTGCCTGGCCCTTCTCGTCCAATCCATCGATTTCCATACGTAGTGTCAAAATATTGACGAACTACTCGAATAAAATGAGCAGGAACCATCTTGAATGAACCATAAATTTTGCCGTGTCATTGGAGGAACGTCGTCCATTAAATCAGTTGAATTATTTTGCAGTGAATTATTACCAGGTTACTTCACTGCTGCCAGTAGTTGATTGCCGATTACACATATCCAGACATTTATGCTGAATTCTTGCTGGTGCTTCGTCTCTCTTATGGCATGAGCATATTCACCAATGTAAGCATAATGATGTGCATCATATAAATCGAAAATTTCGTCGCAAAATAAAATTTTTTGTGGAAGAAGTGGGATCTTGGTTATTTTGTCCTCTAACCAATTTACAAAAACCAGCATCGCATGAACTTTTTTAAAGTGGAACGAATAGAGGTTTTATTCATGAATAATATTTCATATGGAAAACTTAGAAATTGCAGGATGCATATCCGGAATAATTATAAAAAATATCTGCCAAACTAGTAAATTTTTTATAGGTAACAGATATTTAATTGAAGATCTCTTGCCTTTTCGTGAGATATAGTTGGTTTACAGTATTCAAATCAATGTTTAAATTATAATGGGCCGGAGAACTATAGAGCGAGAGCGAGCACCAGTAGATTATAATCCGCAAGAGTAAGAGGAAGATTTGCAAGCAGTAAGGAAAGAGGGAGATTTGCAAGCAGAAAATAAAGAGGACGGAGAAAAAAAAAACAAGAGGAAGAGGAGTTAGTTGAAGATAAAAAATAAAAATTCTCCCCAAGTTTTATATGTAGTAAACAAAAACAAAATCTTAATATTCACATTTTTTATTCAAAATACAATCTTGTCAATTGAATTGCAGAAATCACTATTATTTATAATCCTAATGATCTCATACGGACCATGTTGAAAAAAACCCATTGTATTATCGATATTCCGCGTTTCTGTAATTAACGAGTCATTTTATCCCAGTTACATGAACAGAGAAAGAAGTCTCTAACATTCACAAATAAGACCGATTAAATTATTTCGGATAAGCTTCTAAGTCTTATTAGAATATCTCTATAAAATGAAATTTCTAACTATAGTGAGAAAATGAGTAAGTATATATGCAAAGTTCAGAACTCTTCGGCGTTGCTCTAGACACCTACTGTGTCATTACATCAACCGCGAAGCCTACTACTTCTACCCTTCCTGGTAGCTTTATTTTTAACAGAAGACCACAGAACGGATTCCAGAGGATTGGTCCCAGAACCAAACACTGCAGGACCCCTGTTGTGATCTCGTAGTGGTCTCCGCTCCCCCCATCCGGCCTCTGAAATACCCGTTAATGATGTTCCTGGCAAATTCCGGGACTTTGTTCTCCTTATTTTTTCTACATGCTCAATTGAAGATTGAAACATTTCGCAAGTCTATTGTTATGAACACGCACCATCTTGATATTTTCCCTCTCTCATTAATCCTGTCGCCGAATTTACCACTATTTATATGACCTGTATTCCTGTATCCGAACCCAACATAACCTAATTTAACCTAACCAAACCATGTCCCTTATGTATCACTTGTTCTGTGATATCTGCATTGAATGTTATGGGTTTTTATGGCTCTCCCTTGAGACCCCATACATTGATGATACAAAGGACCAGTTTTGAGCTGCAGTCGTACTTCCGAATAGTTCCTGCTTCCATATACCTACCGTTTTTCAGATTATTTCCATGGGGTTTTAATGGAATCTCCAA